>JABTXL010001671.1:963060-1047685 GCA_025134845.1 Neodon shergylaensis | reverse complement strand
AAGAAGAAGAAATTGGACAGGCTGGGGGTCTAGGAGGAGCCCCTGTGAGGCCTCCAGTCAACAAAGTCTGTCACATCACTTAAGGCAGGACCAAAGCCCACCTCCCCTGTACCTAGGCTGAGCAAGCTATTCCTCCATAGGGAATAGGCTCTAAAAACCAGTTCATCCACTAGGGATGAAACTTCCACTGCTAGTGGCCCCCCAAACTACCCAAGCCACATAACTGTCCCCACATTCACAGGATCTAGTTTGGGACTTTCAGCTGGGGAACCTGCATAAATTTGATTTCTAACTAAAAAAAATACCTTTAAAAATTATTTTTAAAAACATAAAAGAAAAAATAGTGGCACAAATACTATTGTAGAATACCTATTGACCTAATGACTAGAATAAATATAAAACACATTTTGTATGAATTTCTTCCATTACCCTCTTTTCCTGATCCACTCATTTTTGGAAAAATGACTGTGGATCCCAAGGATTCCTTTCCATCTTCCCTTTAAATGTGCGTCTCTCACACACATTTACATTCTATACATTTACATATATTTTATAATACATCATGAAGCTATTTTTATTAACACCTGTGTATTATTTTACACTATCATTTTGGTGATCTATTTATATTATACATAAGAGATATTGTTCCTGAATTTTAATAATATATTTCCATTACATGAGTGCATCAGAATTTAGACATTTATCTACAGATAAACATGTAGGTTTATGTTCACTGGGGGGCACAATTGGAAGCAGATGGTATTGGGGAACTGGAGAGAGTTGAATTAGAGGGCTGTTTACAACTTTAGGAGCAATATGTTAGAGTAAATTGAGGAGGGTGCAGCCCTTCGTGGAAGCAGCCGTGTACTAGTTGCCCTGGCCCAAGGCTCTTGTTTTCCAAATAGAGGAGGATAAAGAAAACATTTGCCGTGCGCCGTTGTTTCTTGTATTCACTACCATAGCCAATGCCTAGGGGCCAACTTTGACATCTGTCCACGTATCCATGTCCACCTGTGAGTTTTCCATTGTATATACAGAACTGTGGAGTTGCTTACTCTTGGGAGGCAGGGTGTGTGTGTGTGTGTGTGCACGTGCGCACGTGCACGTGCACATGCATAGTTGCTTTCTTGTTCCCAATGGTTCTATTACCATCAGTTCTACATAGTGGTTCCCTTTTCTCACATCCTCACCAGCAGTTGACGAATTTTGCTGCCAAGATGTTGACTTTTGGGTGTTATTACTGTATGATTTCTCCATGTCTTTCTTTGGTTGGGAGGACAAACACCTTTCTGTATAGCTAGTTGATAGTCTAGGATCTCCTGTACTTCACCTTTATTGTCTTTGTTTACGTCCCTACTGTCTCTTAGTAAACTGTAGGCAGTCTTGGTGTTATGTGGGTTCTAATCCCTTACTATTTCTTTAGGAGAAGACTAGATGTGGGGAGAGCCTGGGAGGAGAAATAATGCTACAAAATATTTTTTTGAAAGTTTTTTTTTCTGTCTTTGTAAGCAGCTAATCTATTTGGATTTTTTGTTTTGCTTACTGTGAGGCAAACAGCTAGTTGGTCTCTCCCCTGTGGGAGGTTGTTACTTCAACAAAATTTCCTGATTAGTCTATTGTTCACCTCCTGGTTATAATCTTAGTTCTGATATATGAATTCTCACATAAGTATGTGTTTGTGTTTGCCCTTTCTGTTCTGCCAAACTGGTCTTCTGGAATCCTCCTTGAATAGATAGTTCAGTGATTTAAGAACTACAGTAGCTCAATGTTTTAATAACTACAGTTAAGATCTCTGAGAGTCCTGTTTTATCCCATGTTTCTTCCGTCACAGTCCAGCTGGCCTTGGTGAGCTCCCAATAGATCAGCCCCACTGTCTCCGTGGGTGGGTGCACCCCTCGTGGTCCTGACTTCCTTGCTCATGTTCTCCCTCCTTCATTGGGAACTTGGGAGCTCAGTCCGGTGCTCCTGTGTGGGTCTCTGTGACTATCTCCATCCATCACCTGATGAAGGTTCTATGGTGATATGCAAGATAATCATCAGTATGGCTATAGGATAGAGTCATTTCAGGTTCCCTATCCTCAGCTGCCCAAGGAACTAACTGGGGACCTCGCCTTGGGCTCCTGGGAGCCACTCTAGGTACAATGGGGGCTGATGAGAAGCCAAGGACAATGGCCCTGGGTTTTGATCCTACTTCAAGTTTGGGCTTTGTGGGAGCCTAGCCAGTATGGATGTTCACCTTCCTAGACATGGACGGAGGGGGGAGGACCTTGGACTTTCCACAGGGCAGGGAACCCTGACTGCTCTTTGGACTGGAGAGGGAGGGGGAGAGGAGTGGGGGGAGGAGGAGAAGGGTGGGAGGAGGGGGAGGGAAATGGGAGGCTGTGGGGATGCGGAAACTTTTTTCTTTTTCTCAATAAAAAAAAAAGAATATGAAAAAAAAAACAAAAAAATAAAAAATAAAAATGTTAAAAAAAAGATCTCTGTATTATGAAACAATAAACACCAGCTTCAAAAAAATGTGCCTCCACCCTTCCACACAGTCTTTCTCTCCTACCCGTGTCTCTGTTTAAATCTTTTGACACTTTCTCGTGAAGTTGATGGTACACTTGTTAATTTCTACAGGACTTCTCTAGCCAGGCTGCTCTTGATCTTCTTATATAGGTGAGGAAAACTTGATCCTGCTCCTCCTTCCACCACTTCTCAGGTGTATAGATTACAGGTATGTTCCATCACTCCTAGCCTATGAGATCCTGGGACTCAAACCTGGCGTTCCTATTTGCTAGGCTAGCACTCTACCAACAGAGTTATACTCTAAGCCCCTCTAACAGAACTTTTAAATCGGTATTGCATTCACTGTCTGCATTGCTTGGGGGATTAATGGGAACCTTTATGATATTGCAAACCAGAGTTGCCTGTGGAGAGCGCAGCATCACAAGACACACTGTGTTGCTGTTGCTGCTAATAAAATTATCTCTTCCTGTTGCTGTGATGCTCAAGTTCAGTCTTCATTTATATTCTCATTCTTTACCCCTTCAGGAAATAAAGGCATGCTTGAAGCCTGATAACCCAAGGAGAAACTTATCCTCTATGGATTTTTTTTATTATTGATTTTATTGAAGTATACATTTTTCTCTGCTCCTCTTCCTTCCTTTCCTCTTCCCTACCCTTCAACCCTCTCCCATGGTCCCTGTGCTCCCAATTTTACTCAGGAGATCTTGTCTTTTTTTACTTCCCATGTAGATTAGATCCATGTATGTCTCTCTTAGGGACCTCATTGTTTTCTAGGTTCTCTGGGATTGTGAATTGTAGACTGGTTTTCTTTGCTTTATGTCTAAAAGTCACTTATAAGTGAGTACATATGATATTTGTCTTTCTGGATCTGGGTTACCTCACTCAATATGTTGTTTTCTAGATCCATCCATTTGCCTGCAAATTTCAAGATGTCATTATTTTTTTCTGCTATATAGTACTCCATTGTGTAAATGTACCACATTTTCCTTATCTATTCTTGAGTTGAGGGGCATTTAGGTTATTTCCAGGTTCTGGCTATGACAAACAATGCTTCTGTGAACATAATTGAGCACATGTCCTTGTGGTATAATTAAACATCCTTTGGGTATATACCCAAAAGTGGTAATGCTGGGTCTTGAGGAAGGTTGTTTCCTAATTTTCTGAGAAATCACTATGCTGATATCCAAAGTAAAACAACTCTGAGATTCCATCTTACTCCTGTATGGATTTATTATCTCTTCACAGCATCCCTCACAAGTTCTACCGAAAGATCACAAATGGAGCCTTAATTATTAAAAGACAAGCTACCAGGGGAGATTAGGAAACTAGCTTTAGAAAAATAAAGCACTTTTAACCCAACAAATCCATTTCTAACAATCACATAGCTGTACACATGTACCTGCCATTGGCATAAGTTTTGTCTGTACAGGAAGGATAATGAGGGTGGTACCAGTGTATCCCGAACCTGCCACAAACTATAGCAAGCCTAGGAGGACAGGAAGCCCGACAAAGTAAAACACAATTCTTAAGGCTCATAGAAAAAAACCTGTAAAGCTCATAATAATATATGTGGAAAGAAAATGATAGGCTTACGTAGGCCTAGGAAAACTTTGGAAGGTTCCTTCTTCGGACCCAGAATAGAAGAGTCTTCAGGCAATGAGATGAAAGGAGTATTTTTCCGATCTTAATTTACTTTCTTTGCTAAAGCCCAAATCCTGAAAAATTCCAAATTTAGAATTGTAAACACAGTGCTTGTTGGAAACTCTAATTTTCTACCCTTTTATCATATTTTCATTTAAAAATTTTTAGATTCACAAGATTCCAATGAAAGATTTAAAAATCATTCACTGGAGTTTCCACAAATAGAGAACTAAACACTGTGGGAAAACTCCAAATCATCCATTTTTATAAGTTTAAGCATGCACAGTTGTCCCTGTGACTACCATGTTGCAAATCGAACGCTTCCTTCCACAGAAAGTTACATTTGTTCTGAATCCGCTTTGCCTTGCCTTGTTCCTTGGTGTGATTCAAAGAACTATTAGGAAACATGACATCAGTGTTTTGCAGAAACACGATCCCAACCTCCTTCCTGATTACCAACATGAAAGACTAATGTGGGCTGCGTTTTGAGTGGTTTTGTTTGTTCGCTTGTCCTGCCTGCTACAAATGGTACTGACTGCCGTACTGAGAACATTCATGGTGCTGGCGGAGCTGGCACTGTTCTTGATAATGTATTCTTCTCGGAAACCTAGAAATTCCCGAGATTGCAATTGTCCGAAGCAAACAAAAGACTTGAAGCGGAGAGCAAAGCCAAGTCTACAGTGAATTCCCTGCCTTGTGGGAGGCCCTGTGGACTGTACCCCTGTCAATGGCTCAAGTGCTGACACACAATATGTTTTGGATGACTCAGTTTTCTTGTTCAATTTTGTCCTTTGTATTTCTCTGTGAGCAACAAGGGGCTATTGACTTTCTTTGGCTTAACATAAAAGCGAAGTATTTCATCCACAGCTCTTCTTTCTTCCCTAACTCACAACAGTAACCATCATCCTGCCCTCGTATCTGTGAGCTGTGAGCATGACCATTCCCAAGCTAACGCCATAGAGATACCAACCAGATCATCCGGAACCAAAGAAAATTACAGTGTTTGCAAGTTTAAGGAAGGTGAAAAGATGGATAGGGCTTTAGGGTGTGGTGGACACCTTTGTGTACATGTACAGGTGTACATGAAGGTGAAAGGTCAACCTCCGGAGTCTTGCTTAGTCACTCTGCACCTACATTGTGAGTCACGGTATCTTATTAATCGGGTAGGCAGAAAGTCGCAGGGATTCGCCTTTCTCTGTGTGATCATCACTGGGACTTCAGATGTGTGCCATAGTGCTCTGCTTTTAAGTGGGTGCTGGAGTTTTGAACTTATGCATTCATGCTTTGAAGACAAGGCAAGCACATTACTAAGGAGTCATCTCTAAAACTCCTAGATGTATATTTAAACATAAAACTAGCAAAGTGTTCCTGTGGATCTTAGAGACCACACCCTCCCTAGTGTTGGGGATCTTGTTGGAGAATCAGTGACTCGATCACCCTCCCATGGACCAACCCTCTAACCATTCTGGCACTAGCTGCTAATAGTGCTTCTCCCAAGACACACGGTACACTGGCTTGCTTTGGCTAATGCACTCTGAGAGACATACAGCATGGTTGTCTGCTATCATTGGCCTTAGAAACTTTTTTTGTTGATACCTGCATTATTATTGTGTAGATCTGAATGTATTTCAGAGTCTCTTGTTTTAAAGGCTTGGTCACCAGATTATGGCTACACTGGGATGAGGTGAAACAATTTGGAGATGGAACGTAGTAGTAGGGAATTAGTTCATTGCAGGGAGGTTTGCCCTTGAAGGAACTATTTGAATTCTAACTCCTTCTGTCTAGCTCTTTGCTGGACAGCTGTTTGGAGGTGAGTAGGCCTCCTTCATGCTCCCACCAGAGGTACTGTGCTGCCACAGGCCCAAAGCAACAAAGACAAAATACCATGGACTAAACACTTTCAAACCATGAACTCAAACCGACTTTTTATTCTTTAAATTGATTAACTGAGGTGTTTTGTCTTGAGGACAGTAAACTAACCAATCATACCCACAAACTTCCTAATCCACTCAGCTGATTAGATTGCTGTTTGGTCATTCTCCTGCTCTTCTCAGGTCCATTTCCAGTGGTTAGAAAAGTGTCACACTGGTTATGCCTCTATTTCCCATTGTTCTGGAGTTAATAGTCTCTCTTTCCAGCTCCACTTGAAACTTCAGACTTTATTGCTATAAAACAGACAGAAGACCCAGATGTAAATCCACACCTGAATTTCATCAAAGTCAAAATTATACAATGGAAAAGAGAAAGCATCGTCAGAAAAAGGTTCTGGTCTCACTGGATGTCACCATGTAGACGAATACAAATAGATCTATATCTTTCATCCTGCACAAACACAAGTCCAAGTGAATCAAAGACCTCAACATAAAACCAGATACACTGGATCTGACAGAGAAAGCTGGAAATAGACTTAAACTCATTGGCACAGGAGACAATTTCTGGAATAGAACACCAACAGCACAGGAACTAAGACCAACAATTAGTAAATGGTCCCTCTTGAAACTGAAAATCTTCTGTAAGACAAAGGACACAAAATGGTAGCTTACAGAATGGGAAAAGATCTTTACCAACCCCACATCTGACAGAGGGCTAATTTACAAAATATATAAAGAACTCAAGAAACTAGACAGCTAAAAGCCAAATAATCAAATTTTAATAATGGAGTATAGATCTAAACAGAATTCTCAACAGAGGAATATCAAATATTCGAGAAGCACTTAAAGAAATGTTCAACATCCTTAGCCATCAGGCAAATGTAAATCAAAATGACACCTGTCAGAATGGCTGAGATCACAAACACAAGTGATAGCTCATGCTGGCAAGGATGAGGAACAAGGGTAACATTCCTCCCTTGTTGATAGAAATAAAACATTGTACAGCCACTTTGAAAATCAATATGGTGGTTTCTCAGAAAAATGAGAATCACCCTACCTCAAGACCTGGCATATACCTCTCCTGGGCATACACCCAATGGATTCTCCATCATACCATGAGGACACTTGCTCAATTATGTTCATAAAAGCTTTACTTGTTATAGACAGAAACTGGAAACAACCTAGTCAACCAAAGAATAGATAAAGAAAATGTATGTTTATACAATGGATTATTATTCAGCTGTTAAAAACAATGAGATCGTGAAATTTGTAGTCAAATGGGTGGAACTAGAAATAAATCACCCTAAGTGAGAGAACCTACAGTCAGAAAGAAAACATGGTATGCATCCACTTATAAGTGGACATTTAGCTGTAAAGTAAAGGATGGCCATGCTATAATCCACAGACCCAGAGAAACTAAATAGCAAGCAGGGCTCAGGTGGGATGGCAGCCCTTGAATCTCCCTTGAAGAGGAACCAGAGTAGACATTGTGGATGTTGAAGGGGTTGGAATAGGATGTTCTGGTGGAGAGAGGATGGAAGAAAAGAGTATTGGGAGAGACAACTGCAATTGGTGTGGGGATCTCTGGGATGAGTTAGAAACTTAGTGCAATGGAAACCCCCAGAAATCTACAAGGTTGACCATAGCTAAGACTCCGAGCAATGTGGGATACAGAACTTGAACTGGTCAACTCGTGTAACCATACAAGTCTTCCAGTAGCAGGACTGGGACACCAGCCCAGTCTCATATCATACAATTTGTTCTCCCTACAAGATGTGCTGGGATACAGGTGAAGCTGAAATTACTTGAGGGTTCAGTCAATGATTGGTCCAGCTTGAGACCCATGCCAGGAGAGAGCGCCCACCCCTGACATTCCCTGGAGAGCCAGTGCCCAGAGGCTGGATAGCCCAGAGACATAGGACAGAAACAACCATGACTGGCAAAAAAAAATCCATGAAATGATTACCAATTGTCATCAGAGAGGCTTCATCCAACAACTGATGGAATCAGACATAGATACCCACAGCAAACCATTAGACTGAACTTGGGGAATCCTTAAAAAGTGGGGTGAGGAGTATTCTAGGAGCCAGAGAGGTCAAGAACAGCACAAGAAAACCCACAGAATCAACTAATATGGCCTCCTAGTGGCTCATAGAGACCAAACTGACACCCAGGGAGCCTTCATGGATGTCACCTAGGCATGCTGCATATACGTGGCAATTGTGTACCTTAGTCTTCTTATGGAACTCCTAACAGTGGGGACAGGGCCTGTCTCTGACTCTTTTACAGTCTTTTGGGACCCTATTCTTCACACTGGGTTGCTTTATCCAGTCTTAATACAAAGGGAGGTGCCTGGTCTTGTTGAAACTTGATATGCCACGTTTGGTTGATATACATGGGAGGCCTACTGTTTTCTGTAGGGAAAGGAGGAGAGGGGTGGTGGTTGAGAGACTGGAAAGAAAGGAGGGAAGGGAAACTGGTTGAGATGTAGAAAAATCATAATACTAATAAAAAATTTTAAAAAACCTCAAGATGATTCTTATTTGGAAGAGGGGCCTTTGTTGATGTAATTTGGTTGAAGTTAGTTGCTAAGTTGTACTGATTTAGGATGAGTCAGAAATCTGCTGACATGGATCAAGAAGCATTGAAATACAGAGAGATGTCTGGATGTAAAGGTGTAAAGATGGAGGCATAGAGCAGTGTGAGGCAGTTACAAATAAAGTAACATCAAGGGTTACTAAGAAGAGTCAAGGAGGTATTGTTTCATAGCCTAATCCAAAGTATGGCCATGCCCACCTTGATTTGAGACTTCTAGCCTCTTTTGTTCAGTGTGGTACCCATGACTGCCCTAGGAAATGAATACACCCACCTACCCAAGCACATTGCCTCATTTGTTATGCTCTTTGTCAACCAATTGCTCTCTTGTCCTTCTTGCCAATGGGTCTCATTATTCCTTTTGGTATCTCCAGTCCTTTCTCCTCTTTCCATTCAAACTCTCTGAGTTGGACGTGGTTGGCAGAAGTGCACAATCCTCCTTTCATACAAATCCACCTCCTGGGTTCCTACTAACAGCAGTGTGCTATTTCACAATGCAGGACAGCAGAGCCCAGTAAATGATTTTATGATCTGTTTTTCCATGAGATGTTCAGATGAGATAATGGGGAAAAGAAGCAACTTGTAGAAACATCCCCTCCATCTTAAGAAATATTTAGCGATCTTGTTTATTGAAGGCACAAGTTTTCTGAGCAACTTTATCACATTGATTTTTATTACAGGAAGATTGTTTTAGTTGACTTTTTACTTCCAAGAAAAATTCACATAGTGTTAGCAATGTTTTAGGCAAGATTCCAAGCCCAAATAACTTGCCTATCCCATGATGAAGAATAGCTCATTAATTGGGCATTGGACAAAATGTTCTTTCCTTTATTTGTCTCTAATTGCATTAATTAGCTGC
This sequence comes from Neodon shergylaensis, assembly GCA_025134845.1. Taxonomy (NCBI): domain Eukaryota; kingdom Metazoa; phylum Chordata; class Mammalia; order Rodentia; family Cricetidae; genus Neodon; species Neodon shergylaensis. Next base: position 1,038,208 of record JABTXL010001671.1, on the reverse strand, counting down.
AATTTCTGTGCCATTGTATGCTTTATGTATAATACATTCCAGGGAAGTTCAAGTAAGGTGATTTAAAACGTGCATTTATATCAAAGTAAAAGACATATTTCTCCCATGCAAAGGGAAAGGAACCTGGAAGCCATGTTTGAGACCATTGTAAGATGTGCTTGGAATAAACACCATGTGTCATTACAGTTGGAAAACTCAAAGGAATTCTTTGAGAAATTTGAGCTCATTATAGCTTCAGGTCACACTTAAGAAGAGAAAATCATATCAGCTAGGTATTAGTGCAGTCATACTTGACATTTCTGCCTACTTTGAGTTTGGCTTAGTCTTGACTTAGCAAATTAGGACCAAAAAAAAACCCAAACAAACAAACAAACAAACAAACAAACAAAAAACAAAAAAACCTATAGAATTGAGTTTCTCCAATCATTTCCAGAATTTAGATTTGAACCAACATCCCTTTCTGTGTTTCAAAGTTTCCTGCCTAAGTAGGAGCAACTTAAAATGGTCACTACTGTCATATGTCCCAGTGCTATTTTCCCCTTTCCAACAGATTCTCTGCATAGTTTAAAGTTTTAAAAAAGAAATGAGAAAGAATTTATACATATATTGAATGTCTGACTTAAGTTTTCATATCAGATAAACTAAAAGTTAAACTCATACCTAGTGGTTTGCAGAGAATTTAGACTTGCAGTTCTGTGGGGTGTCTCTCTGTAGGCTGTGAATATGTGTTACTCTCATTGGTTGGTAAATAAAGATGCTTCAGCCTATGACAAGATAGAACAGAGCCAGGAGACATGGCTAAGCAGAGATATAGGAGAAGAAGGCTAGAGTCTGGGAGATGCCAGCCAGCCACCGAGGAAGCAAGACATGTAGAAAATGAGGTAACAAACCACGAACCACATGCAAAAGCATAAATATGAAATATGCATAAAGTTAAATGTAAGAGCTGATTAATAATAAGTCTAAGCCATTGGCCAGGCATTTATAACTAATGTTAAGCCTCTGAGGGGTTCTTTGGGGATTGGCAGGAAACAGAGAAGCCTCTGATTACATTGTAGTGATTTGATTAATATCATTTTTATGTAGGACATGACTTAAGGACATAATTTATCTGTACCCTGGAGAACTGCAACTTTTGGGGTTCATGTATGACTAGAAGTTTAATATGTTAGATGAATAAATAATTATATGCCTCTTAAAACAACTTTTTAAAAAGTATTTGTTTTTTATCATTATCATGGTTAATCTGTTTTGTTTGTTTTTCCTCTGTAGCCCTGGCTCTCCTGGAACTTACTCTTTAGACCAGGCTAACCTCCAAATTAGAAACCCATCTGTATCTTCCTCCTAAATGTTGGGATTAAACTCATGTGACACCACTGCCTGGCAATTTAAAATTGTTTTTAATTTGAATCTTATTTTTTCTATATGTTCTGTTTTTTTTGTTGTTGTTTTTGCCCCAAATACCACCAATTCATCTCATATTATGTCATTCTCAGTCTGATCTCTCAGGGAGACAATTTCATTTTAGTCTTTTGTGGGGCACTTGCCTTTCAAGTCTGTCTGTGAATTACTACAGAAAAATTAAGTGTATCAATTATAAATATTTTCAGATATCACCAAACTGAACTGGTTGATTTAAAGAACAAAATGGTTCATATCCTCTTTCATGTCCATTATCTGCATTTGGTCCTTTCTCAGAGAAAATTGTTTATATAGTTCTAGTTCTGTCATGGATTTTTTTGTGGTGGTGGATAAATGCAAAAAGATATATTTGATAGGAAACATGTAATATCCATATTTGGTAGTAAAAGGGTAAGCTCTACAGGTTCAGAATGGCTATTCTAAATATATAGGTGTTCATTGAGATAGATAAACTGTGCCTGGCTATTCTCAGGGTTATAGTTGTAAGATTTTTTATAATAAAGTTTTAATTAATATAGGTACAAAAATACATTTTTAGCATTGATATTTCAAGGAGATTTCTGGCATCATGACCTAAGTTACCCCATTTTTTGTCCCTCTATGATGCCACCCTTAATCAAATTTTCAGGTTTGTATAACACTAAATTTCATTTAACAATAAAGGATAAAGGAAAAAAGTAGAACCTAGTCCTGCCATGCAGATCAATTGTGGGGAGCCCATAGTTGCCTACTTCTTAATGATCAGAACTTGATTAGATGAATACATCTATCTCCGAGGGAGACTAGGAAGTGTAGGTCTGTTCCATGGGACTGTTTGCCTAGCAAGGATTTGGTATGCTGTGCTTAGGGAAGGAGGTAAAGAAGTGTAGTCTTAGTCATTGTTGAAGAAAGCCAAGTCAGAGGACCACGTGGATGGTCCAGCTGCTTGCTCTGGGACCCAGGATGTGCTCATCTTTCATCATCTATGCTTCAATTCATGCCATCTTCATGTGCAGCCCGGCTTGGTGTGGAATGGGTCAGAGATATCCAATATTGCTCTTTCCAAAAAGATCTATACTGTCATGTATGAGAAGGATATCCTCTTCCATTTTTAACTTTTGATCTCACCACTATCCCTACAACTACTTGAATTTCATTTTCATTCTCTCAGAACATCAGCAGTTCACTTAATTCCTGACACATAGTAAAATCTCAGTGAGCATGGGCTGTGTGAAGATTTTTAAAACAAAAACAGCATCGTAGTAATTTAGAATAAGGAAAGAAAGAGAGGGCATGATGATGAAGAAGCTTCACAGGGCTCAGTATCTTAGCACTGGTACTGAAATTTGAAAATGTCTTCATCCTTAACATGTGATGAGTATGTTCTAGTATGTTTAATACCACTAAGCAAATGCTAACTGCGTCTTAAAAGGAAATTTTTTGCTAAGTTTATAAGCTCCTGGAAACAATAGTTCAGGCTCAAAGATAGTTTTGAATGTACACTAAACCATTCCCTTTCCACACATGTGACATAGCTGTCAGGTTTGAAGCTTTCTGAGGCAGCACTGTAAAGGGCACTCAGTGTGGTATCCTTTGGTCCTGGGTGTGGACCTGGGCTCCACAGGGCCTCACTGTGGAAGCTTGGATGTGATTTTGTGTTCTTCAAGGCTCGTTTTCTCATTTCTAGTGGGAAAATAACTCTGAGGAGAATTGGCGATATTTGTAAAGGACACCGTGAAGGCTGACACTTCCATCTTACTGTTGTTTCATGTCCCGCCCCCAGAGTTTGTGGGTGGATCGATTGCTTTCTAATTTCGCAGAACTTTGCTTAGGGCATCCCTGGAAGTGGTGTGGGCCATCCTGGTGAGGAGCACTTTGAAGGCACACTCTCTGTTCCTCTACGGTTCTTTCCTCTAGAGGCTTTCTCATTTACTTGAAGGTGGAGCCGAGTGGGTGTGGTCACCCCAGCTGTGGTCCATCCCTACAGTCCCAGGAGATCATTTCTCCTCAGTACTCCATGGTGGAAACAGATCACTAGTGTTTTCACATGTGTCTTAGACGCTCACTTTAACACAAAACTTTATTGCATAAGAACACATGCCCTCACAGCTTTCAAGCTTGGTTAACTTTACCATGCAGATTAAAAACAACCCATAAGGGAGTTTTGTAGGGCCTAGCATAAAACAAACACAACTGAGGGTAGAGCCGTAATTGGACCCAGATCTCCAGATTGTCATACTCTTTTCCAGTATCCTGATTTTCTCATAGCTTGTAGGCACTGAACACCTGTAGAATTTGAGATAACACTGGGGCCGGAAGCTTTGTTCTGCAAATCACAGGGTATCTTTTATGCCATCTAGCATAAGTCTTTTTACATTTTCGTGTTTTGGGATATTGTTTTCTCAATACTTAGTTATGATCTGTGTCTATGGAAACGAGTCCCGGTTAAAGACGTTCTCTTACACTTTCCGTTTCTCATCATTCAGCTTTACCTTACGCAAACTTTAACGCAAAATTCTGGGGTCAGCTGGATGAATGTCAAGTGAACCTTCTATAGAGAACGAGTCGGAATTAGTAACAGTCGTAATTGGGATGGACAGCAGGGCGGTGTGAGATTCTGGCACCAGCATGGCCAGAATTTGGAGATGCTGAGTTCTTAATCTGCTTGCAATCTTTGCAGAGGTTCCTTGGGCCAGTCACACACTTCACTACTGCCCCCATCAGATGCAGTTGAAAGCGATGGCTTCTGCCGTAGGGATGCTTTTAAAGGTTAAGTGTGTCCTCATCTCTTTTCCCTAACATGCTCCGTTTCTTTGCCTTTGAAGACAGTTTTGCAGAACACGCAGTTGTTTCCCGGGTTGAGCAGTGACATCATACTCAAAGTACATAGTCTTTTCGCCAAGTTTCTCGGTGAAGTTATTATCGGGCGATACTCAAGGAGTCACATCAGCTGAAACTATTTCTCATGAAGTCACCCTGTGTCAGGACTGGCCCACAGGAGATAGAGTTCCCGCAAACCATCCGGGCACTGAAATGTACAATTAACTACCATTTGGCAAAATGCCCTTGAGATAAGCAAGTTAGATTGCGAGACCCATTTGGGCAATTTTAGTAAAGCCTGCTTTTATTTTAATTTATGTTGATTGTCCCGGTTGTCTCCAGTTTCCTTTTAGAGGGTGAAATTTTCCCCCTTTTTATTTTTAGCTTTAACAAAGAAAAGAATCGAAGGAATTGAGCTGTGACTCCCTAGAAATCGCTGCATACATTCTATGAATAATGTTTTGTTGTGTTTGCTTTTCGGATATTTATTTGTCTATCCTCTAAAATAAATGGGGCTTTTAAACATTGATGGGTACTAAAGAAGAGGCGCTGTTCTGTCAGGGATATTTGCAAGCTTTGAGAAGAAAACGAGAGCATGACGATTAGTTATTTAAGAAGGAACTTTCTAGAGCAAGTACGATGGACAATTATATAAGTGAAATTTGGTAGCAGTGGTGGTCCAATTACAAGTGAAGGTAGAAAAGTAGTACATATGACAAACAGCAGGAGGTGAGCAATTAATGCATTGTTGGGAAGTTAAAAGCCCTGATGGCACCGTATTGCTGACTGAAGGGATAGACATTAATTTAGAAGCCAGACTTCCTCTCTTGGCTTCTGCATACAAAGGGACAGTCACCCCAGATGCTTGGGCATATGCACATGTGTGTGTATACATGCACACACACATACATTAAAGTATAAAAATGTTCCATTAGAAACTGGTTGCTATATGGTCCATTAGCCATGATTTTGTGTCATCTTTTTCTAGATGTCTATACCATTTTGAAGATGATAATATTAAGGTGATAGAGAACAGGTAGTGAGTCCAGAGAGAAGTGGGCAGAGAGGAATGGCTATGGCTATACAAGGGGAACCCAAGTGTGCCCTGTGTAGTTATAAAATGCTTCTGAGTCTTGACTATAGCAGGTGGCACGTCAATGCACACATGTGAAGAAAGTGTATTGACCTACCTACCACATCTTGTGATATACTGCAACAAAGCACTATAACACATACCAGGGGCAAATCTACTTATAAAGGTAAACAGTCTATTTTGGCTTAAGTTTTGGGAGGTCCCCATCTTTAATCAGTTGGTCCTAATTGCTCCTGGCATGTAGTAAAGCAAAGCCTCCTAGCTGGAGAGCAACAGAAAGAGTAGAAAAGGAAAAATTGGGGCTCCATTATTACCTTTGGGACACTATGTCAATGGCCTTAAGAGATTCTGTCACCTCCCAGTAACTTCATTCTAGGAACACATAGGAATTTGATGAACATTTAAGATCCCAAGAAGAACATATATACACAAATGAACATATGAAAAACTGGATAAGGAAATTAATAGATTTTTTTAATCAATGACAGCATCCTATAGTAAAGAATTCCCTGGGACTGGAGAGAAGGCTCAGCAATTAGAGCACTTGGTCTTGCTCAGGACCTGGATTCGGTTCCTAGCACAGTCAGGGTGACTCACAGGTGCCTCTAACTCCAGTTCTAAGGGATCTGGTGCCTTCTTCTGACTGCTGTGGATGACAGACACACATGGATCATAAACATATATGCACAAAATATAAATATTTTTAAAAAAGAAGGAGCAGCAATGTAAACTGATATAGGGAAAATGGGATGTTTTTGCATTGCTTCCTCTAACTCCAAGTGAACTTACAATTATCTAAAATGGCAAAAAAAGGTTTACCTATTTTCTTTATGATTTTTCTGGAAAATTAATTTTCAATTAATTTCAAAATACTTCATGGTATTTGTTGATGCAAACAGAGCATCAACACATTGATAAAACAATCTTTTCAAACTTGTGGCAATTTTTATTTCTTTTCTGCATGTTTCCTGACTTATGTTTTAGTGGAATTATCCCAATTCTTCACTATGGACATATTTTTGAAGGAAAAATCTTTGTGCCAGAATAAAAATAAGCCATTTGTTGCTATAAAAAAGAAACACGATATAATCTAAACTTAGCATATTTTGTACTCTAAATCTCTAGATAATATATTTTCATTGAATATTGATGAGTTATTATAGACAAAAGGCATGCATATTGATTTCTCATTGATTACACACTATTTTTGGCATTTTGAAATAAAAAGTATGGCATCAGTGTTGATTGCTAACTGATGACCTTCACTTATCATGACTTAGGAAGAAATAAAAACATCCACACCACTTTTATCTTAAATTTACCTAATCACCAGAGACATCCCAAACCAACTGAACTGTACTAAATAATGCTGTGATGTCCTTAAAACTTCATTATGTGATAAAATGGTATTCAGAGTTTTGACAATTTCTACAATCAGCAGGAAGCTATTTTCAGAACTGCCATCCAACAATGCTTGAATAATTTATTCTGTAAGAGCAATAGTCCCCATGAGCATGCAAGTACTGACACATGGACATGTGATTGACTCTGGTCAGCCTAAGGGATGCTAGGTAATACTGGTCACTCAGAACCCACAGATGTTTTGTTTCAGTCGTGATCAGATTTTATGTACAGAAATGAAGCCAAGCCCTCTTTGCTCTGATGACCGTATCTCCCAATCAGAGTATACTACCTGCCAATCATTGTCTTCTGATTTGTTCTCTAGTCAAATTTGAAGTAGTGAAAGAAGTAAATTTCTTCTTATTAAAAATCAATATAAGGCAGTAAAAGTTATTTGTTACATTGTAAAATATACATTTTAGTGGTACCCTGTTACCATGGGTCTCAGGTTTACCCTGTCTTTATTTTCCATCTTACGACTGGTATCATAGACCTATATTCTCCACCACTCAGGGTGCAGTGTGCCATTAACATTTCCCACTTTTACATAGATGTTCATGCATGTTTTACATGTGTATATGTGTATGAGTGTATTTTCTTTAAAGTATTGTATTTTCTAAGTACATACCCAAAGGTATGATGAAAACAGCCTACTATTTTGCAATGTTTCCTGAGTCCATGGGGAAAAGCTGTCTAGTTTCTGGTTAGCCCAGTTTCTAGGTTTCTCAGCCAAATCATTCCTATCACCATGTGCTGTGCCAACTGATAAAGTAGTCATTGACTGCTAAGGTTTCCTAGTTTAGCTCCTTTGGTATTTTAGATAGGGTTATCTAGTGGGTTGCAACAGTGAGTTCATATTTACTTGGGTTGTTTTGAATATATCTATTCTGGATGTTGTTAAAACATTGTTGCTGTCTTGAGAATGATTACTTCACACACTAACCAGACCCACGAATTTAAAAACTGACAACCATGATAAAATTTTGATGGATTTTTGAAGGATTTTTTTAATCACTTCAAACTTATTGATAATCCTCAGTCTAGTTCTGATGAATAGTGATGGGCCCTAACATCTGATGTGTCTCACTAGGTCTTTCATGTGATAAAAGCATTTTACATCCTCCTACGAATTCAGGCACTTACCTCCTTGTTTAGTGCACCACCATCATGCAGGATGTTTTATGTGCATGTATTTAATCTGAAGAGTTGTTTGCTTAGATAACAGACACAGCAGAAACGAAAATGACAAATGGAACAGAAATGGGGTCCTCACTAGACAGCCTGATAGAATCTAAGTTTACTGTGATATCAGAAGTAAGCTGTAAAAGAAGTAGGAAGGAGATGTAATACAACAGAACATTTTGTGGACACCTTTTATCCTCAACAGAGAGGACCATATGATAATCTTCCTGGAATAGGCAATGAGACTGAATTGCCCAGAATGAAGATCCTAGAGACAGAGTGTACAGAGTTTAGAAACTGCCTTGAGGAGGTGGCTGGTTTCAGACACATCATACAGCCATATTCTAATAAGCAAAAAGTGGCTACAGTCAGTCATCTGAACCTCTTTGTGTGATTTAAGGCCGTATGTACTATTTTTTTTAAAAAACCTCTTGTCTTATGAGTTCTACTGCTATGAAGAAACACCATGACCATAGCAACTCTTATAAAGAAAAAATACTTAATTTGGACTGGCTTACAGTTTCAGAGGTTTAGTCCATTATCATCGTGGTGGGACATGGAGAAATACAGGCAGATAGGATGCTGGAGAAGGGGTTGTCAGTTCTAAATCTTGATCCACAGGCTGCAGAATAAGAGACTGTGTGTTCCACTGCCCCAGCTTGAGCTTATAAGAACTCAAAGCCCTGACTTGGGGAAACGGGATGATTGGGGATAAAACAAGGTTGGATAGAGGAGCAGGGAATCACATAACTTAATTAAGGGAACCACCTTAGGGTTGGTAAGAGACATGAACCTAGAGTGGCGCCCAGGTGCCCAGGGCAATGTCCCCAGATAGTTCCTTGGGCAGCTGAGGATAAGGAACCTGAAATGACCCTATCCTATAACCATACTGATGAATATCTTGCATATCACCATAGAACCTTCATCTAGCGATAAATGGAGATAGAAACAGAGACCCACACTGGATCATCAGACTAAGCTCCCAAAGTCCCAATGAGGAGCCGAAAAGAGGGAGAACATGAGCATGGAAGTCAGGACCATGAGAGGTGCGCCCATCCACCGAGACAGTGGGGCTGATCTATTGGGAACTCACCAAGGCCAGCTGGACTGGGACTGAAAAAGCATGGGATAAAACCGGACTCTCTGAACATGGCGGACAATGAGGGCTGATGAGAAGCCAAGGACAATGGCATGGGGTTTTGTTCCTACTTCATGTTCTGGCTTTGTGGGAGCCTAGCCAGTTTGGATGTTCACCTTCCTAGACCTGGATGGAGGGGCGAAGACCCTGGACTTTCCACAGGGCAGGGAACCCTGACTGCTCTTCAGGCTGGAGAGGGAGGGGGAGAGGGGCAGGAGGAGGGGGAGGGAAATGGGAGGCTGGGAGGAAGCAGGGATTTTTTTTCAATAAATAATAATAATAATAATAAAGAACTCAAAGCCCATTTCCACAGTGACACACTTTCTTCAACAAAGCCTCACCCACTCCAACAAGGCCACACCTTCTAATAATTATTCACATGAGCATCTGTGACATTTTCTTCTCTAAAATTCTTCAGTGACTTACTTGTCTTCAGAGTAGAACGAAGCACATGGTCATGGAATAAAGGTCCTTTTAATGACCTAGTCCTGTCACTTGGCAACCTCTCCCTTTTCCTATACCATCTTCAAATTTAAACTTCACTAACTGCCACACATGTAGGTGTGAGCTGACTTGTCTTCTGAGATTTTGCTATTTCTCATGGCCGGAATATCTCCTGTCTTTGTTCCTTTATTTCCATGGTTCTAGGTATAGAGAGGTTGTTCCTTCTCTGTTCCCATCCAGCTGTTTGGTTGGGTGATGTCTGCAGCAGATTAGACCTAACTAGGACATATGTGCACACCACTGTGCTTTGCTTGTATTAACTTGCGTTGTTCTTGCCCCTTATTTCCCCTTTTCCACTTTGCTTGTTAGTGTCCTACTCAGAAATGGTAATATAGATAGATGTCACTACTGTGTGTGTGTGTCTCTGTGTGTGAATGATTGCTAGTATCTAATTATTGTTAATCTAATGCAAAATTAATCTTTATATATGAATGTCGTGAATGGCCATAATATTATAGATGTTCAAAAATTCATTAAGGAGCTACTGAGATGGATTATTGGGTAAATACATTTTTTGTACAAAATTGGCAACATGAGATCAATCACCAGAACCAACATAAAAGTAGAGGGGAAAACCAACTCACAAAGCTGCCTTTGGACTTGCATGCATGCACCTCACCACATGTGTGTCAAAGATTACATGCACAATAACTAATAAAAATTTAAAATTTCATTAAAGTGATAGGCAGAATTTGATCATATTTTGTTTCATAATTTCCAAGATAGGCCTCTTTTTAAAAATGAAACTGAAGTCCAATCATTTCTATAAAATGTAGCTATTCAGGATTATTCTAAAAGGGACTAGTACATTTTGTTATCAGTCATTCACATGTTTCATCAGTGGAGGTCAGGGTTTTTTTTTTTTTTTGAATAAAAAAGACATAGCCCTATTCATTAGGATGGTCATCCTAGATTTGTTGCAAAAATATGTAATAATAAGTTCATTTTATGTTGTTTACACCATTGTTATTTACTGGTGGGTAAAAGTTAGAAAAATATCTTGTTAGGGCTTTGGAGAGTGGAGTCAGCAATTGTAAACAGAGACAGACTGTTCTTTTGTTTTTGGCCACCCAGATCCAAAGAATCACTCAGAAACTATAATAATTACAACACTGTTTAGCCAATGGCTCAGGAGTATTTCTAGCAAGCTCTTACATCTTTAATTAACCCATTTCTCTTAATCTGAGTATCACCACAAAATTGTGTCTTACTAGTAAGATTCTGGTGTCTTTCTCCTTTGGCAGCCACATGGTATCTCTTTGAGTCCACCTGCTCTCTTTCTATATCTCTGTTTGGATTTCTTGCCTTGCTTTATTCTGCACTGCCATAGGCCAAAGCATTTTCTTTATTAACCAATGCTAATAAAACATATTCACAGCATACAGTGGGGAATCCTACATCATTTCTCCTTTTCTCTCTAAATAAAAAAGGAAGGTTTTAACTTTAGTATAGTAAAATTACATATAATAAAACAGTAATAATGCAAGAATTATAGTTACAATATTTATTATATTTGTATCCTGCAAAATTAAAGAAAATATTCTATCATTTATTTTACCTTTGTGAGTCTAAAGTTTCTTATCTAGTTTATCTTTTATCACAACTAAGGAAACCTATAACTGTCTTCAACTCTATCAAACACCTCAGAAGGATATAACTATAACTATTTTCAACTTTGTCATAGACCCCAGAAGGATATAATATTAGCTAAGTAAACAGGAAGTGTGTTTGTTGTAAGCAGCTTCCAAAATTCTAGAATTAGCAGAGACATCTTGCTGCCTGGACAGATACCCAAAGTTCATATGTACCATTGGGTATCCATCTTCAGCCTACAGACCCATAGTATCCAGCAGACTTTTCCATAATGCCGGAAATTTGAAAGACAGTTCTGCCTATATTGGGAGTTTGTCAGTCACTTTCTTCTGTGCCCTACAGAATGTCTGGCAGACTCTTTCATGAAGCAGGAATCCTGAAGAACTGACTCACCTTTTGGCAAATTCAGCAGTCATTTTTCCACCTGGCTATATTCTGTCCTGCCATAGGCCAAAGCAGCTTCTTTAACAACCAATGGTAATAGAGCATATTCACAGCATATGGAGGGGAATCCCGTTGCAAGTAATAGAGTGTGTTGTTATGTCTCCAATTTCAGTTCTCCCATGCTGAATTCAGCACACAATAGGTCACACTGAAGCAACAGATGCAAGCCTATGAAAAGTGAAGAGAGATTAGCTCAGAGATGTTCCTGTCTCTCTGAAGAAAGTCCACTTTTCCAGCTTTTCAAGATGCTGCTTAGCTCCCTATTTTCTAGAAATTGCTCCCCAAGATCTGCTTTGCCTTTGTTTCTCTCTGAAGATGTAAGTATAGTCTTGGAAGATTTATATCCCTGTAACAATCTTTGCTTTCAAACATGTTTTTATCATTTATTTCCTGGGAAAAATCTTCAGATTTTTTTCTATACAGAACTTATAGCAGAATCATTATCTATACTATGAATACTTAGCACAAGGCAAGACATTCCATGATATGTAATATTCTCCCAGTGCTTAACTATGATAAATATTGTTTAAGAACATTGGGAGTCATATGTCCAAATTTACCTTTTCAAAAACTCCTAAAGTAACATGAGAGACTAGGTAAGGAGAAGTTAAATTACTTAAGGTGATGAGTGGTAATTTCTCGATATATTAGCACACCAGACTGGTTAGTACTATATAAATAAATAAGTCGTGCTAAACAAAGGCATGCCAAAATCCCGATCATCCAGAGCACATGCTCCTGTATTTACTCTGAGTCCCTCTCATCTTGTTGCTGGTCATGAAATATATTTTATGTTTAGTGAGCATCATTATTTCTTATGTTTTATAATTGATTTCTAAGTAAGTTTCTAATTTTTCAACCTTAGGTAAGCTGTATCTTTTATTGTCATGGCTTACACCAGCAAACCAGTTTTTTTTATAGAAGATTGTTCAACCCTGGCTATACTGCCTTTCTCTTCTTATCCCATCCCAGCTTGCCCTCCAGGCACCCCTTTCCATCTGCGGGGTCATAGGATCCCCCAACGCAGCCTGCTTGGGGCTGAGGGTCTGGGGACAAAGTGGTGAGTACAACTGCTGCAGGAATTTCTTTGTCCCACTGAGCCTGCACCCAGCAAGCCCTCCCTTTTGTCTGCGAGGCCTTGGCCAGCATGTGGCCCAATCTTGTACCAGAAGTTCCATCCCTCAAGAGGGGTAAGTGAGTGCCCTACGGGCTGGTAGGATGCCCTGGGAATGGAGCACAGGCACACCCAATCCCCTAAACTTTCTGACCGTTCAGCGGGGCTTCTCCCTGGCTGCTGCCTTTCTCTACTTACCCCATCCCAGCTTGCCCCCCAAGCACTTCCTTCCATCTGCAGGGTCCTTAGATCCACCACCACAGCCTACTCCGGGGTGGAGAGGATCTGAGAGACTCCAGTGCTGAGGGGACCTAAGAGAAGGCAGACCAAGAAAAACCCCCAAGTACACAGGTAGCCTCAGCAAAGATCAGACCAAGCCACCAAGACTCTCCTAACAGCATTTGAAGGAAGAGATAGGCAGGCGCCAAGGCAAAAATTCCTCCAACAATCTGAAAAACAACATGATAACACCAGAATCCAGCAAAGATACAACAGGAAGACTTGAACACCCTAATCCAGAAGAAATAGACTTTAAATGTAACATTATGAAAGTGATAGAGTCCCTTAAACAGGATGTGAAAAAACTCCCTTAAAAAATGGATGAGAAGAATAACAAAACGTTTGAAGAAATGAATAAATCCCTCAAAGATACCATAGGGAACCAAGAAAAAGCAATCAAATAGAAGATTGTTCAACTTCTGGTCTCATGCTTAAATACCCTGCATTCTTATAAGACTAAATTTGGATATATCAATAAATTATACATTGTGAAATAAAAGCAGGTATTTAGTTATTTACAAGTATTTACAATAATAGTCACACCATCCTGAATGTTTTCACCTCTTAAATATGTTCCAGGTGTCCTCAGATGACATCTATGCCAAGAAACAGAAACCATAAATATCCATAAATATAAAAGCACTGATTATATGATAGGTATTTTTCATAACTATAAAGATTTACTACCATGTTTGGCACACAGCTATGACTTCATTTGAAATGGGTGTAAGCAAAATATAAAGAAAAATAAGATATTGCCGGGTGGTGGTGGAGCACTCCTTTAATCCCAGCACTCGGGAGGCAGAGGCAGGCGGATCTCAGTGACTTCGAGGTCAACCTGGTCTGCAAGAGCTAGTTCTAGGACAGGCTCCAAAGCTACAGAGAAACCCTCTCTTGAAAAACAAAAAAACAAAAAACAAACAAAAAAAACAACGAAAAGATATTACATTCTGCTTGTTATGTAACTTCCAGATCAACTGTACTTGAGCTCTAAGAATTCATACAAGCATTTTTTTTTCCTGTAACTGTGTAGAAGTCCCATGCTGAGAGCATGTATATAGGGACAAACATGCACCTTTGGCCACAGCTGTGTGCTACATATGATAAAGTTTTTACCCTTGACAAAACAGGATGCTGGTTTTATAAAAGAAAACTGAAAAAAAAAAACCTTATACTCCTTCAACATTGATTTGATAGTGTCAGGGATTATAGAATTTTCAATTTTTCAAGCGTGGTTGTCTAACATAGACAATAATTTTGCTTCACTTGAATGGCAGGTAGAAATTATAATATGAAAGGTTTGCAACAAAATATCATTTATTAGAATATAAAACAGATAAATAAAAATAGTCTGTTGACTATCTCATTTGACAGGAGTCAAGTCCTTGTGGGTCTGTACACTAAGTGAGTGGTTTTTTGCTTTGCGACTTAAATTTATTTTGTCTTCTTAGCCTTTATATGACTGAGAACTATCAACTGGCCTTTAACTCTGGTTTTAAGTGGGTTTTAAAGTCCCAGGCACATAGAGTCACAGTTAACTAAGTCGCTTAGAAAAGGTTAAGTATGTAACTTAACCCATGAGGAAAAAATTGAAAAGAGAAAATAATCCTTAATCCACAAACTGCTTGTGCTTTTACAGAAAAGGAAACACTTAAGTGACTTTGTGAAAGTCATTTTCTTCCATGTCAACAGCTGTTTTTAAAATGTTGCCAGATCTAAGTAACTGCAAATTTTGCTGGCTGGGGCCTTTATTCAATTTTTTTAAAAAATAAACTTTAGTTGTTTCAGTGGTGGTTCTGCCTGCATACTTGGACATGCTTGTTCACAGATGAAATTCCAATAGCTAAAATATGATTGCTGGTAAGGAGTGAACAATCTTTTATTTTGTGAAGGGAAAGAATTATTTAAAGCATATGCTGTATGTATTGCCCTTTGGAATTCTTATCATGTTTAGAAAAGACCTTCTTGAAAGGTCCCACGTTTGAGGTTCATGTTGGACACAGAAGCTTCTCCATTTGAACAGAAATAGAGACAGACAGGGCATGGTCAGGACTCTGAGGAGAATTCAGGTCTCAAAGCTATTGATAGGTGGAAATTCTGGTGAGACCTCATGCCCATGAAAACAGAGTAGGGGCTCTTTCTTATAGGTATCAGAAGAAGGGGGGTTCATGTAGGCAGAATGTCTCTGATTCTTGGCCAGCAAGCAGAGGGGAAGGAATGTTGGGTTGGGAATATGGGACTGTGGTGATAACGGGGAAAGTGAGGAGGAGGAGGGCTGGGGTTTGTTATGGTGTATAAATTTAGGACAGGTCTTCAGATGCCTCAAAGTCAGGCAACCTGGAGTCGTTAGAGGTTAAGATTAAGTGTCTTCATTAGTCACTCTCTACCTTTTCTTCTGAGCCAGGGCCTTTCCATGAACCTGGAGCTCACTGATTAGCTGGGCGGACTGCAGTGTGAGCTCCAGGGATCTGTCTGACTCTGCCCCTCTGCTCTGTCAGTTGTTGCATTATAGATGCAGAACACCTTACCGGCTCTTAGGTGGGTCCTGGGAATCTAAGCTTGAGTTCTACTGCTTGTTTAACAAACTCTTTACCTATTAAACCCATCATCTCCTCAGTCCTAGAATTTAGATATCTTGTAGCTTAAACTTTATTTACTTCGGCCTTTATATACCTGATCTTCTCCTACCTCAAGAACAACCGTTCTAGTCAATGCATCCATGAGTTTAACTTGCCTTGAGTTGTCTTAGTTAGAGTCACTACTGCTGTGATCACACACCATGACCAATGCTATCTGGAGAGGAAAGGGCTTATTGGGTTTAAACTTCCACGTCACAGTTCATCACCAAAAGAAGTCAGGACAGGAACTCAAGCAAGGAAGAACCTGGAAGCTGGAGCTGATGCAGAGGCCACAGGGGAGTGCCACTTCTGGCTTGCTCCCGATGTCTTGCTCAGCCTGCTTTATTATAGAACTCAAGACCACTAGCCCAGGAATGGCACTACCCACAATGGGCTGGGACCTCCCCCATCAATCACTAATTAAGAAAATGTCCTTGCAGGCTTGTCTACAGTCCAATCTGATGAAGGCATTTTCTTAATTGAAGTTCTCTCTTTCCAGATAACTTAGCTTTTGTCAAGTTGACATAAAACTATCCAGTATAAGGGTCTACATGTAATTCAGGCAATGTCTGTTTGTGTCATATTCACCAAATATCCTCTAAGTTTAGTTTTACTATTGAAAATGAGAATGTTTCTTTCTTTTTAAATGATGCATGATATCCCATATAGTAATGGACATAAGTTGTCTCCACACCTTGACTTAGCTATTATAGATAGTGTACAAACAATGGTAGGGCCAATTTATCTTTGGGATGGTGACGCCAGTTTCTCTCTCTCTCTCTCTCTCTCTCTCTCTCTCTCTCTCTCTCTCTCTCACTCTCTCTGCCTCTGTCTCTCCCTGTCTCTGTCTGTCTTTCTCTCTTTGTGTGTGTCAGTGTGCAAAAGTGGTAGTGCCAAATCACATGATATACCTACTTTTATTTTTTTGGAAAATATCCATGCAATTTTCCAAGATGTTTGTAGCATCCTACCCACTGTGTACTAGCCAATATTTCTCTCTGTTCTTGTCTACCATTATCTTTATTTTCATTATAATAATAATCCTGATATGCAATGCTATTTCACTAGGGCACAGCTTTGCATTTCCCAGAGATTAGTGATGTTGAACACTTTTCATATACCTCTTGGGCATTTGTGTACCTTCTGTGAAAATGAATGTTTTCCATTTAGTTATTTATTGGTCTATTTTTTAATGGTTTGATGTACATGTTATATTTATGTGCTCTATGTTTGAGCACATATCTTTGTATATG
The DNA here is from genome assembly GCA_025134845.1 of Neodon shergylaensis. Classification (NCBI taxonomy): domain Eukaryota; kingdom Metazoa; phylum Chordata; class Mammalia; order Rodentia; family Cricetidae; genus Neodon; species Neodon shergylaensis. The sequence goes on along the minus strand of JABTXL010001671.1, from coordinate 1,021,368 downwards.
TGCACATATTCTCATGTGTGTGTGCACATGTATGTAGAGGCCAGAAGTGAATTTGAAATGTTTTTCTTAATTGTCCTCCACTTTTTATTTTGAGACTGGATCTCTCACTGAAGTTACAGCTTACCAATTTCTAGCTGCCAGCAAACCCCAGGGGATCTGCTTTTCCCTACTTCCTTTGCGCTGGGATTATAAGTCCATAGACAAGCCTGGATTCTTATGTGGGTGTCATGTATCTGAATGTATGCCCTCATATTTAAATTGGGCTGTTTTCTTGCTACTAAGTTGTAGGATTGTCTTTTATATATTGTATATTGTCCAGGCTGTCTGGGTTGGCATAATACAATGTCAGAAACAGTGTCTTTATAAACAACAAACATCTTTTTCATAGTTACGGTGACTGAGAACTTCAAGATCAATGAAGCATTAAATTGGGTTTCTCCTTCAGTTATGCGCATGGTTGGCAGATGTTAGCTGTGTTCTCACATGGTGGATGGACAAACAAACTCTTTATGTGAGAAGGGTTTTAACCTTTTTTGTTTTTACCAGATCAATGCCTAATCACATCCCACAGGCCCTATGTCATAATTCCCAGTTACATCATGTAAGTTGGGGAAATACAATCATTTTGATTGTAGTGGAAATTAACTTCCTACTGGATAAGTTGTTAAAACACCGCTTCTGTCGCTCTTTATCGTTCACTCTGTAGCCCATCTTAATGAATTTTATTTACTTTGTGGAGCTTTGTTGTAGTAGGAGCGGCGGTGGGGTTGCGTCCCCGGCACCCGGCCACCCACATGGCTAGCTTATGCCCTGAAATAATTACATGGAAACTGTATTCTTTTAAACACTGTTTGGCCCATTAGCTCTAGCCTCTTATTGGCTAACTCTTACATATTAATCTAACCCATTTCTAATAATCTGTGTAGCCCACGAGCTGGCTAACCAGGGAAGATCTTAACCTGCATCTGCCTGGAGTGGGAGAATCATGGCGACTCCCTGACTCAGCTTCTTTCTCCCAGCATCCTGTTCTGTTTACTCCACCTATCTAAATTCTACCCTATCAGAGGTCCAAACAGTTTCCTTTATTAGTTAACCAATGAAAGCAACAGATAAGATACAAGACCCACCTCCATCAGAGCTTTTTCATTTACTATAGACTCACTTGTTTTTCTTTCCTTGCCTCTGCTTTTGGTGTCATTTCAAAAATCATTACTTGGAATAATGTCATATAGCTTTCTCCTACACTTTCTTATAGAAGTTTTATGATTTCAAGTCTGATGCTTTGGTTCTTAGTCCATTTTGGGTAAGTTTTTGGTGTATGATAGACCTTCAAGTTCATTGATTTCCCAGTTTTCTGTCATTATTTGTTGAAGGGATTAATTACCCTTTTCAGATATGTTTTCAGAACCCTTTTGATGATCATTTACTGAGCAGATGTAGAATTTTTCCTGGGCTCTCATCTAATCCCTAACATCAATGCATCTGTGTTTATCACATGCTGTTTTGATGACTAGAGAATAGTAGTGTAATTTAAATTCAGGAAGTGTGATGCCTCCATATTTGTTTTTCTTGATAAATATTGTTTTATCTATTTGCAGAGCTTTTGTAGTTCATATGTATTTAGTATTGCTTTTTTCTATATCTGTAAAAAAAGCATTTTAATTTTTATTAAGATTATATTAGATGCTTAGATCACTTTGGGTAATGTATTAGCTACTCTGGGACATCAACTTGACTACATCTGGAATCAACTAAAATCTAAGCAACTGGACATGCTTTTGAGGGATTTTTGTGATTACAATAGATCTTTTGAGGTTGGAAAAGCTACCATAAATCTGGATCATTTGAGGTTGGAAGAGGAAAATCTACCCTAAATCTGGGTCATATCCTCTCATGGTCGCTCACATAAAAGGAAGTGTAGGAAGGAAGGTACAGCCTGGTTGTTCTCATGTTTGCTAGCAAGTTTACCTGTCCTGATTCTGAAGTATTCTTTGCCGATATTAGGGACTACTTCTTTTGGACTCCAATGTGGGCTAAAGACCACTTGAGACATCATGAACTGAACAATGATCAGATTCTTGGCCCCTCCGTCAAGAGCTAATCATTATTGAAGTAGCCAGATACCACCCTGTAAGTCACTCTAAAAATCCTCATATATATATATATATATATATATATATATATATATATATATATATTCTGTTTCTTTAAATAACTCTAATACAGATCATATAGGCACATGGCAGCATTTAATTTCCATTTACAAATGGATCATTTTACTTCTCTGTTCTGAAATGGATGTCTTTCATTAATTTTATTTAAATTGTCTTAACATTAATTTGATGTTGAACAGAAGTAGCGAGGGTAGACATCATAATGTGCTTGATGCTTTGACCTTGGCTATAGAAGCTGTGGACTCGCCACAGAGAATCTTCATTGTGTTGAGGCATATCTCTGCTATATATAATTTGTTGCAAGGTTTCAATAACAGTAGGACATTCCACATTGTCATATGCTTTATGTTTCTCTTAAGATGATCATATGATTTTTATTTTTTAAATTACTGTTTCTATTATTTTTGAGGTTGTAATATGATTACATCATTTCCCCTTCTTTTTCTAACCCTGAAAACATATTTTCTATCTTTTATTCCCCAAATGTGGTGTATCATATCTATAAATTGGCATGTATTAAAACATCCTCGTATCCCTATGATAAACATCACTTGTCATGGTTATGGTCCTCGTAATGCACTATTGAATTTGGTTTTGAGTATTTTGTGGCCATCTTTGCATCTGTGCTTATCAGGAATATTTAGTTCTACTATTTTCCTTAGGGCATCCTCATCTGGTTTTGGTATTTGAGTAATGATGGCTTCGTGCAGTGAACTGAGATGTGCTTCTCACTATGATCTGGAAATGGTGGGAGTGTGTATTCAGTTTCCTGTGTTCCAAATGTGCTCTACAGTGTGGTGGAGCCTGGTTGTAGAAACTGTCAGAGTGGGGTCCACTGGAAGTAGTTGGGTTTAGGGGGGGACCTTTCTTTAAAAAATTAACAAACTTCTCCCAAGGTAGAGTTAGGTCTCATGCAAAGAATGGGGCTAGATCTCTCCCAGACCCATCCCCCCGCCCTGTTTTTCCCTGTCATCTTATATATGTATAACTGGTTCTTTGTGACTTCTCTTGTCATGTTGTGGCACAATGGGCCTATGCTTCCACTTATAGGGCTGTGAGCTATATACATCTCTTTTCTTTTAAAGTACTCAGCCTCATGTATTTTGTTATAGAAACAAAAATGACTGAGGCACCTCCTCTTCAATTTTTATTAGCAATTTAGGAAATGTGGTGATAATTTTACTTTAAATATTTTGTATACTTCCCCAGTGAAACCATCTGGATTTGAACTATTCTTTTTTAGGAGATTTTTTTTAAAATTATAGATTCAATTTATTCCTTATTTGTTGATTACAGGGAACTGTTAGTGGTTTGGTCTTGGTTGTATGTTTCTAAGATTTTTTTTTAATGTTTCTTCTACAGAGTTCAACTTGATGGTGTAATTGTTGATAGTCACTTAGGTTCTTTCTATTTTGTGGCACAGTTGGATGGTATCTTCTTTCATTTATGACAATTTTAAATCCCCTTTTTCTTAGAGTTCTTTATACTTTGTTGGTCCTGTTTGCCTTTGGAAACAACTCGCCTTAATTACTTTTAAATATTACTTTTATAGTCCCCATTTCACTCACTCCAGCTCTGATTTTTTTACTGTTTCCTCCTTCTGGTAACTTTGGGCTTAATGTGTTTTTAAAAAATATTTCCTTGAGGTATAAAGTCAAAGGCTTTCTCTTTCTCATGTAGGTGTTTATTGCTGCAGGCTTTCATCTTGGTTTCCACTGCATCCCATAAGTTTTGGTTACAGTGTGCTTCCATTTATGTTTGTCTTGGGATATTTTTAAATTTTCCTCTTGATTCTTCCCTGACTCATTGTTTATTCTGGTGATTAGTTTGCGCACATCCATTCTCCTATTACGGATTGCTACTTCCTTACTGTTGTGGGTGGAAAAGATGCATGATATGATTCCAGTCCTGTTGTATGTGTTATGTGTTTGTGTTGTGTGTGTATGTCGTGATGTGTGAGTTCTCCCATCCATGTTTTGTGTGCTTTCACAAAGAGTGTGCATTTTGCTGGTAGACGGAATGTTATATGTAAAGTCTTTTTTATGCATTTGACCCGTAGTATAGTTCAAGAACAACATATCCTTCTTAGTTTTCTGTTTGGAGGGTCTTAATTCTTGAAAGTGGCATTTTAATATTGCCTATTGTTACTGTGTTGCTCTCTGCTTCTCCACTCAGTTATTTTAAATTTTGCTTTTTGTATTTCAGTTTTATGATACTGAAGGTACATATATCCATGCTTAATATATCCTCAACAAAGTGACTATTTGTCTAGATAATTTTTCTGTTAAGTCAAAAAACCTAAAGCCTGTTTTGTCTGCAACCTCTCTATGGAGGTCGTGGTGGTGAGTTTTTGCAACTTGCTACAAATTAGAATCATTTGAGGAATCCTCAGTTGAAGAATTGTCTTATTTGCCTTAGTGATTGGAAAGATCCACCTCGAATGTGGGCAACACCTTCTTGTAGCAGCTCAGATTCAAAGGGTCATGGTAGAAGGAAGACTATTCATGCTTGTCTTTCCGCTGGCCACCTCGCCCAGTTAATTTATCTGGTGGCTGCTGCTACTGTCTTCTTCCCTGGCATCAACCAATATTTCAAGCTTTCATTGTTGACTGAAAGCTAGAAAGGCTCTATGGGACCACTTCCCGATTTTCACAGATTGGGACTGCTGAGGCTCCTAGCCCGTAGACTAAGCAACTACTGATATCATAGTCCCTTAGGTGTGATTCAGCCGTTGTTATTTTTCTGTGTGATAAAGTGTGTGTGTGTGTGTGTGTGTGTGTGTGTGTGTGTGTTTCATCTTATGGAATCTATTCCTCTAGAGAACCTTGACTTACGCAGAGACATCCATTGCTGATCTCATAGGTTTACTTTATTATGTATCAAGTTTCTTCTCTGTTGCTACTCCTATAATTCTCTAACATCAATTTTTAACGATTGACTATATTGCATGTTGGTGAAATTTGATTTGGCTTGTTTCTGTGAAGACTTTTGAGAGTTGCTTACCTAAATTCATATTTCTCCATCGATTTAAGAAGTTTTCAGCTATTATGTTCTTAAGTAAATATTCTTTGGTTCTATTTTTTTTCTAGAACTACAAGAGTAATTCTCATGATGATTTTCTATGAATTCCTTAGCCTACCTGCTTCCCTGCCTTTCTTCCCTCTTCTTGATAATGACTATATACTTAGGTTTTAGTTTCATGGATGCTTTATTCTGCATGATTAAGTCTTCTGTTGGTGCCCATACACTGCATTATTTTTATTTGTGGCGTTCTGTGATGTCTTTGGTTCCTTGAGATGGCTTTTATCTCTCTGTTGAACTTTTGCCTTTGTGTTCTTTTCCTGATATTGGCGAATTGTTCCCCGTGTTTCCAGCACACTGAATTTTCTCATTTCATTTATTTTTATTTTGAACTTTTTTTCATCAAGCATTTCTTTAGAGAAACGTAGTTTGAAATTATTGCTTCTTTGGTACTGGTGTTCTTTCCTGATTGCGATATGTGTATTTGAAGAGATAGGTTCTTTTTCGGAGTGCTTTTATACTGATTCCATCAAGTGTGAAATCCTTTGACTATACAGTCCATCCAAATACTAAAAATGGGTTGGCTGGTAATTCACAGGCAGGTTCAACTTGGAGTACTTAAATGAGCCAGGTTGGTGTCTGGGCAAACGGATACTTGAAACATTTGCTTGGGACAATAAGGGCTAGCCTGGTCGTTATAACAGAGTGTTTGTTTCAGTCTTTGCCCCAAATAGGAGGCTTTCCTATTTTACATATGTTGCATGGGTTTTGGATCAGAGTGAAAAGGGCAGGGTTAAACTTTGATTCGGCCTTTTTGAGTGATACATCTTTTTCTATTTCTGTGTTCTATATAGACCGGATTTTATTGGATTTAGTAGCTACAGGAAAGGTTTTATTGCTGTGCATAATGCAAAAATTTGTGTATCATGAAGGAAAGTGTTTTGGTAAACTTATCCATTTTTCTTTCATCTCTTACCCAGATATCATTTAGTATTCTGTGTTTGACATCTTTTAGTCTCTTGATTGCACACTGTGTCATGTAAATTAACAGAATGTGTGGAAATCTGAACCTACACTGTTGTGGTGTTGAGAACTGGGAACCTTGGAAGAGAGTGAGTACTCATGAATAGGATCAGTGACCTCACCAAGGTAGAGGCTCATTCTCCAGGCCAGGTGAGGACACAGTGGGGAAAATGATTGTCTGAAATCCAGGAAAAAATTCTGCTGATCGGATGCTGGTGGTCAGCCAGTATCTCAATGATACCTGGCTTCACCAGCCTTTGTAGCTGTAAAGAATACATATTTTTTGTTGTTGTTTAAGACATACAATCTGCTCTTCTCAACAGCCTGTATTCAAGAGGAATCACTTTTATGACTTACTTTTCCTCAGTGACATTGCAAGTTACCATTTGTTAAGAATGATACTTACAACTATCTTGGTAATTGAAGTCTCTAAGGTCATTAAAAGCCTTTGCTTTTTTAGGCTAGTTCTTGCTCATGCTGCTTTATTTCCTAGTATGCCTCCCTGTGGCTGTTGGCTTTTCATCAATCTTGAAAATTCTTTGCATCAACCATTGCTGTGGTCTAGGATGAATGTACCATTATTTGGAAGGTTTGGATTTTTATCTTTCAGAAACCTAAGGGCAGCTTGATGATAAACCTTCTCTACATTACACAATTGGAGCCTCATTGGCTTTGAAACTTACCAAGGACCAGCCTATTACCTCAGACACATAGACAGAAGTTCTTATAGGTCTTTTCCTTCTGTTTTGTTTCTTTGATAAATGCCATATTTTTATTATTTTTCTGGAAATTTCATACATATATACAGTGTATTTCAAGTGTATTAACCTCTGCCACTCCTCTATTTAACTTCACCCAGGATAGCTCCATCGTTAACCCCCTCCCAACTTCATGTCCTCCTTATTTTTAATACATCTAATTAATTTTTGTGCTACATTTATATTCTTGGGCATGGGACCATATAGCGAAGCATGTTCTACCTACCAGGAGCCATACCCTTATGGAAAAATGACTCTTCCTCTCCCAGAAGTCACTAACTGTTGGTTCTTCAGGTACGGGTGAGGGCTCATGTGTTCCTCATCCATTCATGACAGAATGCTGAATGATTGATGCTGTTTAAGCAGCCATAGCTCTCCGAGCTAAAGAGTGCAGTGGTGTGGTCATCCCTAAAAGACACTGTTTCAGCACAGACTTTCCGAACCCATGAGTTTTAAAATCTTTCCCCTACTTCTTCTGTGGTTGTCCCTGAGCCTTAAGGGAAGGAGCGTGATAGAGATGCCCTGTTTGTGGTGGAGCATCCCACAGGTACTTCCTCTTTTTACTGTAACTGGTTGTGAGTTCCTTCATTAACTTCTGTCCACAGCTCACCCAAAAGAACTTCTCTGGTAAGATCTGAGAGCTGTCCTAAGTCTATGGACATGAAGATATAAATTTAAAGTTCAGTTTAATGCTATGTCCATCCACAAGAATAAAAATAGGTTCTCCTTGGGAGTTATGAGCTCACCCACCGTGGGTTCTTTGTTAGATTTATAGTACCAGGCCAAATATGTCTTCAATCATGGGGTCATAATGTTTTGACCACATAATGTTATGTGGGCAGCCACATCTGTTCTCTCAGTAACTAAGGACTATTTCTCTATAGTCCCTGGAAGCTGATGAACAATGTGAAATATTTAGTTCTAGGTCACCTTTACCATAAGGGTGTATTCATTGAGGGGAGCCATCTCATGCATATGACTCTCCTTGGACTTGACATCTCTTAAGGCAAGGAAAGGGGCTCAATGCTGGAGGCTCCAGTATATGTTCTTGGAGCAAAGCAGCCTGATGATCAGATGTGTGTAAGCGGAGAAAAGACACACTTCCTGACTCAGTCACAGGATATGCATATGTATCTTCCATATGCATAATTACCTCCTTCTACGCTGCTGTTTTTCCATATTGTTTGACAGTTTCTCTTCCAGTTACGTATAGTCACCACAGATGTGACATGATGCTAGCTTTGTGGTGAAGTCATAAATTATACAGCATTCAATCAAATGTCATTTAAGTATTTATGAATTGTGGTTCACTCTGTCAGACGTGAGAAATACGAATAGAATTAAGAATCAGACTAAGCAGGATATAAGACTATCAAAGAGTGTGTGAAATTGTAGGCTCAATTGAAACGATTGATTCAGTTCTTGTGTTATCTCTGCACATACATAGGGAACTAGCTATTTTAGGAGACTCCTTTGAAGTTTCATGATGGGCATTCAGTATGGTTAGGCTTCAAAACACCATTACCATACAGAAGCAGTCTCAGCTTCCTTGTTAGCGTGAGTTGGTGATGCCAGCTTTTCCTTGAGACCAGTGGCTCTCAACCTTTCTGATGCTGTGACCCCTTAATACGGTTCCTCGTGCTGTGGTCATCCACAACCATAAAAGTACTTCAAGCCTACTTCATAGCTATAATTTTGCTACTGTTAAGAACTGTAAGTATATGATATGCAGATGATCTCAGGCAACCCCTGTGAAAGAGTGTTGTTAAATTTCCCCAAGGGATCGTGCCCCACAGGTTGAGAACTACCGCTTGAGATGGCATTCTTTCTTTAGAGCAGAGATTCTGTGACATAGTTATCTAATACCAAAAAATGATGGCAGTGTGCCATGCCAAAAGACTCTGATTTAAGCCAGAGGAGCCGATGCCAGCCACAGTGTCACCATTCCGGCCAATTTTAATGTATAATGAAGACTGAGAACTTCTTACATACTAGATATGTCCTTTCACCCCTTAGTATTAAATATGTATTAAATATAACAACATAGCTGTTCATTTGCATATGCACCGTAGCATTTGCTAACATTTTTGTTAACATTTAAGAGATTTGCTGTTACATAGTTGATTAGACTAATGAGTCTAAAGTATGCAATTAGTTTTGAAATTTGAGATATTCAAAATGAAATATATTAGAGGGTTTGGTTAAATAATAGAATTGGGATATCTGAAATATGAAGAAATCATTTTGGTCTAATTTATCTGATTTATTTGAAGTAGTAATGCAGGAACATGTTAGATTTGTTTAGTTTCTTAATCTCACATATCAAAATTTAAAATGTATTTTGAAATGTTTAGTTGGGTAATAAATGTTATATAGATTGGTTCTGAAATTGATTTTAGAAAACAATGATTTTAGAAGTGTATTAATTGGCTTCTAAACAGATGGTATGTGTTATACTCAAATTCAAGAACTTATAACACTCAGTTTCAAAACTCCTTAACTGAGTTGATTAACATCGGTTTTACAGTAGCCGTGGATGGTCCCATTTTCTCCCTTTCAAATATGTAAGAACACTTGTCAAGAAGACAAAAAGTTTACTTTGAAATGATCAGGCTTTTTTCAAGGCTGGCATCTTTCCCCCTAGTTACAAGAGTGACAGTTCAGAGTGCAGGAGGGACAAGGAGGAAGGGGGCTTCTCTCAGCACTAGACTTCAGCAGGGACTTGGCATGTGACTCACAGCGAGCGACTTGACACTGGCCAAAATCTTTACCATCTCCATCATCCCTTTGCTTGACTAAACAATCTGGCAGTGGACATGCTGCCATTTGAAAACACTTGCTTTTATTCTTTCCTTATTAGTCTCTTTTGGACACATTTTTTTCTCATAAATTTTAACTTTAAGGATTGTAATATAATTTATTATGGTGATATATAAGAGTTCATATGAGCAGTATACAATTTATAAATTACTTCCAAACTTTTCTAATATAAATATTCTGAGGAGCATGTCTGATTTTCTTCCATATAGGCATATGTATGATGGTTTCAGAAAATTCATTCCTAGAATGAAAAGCTACTTTCTGGGTTACTAAATTTTGGCCCTATTATAAAATTGCCTTTCAAAATGATCCCATACCTTTGAGGTTGAAGACATAAACCGATTGTTTTTACAGCAGGTGACATTTCCATCATTTCAGGATTATGTGCATTCAGATGCACAGGCTCCCGCTCTCCTCTTCTGTCCTCTGCTCCTGCTTTGGGCAAAGCCTTACTGACATTTTTGGAGGTCTTAATCAAAATTCTAACCTTACCTCATATATATTTGTCATTTTTAATGGTGCTTAAATTCTCAGAGTTAATTTTCTCACCTCAGAGAGTGAGAATAGTAAATTATTGTAATGCAGATTTGGGAGGCCTTGGCTTGAAGAAAGTACAGTGGTGTCTCCAACAAAGAGAAGCCAGAAAACACATTCCCTGCCTACTTAAAAAGAAGGAGGTTGCGTTTCCTTAGTTCTATCCCCACTGTGGTTGATGAAGAACTGAGATACAATTTCATCCATCAGCTCCTGTTTCAGCATTTACGCTGACATCTCTTTTCTTTGAGCAACTCTTGTTTCATACACATTTTGAGTAAGATATTATAATGATCCTGTTCACCACAGGAGATTTTTTTTATAGCTGAGATCTGTTTTTAAAATGTTATCATTTCAAATGCCACAGTGTGAAGACGCTCGCACTGGATAACCAGAAAGACCAGTTAGCGCAGTCGCAACAGCGTCTCCTCTCTCTATATGTCGTCACATTGACATGGGCAGACTTAACAGCTGGGGAAGTAAAATCTGAGAACTGGGGAGAAGAACTTAAGTTATGAGCTAAAGACAAGATTTAGCCTGCGACTGGGCTGGCAAACATGCAGATAACTCAGTGAGAAAAATTTCTCATCTGTGAGGGCAGCTTGACATCGATCACACATTTGTATATGGATTACTACAAGGGAATTAAGCTTAATGGTTTTCATAAATGAGCAAAATCAGATTCAAGAAGTTTTTAAGGTGTCCTTGATTTTATTTAAGATCATCCACGGGAGTGTTATTAGAATGAATTGCAAATACTAGATGTTAGGTTTCAAACCTGGGACAAGTGGCTGAGGTCCCTTCTTATCATATCAAAGCAGACCTGGCCATCAAGTTCTTCTGGCATCCCTTAGCTCCCTAGCTACAGGGTTCTCCTGGCTGGCATACCCTGGCCCCTATCCTGAACTCTCCATCCCAGGCCTGGAATCCTCCTCCCTATATAATCCAGCCATTTTGATTGACCACCCTCTTTGTACTTTTGGGCCTCCTTGTTGCTGTACCTGTTTCTCTTCTCTTTCCTCTCCCTTCTCCTCCTCCATTTTCTCACATGGCATAGCTCAGGGGCGTGTCCACTCTATACTTTTCCAAATGTCCCTGCCTCTGGCTTTTTTTCCCCACATATCTATAATAAACCTCCTCCGCCATACCTAGGAGCAGTCATGTTTCTTTCCCTTTTCATTTCTTTGTTTTCATTCGCCAGCCTCCTCATCTCTTGGGGAAACCAACACCTGAGAACCCCGAGTTGTGTTGCTCGACACTTTCATTCCAGGTTCCTCTATCCCTGCCTAAGACACATGCTAAATAACAAATGGTCTTATTATTCAGAAAGTGTTTGCTTTGAGAACAACACACAAACAAACTCACTCAAAATGAATGAGAACCTAAATGGAAGAAGCAAGTTCTTGAATAAGAAACGTGTTCATGGTGGAGTTCAGGAATATCATGTTAGTCATATATCCCCCCATAGCAAACTGGGTTTTAAAAGATGAATATTCCTCTAAGTTCCCAAAGTCCATAACTGTTGCCCATGGTGTTTAGCTGCTGGCTCTCTCCAGCTAGCCACACAAAGACTGACCATTTAGTCTACTTCTGCATGTGACTGAAGTCTAGGATATTCATAGATACCCAAAAGAAGCAGCTCTGGGTATGCTCTGGAGGAGGAAGCAAAGGATATGAGAGAGGACAACTTGATGTGAACAATGTTAGGAAACAGAAAGGTCTTTAATCTACTGTGTCCTCCTCTCCCTTTCCTGCCATGTGCTCTCATCAAAGATAAGATGCATGTCCAAGGAAAATTGCATTGAGTTCAAACAGGACAGGCAGAGGAATGTGTGTCCTTATAGAATTCAGGGTTTCAGATGAGCCCTTGCTCTTTGCCCATGCTAACAAATCCTGGGAGTGCGTTATAGCACAAAAACTTACTTCAAACTCCAGGTGTGTGTGCAGTACCAGCATTTAGCCTTAAAAATTTATTGCAGATGTCTGGAATGGAGACTGTTGACTAGGTGCAAACATTACCTCATATGCCACTTGACACTAGCATGGTTTGGTGAGATTATAAAGGTAAATAAAAATGTGCTAAAATGTAAACTGTGATATTTCTTCAGCAAATTGGGTTTTCTTGTTATAGCCATGTTAGTGTTTTTAATGAGTCAGATAATAGAAATTCTGAAATTAAGCACAGATTTACAGCTTGTTAGGAAACCAGTTTCAACTAATCCCTTGGATTTTTCTTGGAAAGAATAAGTTCTTTTATATCATGTCTCTTTGAGAGTTGTCAGAGAGTAGCTGTACATTTTAATAATAGACAAAAGATTTAGTGTCCAATATTAAAAAGGCAAAGCAAGGTGGGAAACATGTCCCACAACCTGGGTAACTATCACTGCACTTTTTTTCCATTTCACATCTGATTTCATCATTTTTAAATTGCTCTTGATCCCCTTACCTATGGGAGAGAAGTTTCTAGATGTTCCAGTGTTCTTTCAGCTTCGGACATTACTTAACATCTTTTGCCATGTGCATATGTGCAAGCATGTGTGTGTATAAATCGATCATCGGTCTATTTAAATAAATATTTCTTTAGCAAATTGGATTTTCTTGTTATAGCCATGTTAGTATTTTGATAAGATTTAATTATATGAAAAGATTTAATTAAAAAGTTAAGCATAATTAAAAATTAACACCAATAATTAATAATAAAATAAATAATTATGACATGTTGCAGTGAAAGTTACTTAATACATATTGCTTTTACAATTTTTTTTATTTAGTATTTTTGGTCCATGGTTGATCTTGGGTATCTGAAATTGTTGGAAGCAGAGCCTCAAATAAGAAGGAACTGCTATGTTTGGAGTACAAAGAACCTGGATAAACTGAATAACTATCAGAAGCAGTGAAGGTTGCTACAGAAAATTAAAGACCATAGGACTCTGACACTATTGTTCTTTTGCAAAAGATGAAAACTATCACACCTGTGTGATAGGTACTCTAAATGAAATAGAACTTAAATATTTATGGAGAAGAAAACTGGTGGAACATTTAAAGCTTTTGGATTTGCACATAGCATTGTGAAATAAGTATTTAAATACTAGCTAATAAGAGTGTGTACCTTTATATTGCTGGTGGAAAGAATAATTAGTTCAGTTTCCATAAAAGTCTGTGCGGGGTTCGAAACAACCAAATGAAACATCCTAAGAACAGACCCAACTCTACAAGTTCTGTGTGTTTACAGGTAAGACTCCAAGTGCCCATGTTACAGGGAAGCCTCTAATCCATGTTTAAAGCAACATTATCTACAAAAGCCAAGTCATAGAACAAACCCATGTGCCTATCAGCAGATGAATAAAGAAAATATGGTATAAGCACAGATGTCTGTGCTCACATGCACACATGCATGCACACACACATATATGCACATACAAACACACACACATGCACACAAAGAAGAATAAAATCATGTCTTTTTCTGGAAAACAGATGCAACTAGATACCATCATATTAAGCTTACTTAATTTGATGCCAGATTGAAAAATATTGTATGTTTTTCTCATATGTGGATGCTAGATTTTATATAGATACTTAAACATATACACGTGCACATGCTTGAACATATATACATATATGTATGTGTATATCTGCTATGAAAGCAGAGGGGAGACTGGGGAGGAAGGACAATAGCAGCAGGGATAATAAAGAGGAAGAAGATACTGGTTGGGTTGGGGTCTGATGTAACAGAAGAACGTGATATACTGGAAATAGATTGCCTTTGTGAAACCCAACACTCAGAACAATAAATATATACCAATTAAGATAAGAAGAGGAAATAGGTTAAATGGTCTTTCAAAAAGGGCTGGGCAGTAAAGACTATCTTGACTAATGAAAGCAGTTGGAATGTGCCTGATGAGCCCTTGGTAATTAAGGGGTTGATGAACTATCAAATCCTTGTTAACTCTTCCTGTCATGTGCTCATGTTGCCCCAAGTTTCCTGGTTTTGATTTGGAGCTGTCAGCCTCATTTCCTTTTTCTCCTCCAATAGCCAGGAAAGTCAGATCCCCTGAATGTATTTCTTGTATGCCAGAGTCAAATGCAGACTGATTCAGCAGAGGTTGAGACAGGGGTACTCAGGCACTTACATTTATTTGCATATTAATCTTCCCGATGCCCTGAATTGTGCAGGTTTGCCTTGTTTCAGACCCTGCCCTGGAACACTGGATTACTTTTGTATGTTTCTTTGAATCACAGGGCTATGACAAGAATGTTATGGTTCACTAGGATATTAATTGCAAAAATCTTCTTAATTTAGTAGTGTGACTTTTGAATAAACGTGACTGGTATTGATTGCTGATTTCACTATTCTGATAGTTATGGCTCTGTTTCATCCTTAAAAACATGCGGTTGTTTCTGGGAGTTGGCAGGCGCAAGCAACAGTTAAGTGATGCTTTATTGGCATTGATTTATTCCACAAAATTTCTTTCAGAAGGTAAAACAAGAAATATTGACTAAATTAAAAGACTGTCATGTTCAAGCCAGCTAAAAGCATAACATGATTCTGAGTTCATGTTATGATGTATTGATCTCATTGCTATAGTGGCAAATATCATATAGGATTTCAAATATTTATCTAATGATATATTTTCCTACTAATACAGAATTCAAAAGTAGGGGATTTAAGGAGTGTATTTCAAGTATCCCTGGATTTATCACATTGATGTGGAAAACACAAGAGCATTCAGACCTGGGCTCATGTTCTAGTGGTTATGTAAGCTTTCTTTACATAAAAATCCCATTATTATTTAAAAAGAAGCCAAATCACTGAAGATGATGACTAAGAATACCATCATTATAAAGTACAAGAAATGGTTTAAGTGAAATAAACACATAAAACAAACTAATTTTAAATTATTTATAATACCTTCATATTCAATGCCTAACAATCACAACATGTAAGAGAAAATGAAATGCTCACTTAAGCCCACCCAACCAAATACATTGTCTTCAGTAATTCCTTCATAGTTGACTACCTATTTCTCCTCATCTACATCACAAATATTACATTTATTTATTTAATCAATGGGATGTTTTTACTTTTTTACTTAATTTATAGCTAGTTAAATCAACCCCTTGATGTAAAATATCTAATGTATGGTGCGGGTCAATTCTGTATTCTGTCAATTACGTTTTAAATAAACGCTGATTGGCCAGTAGCCAGGCAAGATGTATAGGCAGGACAACCAGACAGGAAGTAGAGATGGGTCAATGAGAACAGGAGAATTCTGGGAAGGAGGAAGCTCATTGCTCCACAATCCTGCCCAGACATGGAAAAAGGAAGATGTGACCTTCCCTGCTGAAAAAGGTACTGAGCCATGTGGCTAACATATAGTAGAATAATGGGCTAATATAAGTTATAAGAGTTAATAAGAAGCCTGAGCTAGTGGGCCAATCAGTTTGTAAAATATAGACCTCTGTATGATCTCTTTGGGGCTAAATGGTAGTGGGACCTGGTGGGAGGACAGAAACCAGGCAGGACAGAAAACCTCAGTCAACAAATATGCACTCACTCACATGTTTCATATCAAAGGACTCCTACTCCACCATAGGTACCTCAAAGATGGTGATTGTTGGCACAGTTATCACAACAGCTATATTTCAGAATATGTCACCACACACTTATTGGTTGTGGTGGTTTGAATGAAAATGGCCATATGTTAAAATAGAGGAGACAATAATTTTTGGTAGAAGATCCCAAATGTCCCTTAGGTGCATGAAACCTGCTGTCGGAACTTGGTTGTAGAATTTAGTGATGGGGTGCATAGAGCTCACCTCTAAGGACACTTCTGTTGTCCCCAGACACTTTACTAGGAATATGCTTGGGGTGTTTTATTTTTACAATAGTGTGATGACTTCCATTTAAAACATGAGTTGGGTGTTGTAGAGATGGCTAAGTAGTTAAGAGCACTGGCTGCTCTTTCTAAAAGACACAGCTTTGATTCACAGCACAATTAACTCCAGTTCCAGAGGATCTGATTCCTTCTTCTGGCCTCTGTAAGCAAAAGGCATATGCAAGGCACAAAGACATACATGCAGGCAAATACTTATAGATATAAAATAAAATAAAATAAAATAAAATATGAAGCAATTGGAATTAAGAGGAGTTTGATGTCTTTTCAGCTTTATGTACATTGTGTGTGGTTGGTTTGAAAATAGTATTGATGAGATTCTAAACCTTTGTCCTTCCTATGCGACAAATGGGACATTCCCTTCCAAGCAGTCAGGAATATATGATTAAGTATAGGCCAGTGTGTTTGAGAAGAACCTAGGTTAGCAGCTCTGTCTGTACCTGTTCCAATGACAATTCATTGACCATCTCCAATACTCAGAAGCCAGGGGGAGGCATCACTGGGCTCTCTGCAGCACATATGGTAGCCTGTTCTCAGTTGTTGCAAAAGCCAGAGTTTCTGTGACACTCTATGGATGGTTTCCATGACATTCTGTAAAAGGTTTCTTTGAATGGCCTGTTTGAGTAATTCCAGTTTCCCACTGCATTGCCTGGATATACAACAGAAATGATAAGGAGAAGCAGCTTGAGTATCCTTGATTTTACTCCCACAGGAAGCAGAGTATGTTGTCATCAGCTCCCTCTGCATTTTTCCAATCATCTGCGTCCATACACATGCATGCTTGTGTAACTCTTACAGTCTCTACAGTGAAAGGAAAGAAAAATCTGACTTTATCTACTCCCACTCCTTTGCCATATACTTGTGTGTTTCCTGGATTTCATGGTTACATATGTGTCTTTTTTTTTATAATTTCTTTAGTTGGCAAAAAGTAGTTGAACAAATGATTCAACCAATTCATTAGGAGTTCTTGCTTTCCCATAGAAGGGCTTCGCAGGGAATACAAGATGGTTTTATATCCCTAGCATGTGCCATTAACCTCCTTTTGTGTCTTTTCTGCTTCCATTATGGAATAGTACAGGGTAGACTAATTATAAGACACAGGTAGAAGATAAATACAACTGGAGGAAACACAATCCAGTATTGAAAGACCATGTTCCTGTTGCATCATTTTATGGTTAGAAGGCATTCGTTGCAAGAAGGCACACATGCAAGAAACAGCATGGCAAACTCCCCATTATAACTAACTTACTATCCTCTCATTTTGTAACTCATCTATTCATGAGATCATGGCATAATCCACTTGTGCAGACAGAGTCCTATGACCTACTCACCTTCAAAGTTCCAGTTTCGACTCAGTTACAGTGACAGATAAATTTTAATGTGATGCTATCCCACATTGTATGTAACCCTTTACTGAGTTTAAAAGTCAAATAGAATGGCAAATCCCAAGTATGGAGAGGGGAGGATTCATGTACTTTATATACATGATTATACATAATAAATAAATGTATTAAAGTCAATAACCAAGTTGAAAGTTATAAGTAATATAATCTATCCCAATGTTGTATCAAAAGGTGAAAGAGGCAAGCAATATAGTCTTGTTTGTATGGGAATCACTTCTCTAGGGATTTAATAACAGTTTTTCATGGAAAGAAGGAAGATCATGAAATGCTGGTAGGTTCTCCTGTCAGGTGGAGTTCTCAGAATTATGAAATTATGCAAAAGGGTGTGGAATCCAACTGATTGTTTTAGTTAGGGGAAAGGGTGACATTTATCCATAGTCAATGGGTTGAGTTACATCTTAGGTTGTGATTGTTCTCTTACTCACTTGAAGAGATTTCTCTGCGCAGATTATCTTTGAATACACCAGTGAAACTAACAGTTAAAGTCCCTTTTTGCCATGTTGTCCACTGTGTAGTAATGACCATTCTTCCTCGGAGTTAAACTCACATAGATATTCTTTGGCTGCTGGAAATATGTTCGCATTCATGTCTTTTGCTTATGAATTTTCTTGTTCTAGAAACCTGTTCAAATCCAGTGAGAAAGACATGATCTATTGTTGCTATGAGCCTTAAAGATGGCCTCTGTTACCCTTTAGTTGCTTCTCTTACAGAAATGTCATAGCTATTGTTACTGGAGATAAGTTGGGGGAAGGAGTGATACCTGGAAATTTTTAGTATGGAACATTGTTTGCTAAATCATTTTTTTGTAGATGAAACAGACTGTTATAATTTGCAAAATCTTATTTGTGTTAATATTTAGAATACTGTTATCCTGAATTTTATAATTAAAATCATCTATGCACAACATCCAAGATATGGATATGCCTGTATTTAGGAATGGTTAAGGAACTGACATATTCCATAAGAACTGGATCTTTATATTAGTAGCAATCAGACCTCTTTTTTTTTACTTCCCTTTGTCTATTTTTGATACATCAGAGATGTCTTTAGATAAGTTTGTTAAGATGTCTTTTTAAAAAAATTGATCTTTACCCCAGTTTTAGACCACAATGATATTTTGTGAATGAACTATGTTTTTCTTCATTACAGATCACTTTTCCGTTCTGATAGAAAGTGGTTGCTTTGGTCTTCTGTGTGGCTGACAGGGTGAATCCTGGTTCATCATGAGCACTTACAAATCAGAGTAACCTGTGGCCAAGGACACTGGACACAGCTCTAAAGACAGGGGTGGCTGTGCCCAGGTGTCAACACTGATCAGTTGTTGCCCAGGGATATTCACGGAATATATCTCAAGTAGCTTTTCTCCCCTTTCTACATTCAGTAACGATGTTGTCAGTGTCACAGACATTGTTGACAGGGAAGCCACAAGAACAGTCATTTTAAGGGGTCCTGCTCAGAGAGCAGTCGTGGAGGAGCTCTTGGGTTGTTTCTTCTGGAACTGTGATAAGTAGGTGGTTTAGTGCTACTCAGAAATGGGGGTGCTAAGCCCCACTTTTGGGTTGTTTTCTTCTGTAAAGGAGAAGAGAACCTCTGAGTATTCATTCTAAGCACTATGCTTGCTGCTTGCGAGGCAAATGCTCTTCAGATAAAACCAACGAAGGGGGTGGAGCTGAATGTGAGGGCTGTCTTGTCATTGCCAGTTTAGGCGCAGGCTTGAGGATGAGAGACTTCATTTCCAACCTCTTCTTTCGCAGTGCTTTGAAGCCCAGGAATGAACTCTTCAAGAAGAAAGAATAGTTTATTTCAGTATTTTGAAGTGACTTATAAAAGTAGATTTATTAACAATTTCTCCATTTTTGAAATTCTTGAAAAATTACACAGCTAAGAAGGAAGTAGATAAAGTTTTACCCTCTGCGGAAGCAAAATTCCCTTTGCATCAAACTAGCCTCGGAGGAGGCGATTAACCATTTTAAAGAGAAATGTGGTCTATTTATGTCTATTTCAAAATTTTTTTCACCTCAGATTCTTTCTCACATCCAGAAGATGTTGCTTAGCAACATCAGATTTGCTGAGCAAATTTTCTTTTTTTTTTTTTTTTCTACTGGATGTTAGGAGACAGTAATGGTTTCTCCTCAGGTACCATTTACCTTGGCATTTACTTCTCTTTTCTCCTGAAACCTAGCCATAGGAATCCTGCTTCCTGCTGGAAGAAGCAGAGAGAACAGGAACACTGGCATTGCATTTTTTTTTGTGAGTTCTAATCACAGCAGAGGAGTCATATTTTTCAGGACACTTGGCCGATTTCCTCTGCATACATAGATACAGGCTACAGGTTGAATATTCCTGACCTCCAAACCCGGAAAAACTCTGCAGTCTGAAAGTTCTGATGTGTTACAATTATAAAAGTTTTGGATTCTAGGACATTTTGCATTTCAGAGTTTTAGAATTTGGATGCATGACCAGTAAGGTCTAGGCAGATATTCTCAAATAAAACAAACGCACATACAACAGGAACCTCGTAAATCTGAAACAGTTCTGGTTCCAAGTGCTTCGGATTAGGAGAAGGTACCCTGCACTGAGAAAATGAGGTATGATTTCTGCTGGCAAAAGGGGAGGCCAGGGAATTTGAGGCTGGCAGTTTGAAGTAGGACCATGGTAAACTGTAAGGCTCAACAAAGAGGAAATTGCATATTTGGACCAAAGAAAAAGAAACGCTCAGTATTTAAGTGCCACAAAGTCCTTTTAGATGGGGTTCGTTGAAAATAGTTTTGTGTGAATTAATGAAACGACTGAAACTTACAACTGTGTTATTTTCAAAATTACAGCAATTTGTTTTAATTTGCATCCCCCTCCCCCCGCTGATTATTGGCCAAGGATTTTCTAATAGAAGACACACAGGAACGGGTGCTGCCAAGACTGTTTAAATCCATAGGAAAGCTGAATTTGTAATTAGTCATCTTTCCATAATAGAAGATTGCAGAAAACTGAAGCATATAATATTCTTTGTGGCACAGTAGAGTGAATGCTAGTTCTAATTAGATTATCTAAGTCCAAATCCTAGCTCTGTTCTTTCCTGTGATTTGAATATTGACTTACACTTTCTCTGCCTGGGGTTCTCCTTCTGGCTGAGCAAGTCCTTAGAAAGGCTCCTAGCCCAAAATAGTGCTCTCTAAAAATGACAGTTTTTTTTTTAAGAATTTCATGTCTCTTGAAAACATGTAATCACTGCATCTCTGTTACCCCTTTCTACTTCTCCCTCCTTAATTCCTCCCATACCCCCTCCAGGATTCATTATCTCTTGTTACGTGTCTATACATGCATATGCATGTAGATATGTATATATGTGCACACATGTATGCATGTATGTATAACATGCTGAGTCCATGTAGCTTTACTCATATTTGCATGTATTCAGAGCTGACCGCTTGGGAGTGAATATCCTACTTGGAGCTTGTCCCTAAAGGAAACTGATTCTCCCTCTCTCATTGGCCTTTGAGACCAGTTGTAGATTTTCATCTAGGGATGAAAGCAAATGGAGCTTCATGTCTGCACTGGCATTTTGCTGTCAAAATAGTGTCATTTTGCTGGTCTTGTTCATGTAACCATATTGCTGTGAGTGCATAGGGGTCTTTAGCTGTCATGACTGGAGACACTGTCTATCAACTGTCTCTGGCTCTTACAGTCTTCCTGCTCCCTCTTCAGTGATTTTCCCTGAAGCATAGGCATGGGAATTGTGTTGCAGCTGAGACAGATCACCCCACAGTTGCTTTTTGTCTGCATTTTGACCAGTTGCAGTTCTCTGTAATAGTCTTCAACTGTGGCAAAAAGATGTTTCTTTGATGAGGGGTAAGAGTGATATTTATCTGTGGGTATAAGTATTGGCCTTTAGAGAACAGAAATTATATTTTGTTTAAGGAACAGGCAGCAATAGGTTCTTCTCTCCAGTCATGAGTAGCTGGCTAGGTTTATCATGCAGGAATTCTTTCTGCTAAATGATCCTTAAGTCAAATTAAAGAATTGTTGGTTACTCCCAAGATAGAAGTGCCACTATTGCAATATCGTGGTTATCTTTCCGGTGCACTCATCATTGTTGTTCATAGCATGGGTGTTTTAGGTTCTTTAACACCGCTGTGGAGGACTCCTGATTGCTCCCTTTCTTCAGCAGTTTGCATGACACCTTCGCATATTATGAGAGCCACTGCCTACGAAGTCACCTCCCAGGTCAGTTTTAGCTTGATTCCTCCTAGTCCTGGGTCCAAAGAGTGAGGTCTTCTGCAATAAGGTCTTAACTTCAGATACTAAGAGGTAACCAAAAGCAAACAGCAATACCGTATTTTGTTTGGGGGTCTCTTGAACTTCCAAGACCAACAACTTCAGAATACTAGTACTGAAATTTTGTTAGTAGTCTAAGGCTCTTTGGAGAAGTAGTGTGGACCCAAGTATTATAATTTCACTTGAATTATATCACTTTGAGTACACACAAAAATACTATATACAAATTTAGGTGAACTTAAAAGGATTCCCTATGCATTTTTAAAAAACCCTTGGTGTTATTTATTTCTTCTTCTACCCTTTCCTTCTATGTTGTCTTCCCTTCTTCTCTACAGTTAAAGCAACACTCCCAGCATTTTTCTATTCCTACTGTTCTCCACTCTACCAACCCTTCTCTGACTCCTTTTTGGTGCCTTTTTACTTCCCTGGTCTCTTCAGTGACTCTAGGTTGTATACCCATATGTAAACATTCAGAGCTAGAGAACATGTGATGTTTGTCTTTTTTTTAAAAATTATTTTATCAGGCCAGGTGGTGGTGGTGCACAAAGGAGGTAGAGGCAAGTGGATCTATGTGAGTTTGAGGTCAGCCTGGTCTACAACAGACTTTAAAGCTATAGAGGAAACCATGCCTTGAAACCCCCCCCCACCCGCCAAATTCTTCTATCATACTCTATATCCTGACCACACTTTCACCTCCCTCCACTCTTTCCAGTCCCCCACCCTGCACCCCGACCTTGCTCTTCCCCCAGATCTACTCTGCCTCTCTTCCATTCGAAAAAAGAACTGTCTTCCCAGAGATATGAACAGATCATGGCATAACAAGATACAGTAAGACTAAACACAAACCATCATATCAGGTTTGAGCAAGGCAACCCAATAGCAGGAAAAGGGCCCCAAGAGCAGACAAAAGCATCAGAGACATCCTGACTCTTGCTGTTAGGAAGCCCACAAAAACACCAAGCTTACAGCCACAGCCTATAAGCAGAGGACCTAGCCCAGACCCCTGCAGGCTTCGCTAATATCATTAGTTTATTTCTCAGGAACAAGCTTGCTTCATTTGTGCCATACTTAAGTCTTTGATTTGTTTCAAAGATTATTTTTAGTTTTTAGTTTTGTTTTATTTTTCAAGATAATGTTTCTCTGTGTTATGGCTCTGGCTATCCTGGAATTCACTCTGTAGATCAGGCTGGCCTCAAACTCAGGGAGATCCACTTGCCTCTGCCTCCAGAGTGTTGGTATTAAAGATGTGTGCCACCACTGCCCAGCTATTTTTAGGTTTTATTGTTTTGAACAAAATTTTCTTTAGTCTTCTCAGAGTTTTTAGCTTCTCACTCACTCTCTTCCCTCCTTTGGTTCCTTGCTTTCATTAAGGGATCAAATGCTGTGTTAACAGTGATGAAGAACACAGTCCTGGGATACTATTAGTTCCCTGGCATACAGACCAAGATGTATGGTGAGATGTGCTTAAGGATAGCAGAGACCCTTTCTGGATAAGTGGAGAGGAGGTGTTATTTTAATTGTAGTAACAATCTCTTTGTTATGTGCTTGAAATAGAAACTGGAGCGAAGGTTAAAGCTAGAGATTTTTGAGTAAGATACAATCATTCCTGGAAGAAGTTTGTAGTCCAGTGTGCCTTCATGTTGAAAGGCCATCGGCATGCTACTTAAAGTTAACATACGGATGTTGTTTTCCATGCTGGATCCCAGATTGCTTAGCCACCATCCATTGCCAAAGCAAATGAAATTTCTGAAGCAGTTTTCCTTTTCTTTCCCTCCCTCACTCTCCCCACTCTGTGTCCCCCACTGTCCTTTCTTCTAGATCTTTGTGTTCCATATTGAATTATTTGTTTCCCCATCTCACAACCACCTCCTTTTGCATTTTATAGTAACTAAAATAATTGTAAGAAGCACGCCTACTGAGGCAATGCAGCCTTTGTTTTTGCATATCTTTTGGGTAACATAAGGCACAGAGAAGCGATGAATACCCTTTTATTTACAAACAATATGCGAGCAATTCCACTTAACTGGAGATGGTAGCTTAAGTTGCTTTCTGATTTAATCCCCTTTTTATTTCAGATAAGACCCGATGTACACTTTCATTTGAACAGGCATTTTGCCTAAAACTTGAGCCTTTGATAGTGGTACTCTGCATTCCGCTGGTGCCATTAGCCTTCAGCATACATGCTGAAAAGTAGAATATAGAGTTGGCTATCTCCCAATCTGTTTGGAATCCAGCTAAAACTTGCTCAAAGAATGAAACTGTTGAATCAAGCCAATTGCTATCAAAACAGGTTCTCCAATTAGATTGTGAAGATTGGGCTAAGAACCTTTCAATTTGATATTAATTATAGCAGACTAGGGTGTTGATTGCACTTTTATAATGACCAATTGTTTTATTGAATTAAAAGTGAGGCAGCATTGGTTATGATAAAAAGTTAGTATGTAATATATATGGGTGAGGGAATAGACATGCATTTTACTATGAATGAGAACAAATTTTCTTCTTAAATATGCCAGCCAGGAAATTAATTCATTGCAAGCCTTTTCACCACATCTGATGGCAACATTTATTATTTGCTAATGCTAAATAAGTGGCCCCACGTTTAAAGACAAGTTTCTGTTTAGAAATGAGATTGTATCCAGCAGGGTCCTCCCAGCACAGCAAGGTCTGTGTGTTAATGATCTTTGTAAGAAGATAATATCTCCTGAATTAATATGTTGTGATATGCATAAGAATAAAAGAAGTCATGATACTACCACAAAACAGTCTTTTGAGGGTAATATGTATAATGCATTCAATATAGAACACGTCAGCATTTCACAAATATTTTCTATTAATAATAATTTGATCACTTTTTCATTCATATAGTTAGTCCTAGATTTTCTCTTCTTTGAACAACATATAATAATAATAATATTATTATTATTATTATTTTGTGTTGTCATATATGTGCCATGGCACACATGTGGAAGTCAGAGGATAATTTACAGGAGTCAGTTTTTTCCATCCATCATGTGGGCTCCAGGCATCAAACTCAGGTTTCTCGATTTGATGGCCAGCATCTCTGCCAGTTGGACCATCTCACTGGCCAGGATTTCCCATTTTGAACAAGTTAAACAAGGGAAAATAACCAGTTTAACCCAGTAAGGAAGCAAGCTTATATTAAAAGGATTCATACCAAACGTATCCACGTATGCTTATCAAACATATACCCACTCATGTCCCTGTATTCCTGCAGCTGTTGGAATCCAAGCTCTGTGCCATTTACCAACGGGAGCCAGGACCTATGGAGAACAGCAGGCCAAGTACCCAAAGGAGTGAAAGTGGGAAACTGTGACCCAGTATGGTCAGGACACATCAGGAGACAGGGGAGAAAGGAAGGTAGGGTCTGGAAGACAGGGCTGGCAGCAAAGGAAAGGTGAAACAGAGGGGTGGCTAGCAAAGTGAACTTAGCAAGGTGGTTGGTAACACCAAGAAAATATAGACTAGGCAACACACTCATGGTAATGCCACACTGACTGGCCTGCCTTAGAAGAAAGAAGAAAATGTCTTGTCTGACTGTGAGGCTTGAATAAACCTGTAATATGTTTAGACGTGTTGGGTTTTTCCCTTTTCATATTAATCCAATATTATGAAGTCATCTGGGCAAGGGGAGGGGAAGCGGTAATGAGGGGATCGTCTTAGCTATCAGGCTGTGGATGGGGTTGGTGGGCTCTTTCTAAGTATTTAATTTCCTGTCTGGAAGGTAGGTTCTGATTTTGTATCTTATTAGTGAGGAGACCCACCAAGCCCTTTGCTGTACTGTTGGCTGCTTTCCTGTCTGCTTTATCTCCCGCGTGTCTACAACAGTCTGAGAAAAGACAGCCAAGAGCAAGCATATGCTCGATACAAAGGCTGTATGAAATCTGCGAGCCTGCTGTGAGTCAAGCCCATGTAATTCATTTATTTTTTAAAGCAGTGATGATACACTCTTTCCTCTGGATGACAAATTACAGAGCACATCTGAAAACCCCTCTCTTAAGGGAAAACATTCTATCTCTTTTCCCCCCTGCTTACAATCTTTATTATGTATGGTGGATAAAGGGAAAAATGACCATCATTGAATAGATGTAAAGAGAAAATAATTTTAGAGATTAGATTATTGAGCCCCAAAATACCATACACACCGCACGCACAGCTCCAAATTAGGAAAAGCTATCCCCACACATATATCTATATCTATCTATAAGTATGTATCTGTAGAATCCAGTGAGTTAGGTGAAAATTGTTGCTACCGTCCCAAGAAGTATGCCAAGAGATCAGGATATTTTCTCAAGGAGCATTCTTGCCAGTAATCATTAAGATTTTCATCAGGCATTATAGATCGTTAATGTGCTTGCATGAAGGTTTACCAGGAGAATTTTCCAATATATTAATAATACTTTTCAAGCTTCCCAGAAATCCTCAGGATACTTCTGTTCTTTCCTAAAATTTGCTTTCTTCTTCCTTTCACTCCCTGCCTCATTTCCCAAAAGAAGCCATGGCCATCCATCCCACCACGCCACCTCACTTGCTCTTCTCTTTGGCTTGAGCCATCAGTCTCGTGGCCTAGATAGATGCTGAGTGGTGCTCTGTGCCCATTACCTGGCTACCTAGGGAGCACACATTTCTTTCCAAGTTACCGGGCTTCTATGAATTTTCGTTCCCTTTACTCAGAATTTTTTTCCTTGATGTTCTTTTGCCATCATTTCTCCGGCCAACACTTGTCAAATGTATGTGTGTGTATCGCTCAGTGTTGAGTGGCTTATACATGACAGAAACAGATTTTGTGGTTTCCCCAAAGAAGAGACATGCCTGAAGGCCATGAGGCGATGTGTGAGGTCTAGGAAAGGCTGGCTCTGCCTTTGGGGATAATATAGATCAGCATAATAATATAATATAATAATATGTCACAGGAGAATCCTGGTGACAGTAATTCAAGGCTTCCTTCAACCTCTCTCAATCTCTACATCTCTCTTTCCCAAATATAAATCCTTTCTGATTGGCTTGGTACAATGCCTGTGATAATATGAATGAGAATGGTTCCCATAGGCTCATATATTTAAATATTTGGTCCCCAGTTGATATGTTGGGGACCAGCCACGACAAAAATACCTCTTGCCAGGGTAAAGACATGGGGATTAGCAATACAGTAAAGAATATGAAGATGCAAATGAAAATAATAAAATGGAGAAACATATAGGATAGTATTGGGAATTCCAGTGAGAACTGAAAATTTGTCCGCATTTAATTTCCAACTGTTTAAAATACTCCTGACCCCAAAAGGTAGGAGTAAGACAAAGGACTGCATTAACATGATATAAGGAAATGAACATACCTATTGAAGGATGTCGACCTGAAGTGGACATTGTTACTGTTGAGCATTACAGATAGAGCTGTAGGAGTAGCTGAAAACATGGCAATCAAGGACAGGGCAAGAATGCATCAAATCTGTCAAAAACGCAAAGGATAAAACATACTTTGGAGTTTAAAAAAATTGCCTGACTTAAGTTCTGTTTCTGAACCTTAACTTCAGTCTCAGTTTCCCTTTTTTTTTTTTGTGAATGGAAATGTCACAGAAATAACTTAAAAGGGCTGTGATGGTGCTAAGGAGTATAATGCATATTACATAATGACTGCTATCTCTGACACTGAATGCATGCATTATCTATTATCAACCATATAATTCTATAGGAACATGGAGCTACTTTAGAGTATTCATGGCTTCATTCATGTTTGAGAGTATCCTATGGGGATAGGTAGCACAAGATCTGTCAGTTTTCGGCCTTGTGATCCTGGGGATATTCACAGCACCATCCCCACATTGTTAACTGTAATGACTAAATAAACTCATTTTTACAGGATGCTGAGGATTCTGCAAATGTTAGCTGTTAATAAGCTCTTTCGTCTGAGGCTGAGAAGAACACTGGGTAGCTCACATTCCCCCTCTCGTATAGGAGGAGTTATGTAAGATCAGAGTTGGAAGAGTTATCCAAAGCCACATAGCCAGAAAAGGACAGAACTGAGCCAAGACCCACATATCCTCAGTTTTCTGCTGTGTGACCCTGGGGTTATACACAGCATCATCCTTACTTTGTGTTTCCAAAATTCTATTTACATTTAAATTATTTGGCTTCTGACTCACTGGCAGAGTTGACCTCTGATCCATTCTTTGAACTGCTCATCTTCACATCCTTTTGATCACCAACTTCCAAATTCTTCATGGAGTTCAGCCCATGTTTGCTCTGACTTCTTGTCTTGCTTTGGTGACCTGCTTGTCACGTGACAGGAAGAAGCACAGATAAGTCCCACCCCTGTGTTTTGTAAGTGTGTGATGAAGGTTGCTTTCACCTTGACTATTTCCACTAGTAAATACTACAGCATGTATGTGTGTGAATATCGTGAAAGAGGTCTGTTCTGACAAAGCTCCAGCTCTCACCTGCTCTGCCTGTGTGCCCTGCTCATCAACACAAGTAGCTGTTTTCCTGCTCCGTGGGTAAGGGAAAAATCCCTTTGAAAAGTCCCTGGTGATGCACTGTTCTGATTGAAGTGGGGATGCTTAGTGATAAGAATCCAAGGCTGTCTCTATTCTTGCTGCACACCTTATAGAGTTTCATTCCCCAGGGCTGTGGCATCACGACCTTTCTCATGTGTCAGGGTAGAACTAACAGACGTACTTAAATGCATACATTTAGAATATTCCAAACTACCCTTGCTCTTTAAAACAGAATTCGGATATAGAATGGGCCTTCTGTGCAACTCAGCTTTGTACATGAAGGAAAAATTGCGTGAGAACCAGAGTATATATTTAGAAATTATGTTTTTGGAGGAGAGGCTTTTATTTAACTTAAAGACACTTAAGTTTTAAACTCATATTATTTCTCCAGTTCATGATACTATGACTCAAATTTTAAACTTGAAAAAAAGAATTCTAATAGTGTATTGAAACAATTAAGTGGCCCAATATCAATGTCTGGCTAACACACACACACACACACACACAAAAGCAAAACAAAACAACAACAAAAAACACTAAAATCAGTTTTTAAATGATAGTTAACATTATATGTTTTAAACAAAAGAAAAGCTTCCCTGAATCCATTGCTTGTATCCAACTGCAGAGGAAATGTTTCATTGAAGCTAGGAATAAAATAGTTTTATATAGAAATGAAATAATTTTAAAATATGGGAATGATTCAGACACACACGTGTGCATGTACACACACACACACACACAGAGGGGGGACAGGGGATGGAGAGAGGACAGAACCCTGAAGACTAGAACTGTAAAACAGAAACAGTGAAAAATGAACAGGATAAGGGAAAGCAAGGCCAAGGAATGCTGTCAGCAGAACGTGTGGGACTTCCCAGAGCTCTGGCTACCTCCATGGGGTACCATGTGGGAGAAGGTGATTCTCTAAGAAGCAAAGAAGCAGCTCTACAGAGCCCAAGATCAATCATAGCACTGACGTGAACCTGAGAAACAAGATAAAGATCCCAATAATGTGGAAGGGGACAGAGCAAGGAAGAGCCCTGAGAAGAGAAGAAGAGTAAACCTCACAGCTACACGAATGTCTGTAGGATGAGTTAGCTCACAGACTTAGCGAAGATGCCAACTTCCAGCAAAGTCTGCTGACTTTATGACCTAGAATTCTTGACATCTCTGACACCAGGCTGGGGGGTGGGGGGGGGGAATCTACGTTTATCAGGATCAGAGAGACAAAGTAGTGCTACTTTTGACAAATTGCAAATCGCATGTTCTGACTAGGAAAAAAACTTTACCATTTCTGTTCTTAAAAGATATGAAAAACTAAGTATCATGTGTTAAAAGTATTGAAACAACAGGACTATTAATAGAAGAAATTAATTATTAACTATTTGTAGATGAAGAAAATTTAAACAGCTGTTTGGGCAACAAAAATGAACAATATGCTAAATGAAATGAACTTAATGACACTTTTATATTTATCTTTTTATGATTTCCTTTTTAGTTTTCCTTTGGGGAAGATATTACAAAGTTGAAGGGTGGATACAGAGAGACTGAGAGGAGTGCAATTTGGGTGCATGATGTGAAATTCCCAAAGAATCAGTAAAAATTATGCTTTTCTAAAAAAAAATTGACATACTTTATTTTCGGCAGTGCTGAAATAGTAGAATTTTTCTGTCCCGCTCTTCAGAGAGGTCCTCTGAAGAGTTTGTAGCTTTAAACAGCACAATGTATTCAGTCACAGTGTGGAATGTACCTTTAAAGGTGCCCCATATTACCAAGCATGAATGTTTAACCTTTTCTAGAGTGAGAGGGTGGAATCATGTAACATATGTAACACGTTAGGAGCATCTCAGAGCAAAGGCAGAGGGACCAGAGACATCCCTCCATGTTCATACTCTTTGATGATTCTTCCTGTACTTTGTCACTTTTGTTTTTACAATGTCAGGTGGGCTCAGTAAGCCCAGGATGTTTGACTTCCACCTTTATATTCCTTTAGACTCTGAGTTTAAGGGGCTAACCTTGCAAGGGAAACTCTGGAAATGAGGAGGGTTCTGGTCCTGAAACCTTAAACACAGTCACAGAATTAAAGCAGGAACTGGAGAAGAGTTTTAATTAAGCTAAATGTTCTGATATTTGAATGTTGACACACTCGACCATACTTAGATCCAAGAGAATTTAGACAATTCCCCCCGGGGAGCAGACTTGATTTACATGGTACTTCTTTCATTAAATTCAGTGAAGCCTGCAAAACTTGCTAATGAAGGAAAATTATGAAGTATTTGGACTCAATTTTCCTTGCTCTTTCCACAATAATTTGGCCTCCGACCATCGGACGCAGAATCTGAAGTAATCAGATTTCAAAGGCATTCCCTCCTCATTCACTAACATAAATTCATCAGAAACATGTTCTCAGCTTATCAGAAAGAAGGTGTGACAGAGTGGTGTTCTGGTCCCATGTCAGAAAAGGACAGTTAGGTTCTATGAGGTGTAAGTCAAATATTCTTCCAAGTCTCTTCACAGGCGAGTCAGTGCTAAGCCAAAGGGACCTTCAGCCATTGGATGTCATCGCTCTTCAGGGAACTGTCATTTTCTTGCTGCCCCATCTACTCTACACTTTATGGTCAGAATGATGATCAATATTAGCATGCACACCTGACTGTAGGATCCTGGCACTTCCAGCCCGAGACATAGCATCATTAGCAAGATTTGGAGGCTCTGTGCAGGCACCTCTCTGGGAAGTATTGCTTCTCATCTTTCACAAGCTGGAATATTTGAGCAATAGATGATCTATGGTATCCACAGTCTCAAATGTCAAAAGTTCAATATGGACCACTCAGCAGCAGGGCCTTGCCAGGCCAGCAAGCAGGGGCTTGTTTACTGGACTCCACTCAGGGACCTCAGTTCACTCTGCATCTCCATCTTGAGTCCTGCTGCTTGTTGGACCTGACATCCAAGAGCCTCTAGAGGTCCAGAAGTTAGGGGTTCTGACCTGGACATAACACCTTCACTCATAACTCAGGGCCATCACATGCTGGTATCTAATGATGGTCAGGAAGACAACTCAGAGAGGGGCAAAGTCTGAGCATTAATGTCTACCACAGACTGTGTCTCTCTTGCACCCCGAGGCAATGCCTTCTATTTATATTGCCATCATTCCTCCTTTTGCTTGTTCATTCTTATTCTTCATCATTTCACATTTGCTCCTCATTTCTCATTCCTTGTTTTTTCCTTTTCCATCTTTGCATTGCTTAATGTTTTCTTGACCACTGTGGTTTCACCTTCTCCATTTCCTGCACAGTTTAGTTTTTCCATCATTTCACTCTAGAGCCCTTTCTGATGAGACCCAAAGAACCAAGAGATCTCCCTTCCTCTGGTCTCTATGACACATGGTACTCACTTTTTAAGAAGACCGCTGCACTGTGAATGACATTGAACCCCTTTTGTCTCACAGTAGTGGGCAAAGCTTACCCACTGTCCATCCCTAGTAACTGGAGGAATGCCTAGGAAAGAGTGAGCTAACATTTAATCACCTTTGTGTGTTTGAGTGAATTACAAAAGATTCATTGTAGTGAAAAAAATGTAGCATTACAGTGGACACGAGAAACTATTGTGTTAATTACAAGCTTACTCTAGGCTGGGGAGGTGGCTCCATGATTAAAGCATCTGTCACATAAACAAGAGGATGGTAGTTTGGATCCCCAAGACTCATGTAAATGCTGAATGGGTGTGTCAGCTCTCCTGGATTCCAGCTTTGGAAGGCAGAGACAAGCTATCCCCAGAGGAAGCTGGCTAGCCGAGTGAGCTACATCAGCAATATCTGCGCTTGATAAAGAGACCCTGTCTTAACGAATAAGGTAAAGGGCAGTGGTGGAAGAATCCTGATGTCAGACTTAAGTCTCCACACATTTGTGCATACATGCACATGTGTACCACACACACATGACCGCCCACACACGTCAGCACCTGCAGGCACTCATGAAAAGAACAGTAACTCTAATCCAGCATAGGTCATTGGTTTGCCTTTGGTGACTACAAATATCAACCTGACATAGAAGTCGGTGGTGCAGGGAATGAGGCTAAATGGTAGCATGTAAAATCAAATTTAAATTAAAAGAATATGTGAACTTAATGGGCCTTATAAAGCTGAAACAAATGGTCAGCAGGCAGTTCCTCTTGTTCTGAGGATCCAGCCTTGCAGATAAAGGCATTCAGCCACAAATGCACTACTTTTGTTTAACACACATTTTTCCATCTCTGAGCCCATAGGGCAGAGCTAAACTAAACATTACTTGACTTTTAACTTCACAAACTTCAGGAGAAACTTCCAACCCATGCACCAATGATATGGGGAATTTAAACTCAACCTAAGAAGGATGCTTTCTCATTCCACAACTGATACAGTGTGTGCTAAATTACCCCTGGGTGCAGTTTGGAATATCAAGCACTGTATACTGGCCTGCATTTCAAATTCGACCTCACAATTTGCCAAGTTTCTCAGATGAGGCGCAGAGAGCCCTGAGAATTAACAAAATTGTTAAAGTATAGTCTCAGAGTATGAGTAGCAGGGGTTTGAACTGAGCTCTGTATAACATAACAAAATAATCATAAAGTTAGATGTGTAGTACCATGAAAACAGAAATAGTGTTTGCCAGTTATACATCATATATACCTGTGCATATATATACTGCATACACACAATATACATATATGTGTATATATAATGCATACACATATATGTGTATGTGTGTTTAGTGGTGTGGTGTAGTTGTGTGTGTATGAGTGCATGTGTGTGTGTGTGTGCACATGTGTGTGTTTTCAAATCTGGAGAAATTATTACTAGAGCATTACACACCAGGGAGAACAGTTTTATGGAAAAGGAACACTTCCAAGTAAAGGATTAAACAACAAATAGTCTAATTCTGGAAAATACTCCCCTCAATTTCAAGGACTAGTCTTAGTTCCTTCAGAGCCAGAATGAGAAGTCCCTGTGAACCAGAGTAAGACCTGGGCCAAATCTCAACACCTGCTAGAGGATAGGTGTCTATTCCATGGGGTGTTGGGATAGGAGAGAAAGTGTTGGAAATCTGAGGTGCTGCTGCTTTGCCTCCTTCACCTCAGAAATAGAAACAGCCCCAGGAGAGAGGGAGGAGATCCCGCTGGCCAAATCTGACTCTCAGGTTCAGATTTGTTCTACTGGATCAGTGCAATCTCATACTGAAGAATATTCTTTACATAACCAACAAAGCCAAAGACCACTTTCCAATGCCCTGCAATAGTCTTAAGTTTGTCATAGTTATTGTGGTAGTTTGAATGTAATTGACCTCAACACGCTCATAGGGAATGGCAATATTCGGAGATGTGGCTTTGTTGGAGTAGATACAGCCTTGTTTGAGGAAGTGTGTCACTGTGGAGATGGGCTTTGAGGTCTCATATATGTTCAAGCCTTGTCCATTGTCTCACACCACTTCCTGTTGTCTTAATAAGATATAGAACTCTAAGCTACTTCTGCGACAAAGTGTAAGCTTGCATACCACCATGTCCCACTATGATGAACCTCTGAACTGTAATCCACTTAATTAAATGTTTTCCTTTATAATAGTTGCTGTGATCATGGTGTCTCTTCACAGCAATAGAACCCCTAACTAAAACATATATCACAAATTAATTTTGATTGTACCTTCTATTTGATCATTGTATTTGGGTATCATTATGTACATTTTTGGGTGTACAGTTTCTTGAA
Source organism: Neodon shergylaensis (assembly GCA_025134845.1). Taxonomy (NCBI): domain Eukaryota; kingdom Metazoa; phylum Chordata; class Mammalia; order Rodentia; family Cricetidae; genus Neodon; species Neodon shergylaensis. The sequence goes on along the minus strand of JABTXL010001671.1, from coordinate 987,218 downwards.
GACATGGACTCTGACACAAGTAAACATCAAAATTCCCCGTTATAACATTTTTGAAATCTTATGGATGACAAAATCTGTATCCAAAAATAATAAAAAAGGAAACTGCTCATAAAATGATACAGGACTTGGAAGATGGCTCAATGGATAGGTTGCTTGTCTAGAAAGTATGAGAACCTGAGTTTGGATTCCCAGAATCCACACAAAAATGAGATAGATGGAGTAACCAACCACCTGTAATCCTGACACTCAGGAGTCAGAATCAGGGGATCCCCAGGGCAAGCTAGCCATCTGAACTAGCCCAAATTGCCAGTTCTAGGGTTGGTGAGACCATGCCTCAATAAACCAAGTGAAGAGTGATTAAGGAAGATGCCAGAAATCAATGTAGATCCTTCTCATTATTGCACACACGTGTTCCTGTGCATCTGCACAAACACACATGACTACACACATGCAAACCCACAGACCACATATACCATATGTATGCTACATACACATCTGAAAAAATGATATAAAGGTGCTCAAAATACTTTACGATAGTCTAACGTTCATGTCTGATGTTGGAACAAAGGAGATGTATGGGAAAAAAAATCCTCCTGTAACTATGGAACTGAGTCTAAAATGATTGGAGAGCTATCATTTGTGATAAAAAAATAGTCAACTTTTGTCTAATTAATTGTCATAATTCTTGACTTTCAAACATTACCCAAAGATTTTAGTAGAAAAAAAATATTTAATGGCTTACGTGGAGTCTTTTTGGTAGTTCAGGTAAGCAATTGTTGCACTCATGGCCAGGAATGGTGTATATATCCCTGATTGAGTACAGGGGTTCCACACAAGGATGCAGGTGGTAAACAGCTCCTCTAACACTGGAGCTCAGGTTCCCACATGGTGGTTTAACCATTCTTGAATTTTACTAATGTGTTCTTGAGCCTGCAGGGTCTGGGTCTGGACTGAAGGCTGTCAAGGAGGGAATGCTGCATGACAAGACAGGGAAAACCCAGTGCAGCAGATCTCAAAGCAACATTAAAGATCTCCTGCCACATTCATTTCCACATGGGAAGCTCAAAATTAACAAGAGTTCTATCTGTGACTTGCCCAAGTGCACAGAGCACATAAGGGACTCAGAAGCCAGATTCCTGATATCTAGCCCAATGTACTTTCCATGACACAATGCAACCCATGAGTCATCTGGAGAAAGGAACCTAGAATTACAAGGGTGTGACAGCAATTGAGAGCTTTAGGTGTAGCGTTTTGAAAGAGTGCTCTCTCTTAGTCAAAGGGAGCATTTTAGAGAAAATGCCTACTTTAAATAAATAGTATAACAAGTTCCATTAAGAACTTTAGCTTTGCGAATAAGAAGGTTCCTTCTATTCTGCAAAAACAGCTTGCTCTGGTGAAAATCCAAAAATTGCAGGTGATCTCAGTTGGACCATATCCACAAATACTCACCTAGGATTTCCAGAGATAATCCCACTGTAGAAGAGTATCCCCAAGAAATCTGACCTCCAGGCCCCTGTGGCTGGTAATAAGGTGCCCTTGGGAAGGGTGGTGTCTTCCAACAGATGGCTCCCATCTGACCACCAAGTCAGAATTGCCTTTCTGAAAAGGCTGCTGCTTTCCAGGGTTTCTGGCATGTGTGTTCGAAACAGGATCAAGAACATCTGGAGAACTTGGACCCAGCCATGCACTTAGGTCATGGCCTCTAGGCAAGCAATCAGCAAACTGAGTCACTAAAATTGCTTTTTCATGAAGCATTAACTGCGGGTCTGGAAGCCGTGCCCAGGCAAGCCTGCGTAAATAGAGTCTCCCTCCACCCATTTCCCTGTGTTGGGCTAGTACCTGATGTGGGATTCCCCTCCGTATGCTGTGAATATCATTCGTTAATAAAGGAACTGCTTTTTTCCCTGTGTGATTATTTCAGGGCTAAGCAGCCGGGAACCAACAAGCGGCCCTCCCACATCAAGTACCCAAACCCAGGTCTCCTATGTGATTGTTGTGTTCCAATGATGGCATTTAAGAGCAGAAGAAAAGAGAAGAGTCATAGGCTTCTTTGTAGAGGAATGCTGAGAGAGGTGGCAGAGGCCCTGGTCTTGAACCTTTACACATATCTGTGATCAGTAGTTGGTGTTAGGAAGGAAGACGTGGGGTGCCCTTATCCCATGAGTTTCAAAGCCTTCTGGGGTATTGCATCCTCTGCATCATATTGGTGGCTGATTAAAAAGTAATGAAGCGGGGTTTTTTTTTTTTTTTTGCTTCTCCTTATGCACTCTGTGCCCCCTCAAAGAATGCTTGGAAATTTGTGCAAAAATACAAATTTTACAGAGACATGGAATTCATATAAAATCATTTGCAGTTAAGATCAGAATCTATGATTGTCTCTTTTTATTTTGACCTTGTTCCCACCATAATTTACTCACATGGTAAGTTTTTTTTTGCACCCACTTTGTAATTTTTCATTTCCTTGTCCCTTTCTAGTTTTCAGAACTTTGAAGGTATTATTTCACAGTAATTCATTTTATAATCTCACCATATAAAACTGTACATATAAAAAAGCTGAAAGTAATCAAAATGAGAAAAATTGTCTGTGGCTATTTTAGTAAATTTATTAATACACAGAACATACTATACACAGCTGGCGGAGTACTTTTGTGTACATTACACTCACTGTTTTAGCTTTTTATTAAGCCAGATGGTACTTTGGGCCCTGCCCAGCACCAAATCAGGTATTCAGATCATGTGGTCAAAAATGTAATTATCTGTTACTTCTTTTCTTGTCACTGTCAGAATATGTGGCAGAAAGATCTTGAAAGAAGAAGGAGAAACTTGGGCTCACAGTTTGAAGTGATAGAGTCCATCATGACCGAGAAAACATGGTAGTAGGTGTTTCTCATGGAGGTGGGAGCATGAGGTACCTGGTTACTTCTTACAGTGAGGAAGCAGAGGAACCTCAGCCTAGAACCAGAGTTAATCTATAAATCATAACTCCTGATCCAGTGCCCTTAAGCTCACCAACTAAAACTAATACTCTAAAGGTTCCACAACCTTTCAGAACAATGCCACCAACTGGAAACCAAGCATTCAAACACATGCGCCTGCAGGAACCACATGCACGGTTTCATATCTAAACCATGATATCTATGATCTGGACTATAAGGTCATCAAAGCACAGATCAATCCATAATAATCATTCATCCATATACAGCATGAGAGGTGTAGGCATGGACATTGCTTCACAGTTTAAAAGAATGAAATTTTGTGAACTTTTAAATGAAGAACTTTTATATTTATATTTTGGGTTGTCAGCCTAGTCTCTAATGGCTGAGCCATCTCTCGCTCATGAAGTACTTCTATAATAGTAGAATTAGTTCATCAAGCAAACCAACCTAAAGAGAAAGGTAAAGGATCAACAAAACCTTTAAATGAGAATGTTCTCAAGTAAACAAAGCAAAACAATTCCTGTAAGTTCTGGTCCCACAGTTATGTGTGTCTTTATACCATTCAGTGTCTCATCTGAAAAATGGATTGTTTGAAATCAAATGGCACCCTGCCACTTTCTGTGACAAAATCCTTAGCCTTGGATTATCTAATGATGATAATAATGGTTATCTAATGGAGGGTTAGCATTTAATCAAGTCATGTCCTGCTTAATGGTATTTAGTCAATGATGTACTCTTTCCACTTTGGTGGCATTGTGTGATTATTTGGACCTATGACATAATTGATGCTTTAGTTCGTGTTATCATACTTTATGATGTTAATACTATGAAAAATCACTTAAAGATTTACTTCCCTGTACACCCTCTGCCATTAAGCAACACATGCGTACATAAATGCATTGGTTTCTAGTGGCATGCAAAGTTATGAAACAATCGATATTTATGTTTTACATGTACATAATTTCTAACAATCATAGGTGAAGCTTGACAGTGTCATCTTTAATTACCTTTTGACTATAAGAAAACAGAGCACATATCTATGTGTGAGTCACGGGTGTGCATCAGGGCTTTGAAGCCAGTGCTCCCACAAGGTTCCCTCTTGTTACCTCTCACAGAGTACCAATGGTCAAGAACACAACTAAATAACTCCGGTAAAAAAAAAATTTCTAGACTCCCTTTTTCTCAAGATAAATGCCCACTAAGAGCATTGCCACTGTTTAACCCTAGGTCCTTGCTCCTCATGGCAGTCACTCCAAAAGTGCCACCAGCAAGTACCGTAAGTACTTCGTTGTCAAGATACAGTGCTAATGAACACTGAGCCTGAAGGACAATGACACTGAGAACTCAGGACTGTCCGAGCAGCCTTATGACTGAGATTCCCAGTCCTATCAAAGCATAATTAGAGACTAGGAATCTTGATTGTCTAGGACATGCGCACACAGCTCTGGTTTTAACCATTTCTAAGAATCCCTAAAGGACATTTATTTAACTTCTTTTGATGAGAGAAGTCAGAACATAGAAGCATTTCAGTGATAAAATTAAATAAGATTTGTTATTTTTGTCTTGAAATTTGCATTAACATTTTATACCTACTGAATTATTAAGTGGGTGGAAATAGAGTTGTTTTAAAGTTCTGGTTGGTGTGAGTAATTAGGATTCGATAAGATAATTCCATTGGTGACCCATAATTGAATCCAGATGACTTTATAAGAAGGAGAAAGACCAGAAATGCATACAACATATGCATGTGTCCTACCTCTTGCAATGTAGCACCCATCTGTCACCTTGGGACTCTAACAGCAAGAAAGCTCTCATTAGATGTGGTCCCTTGATCTTGGGCCTTTGGAGTAGTATGGTAAAATAAATGTCTTTTCTTTGTAACTTACCTAGTCTGTGGTATTGTGCTATTGGCAAGAGAAAAGAGACTAAAACAATACAGTGGTGAGAAAGGAATTCCCTGAGGGCTTACACTTCAAGCACTGAAAATGGAAATGATTTCGATACAAGTTGAATATATGTGAACAGCTCGGGAAAGCGCAGGCTGAAATAATAATACAACCATCTCTTCGTGCAAAGTATTTTAACTGTACTTCGAAGCAGAGTTGTTAATGCTGGAGGATCATGTTGGATCAGTGGGAACTGCCTGCAGGGGGATTATACGCAGGCCAAGACAGGGGAGGCTGCTGACAGCTTCGGTCTGAATCATTTAGTATGGCATCAGTTGCTGGACCCAAAAGCATCAAAATCATTTACTCTGAGCATCAGAGTCATTTCTCAGAGTGTATGCAGCTCATGGAAAATCACTCACTCGATGGGGTCTTCTCTCTCTTCATTCACATTTGCCATGGATAAAACCAAAATGCAGCGAGCATCAAGAAAAATGATGCTTGTTCTGCAGAATACATATTGACCATCTGAGCGTGGTAATAAGAATTGTGGCAATAAGAAGCTGAGTATCATATTCAATATTTACAATGCTGAAATGCTGCTTAAATTTCAGTCACTACATGGGTATTAGTATTAATAGGTATTAATATCCTAGATTCAACAAGGTGGTAGCTGAAATTGAGAGGGGAGCAATGGCAGGACCTGGTACCCAGGTGTTCATCTCCCTTCGTACTTCCGGAAGGGATCTAAGAAAGGATGGCAGATGGCCTCAGGAAGATTTTGGAGGAAGAAAAAGAGGTGTTATTCGAAACTGACCATAGCTTTAAATGCTGATAAGCTTTGAATTAAATCTTAGCTTCCTAGATGTACAAAGCTCCCTCCACATGCCCCACACTTCTGACTCTGCCCTGTGGTGACTCACAGCTCGGAGCATGATTTCTCGGGTCTAATGTTTGCATGCTTGGTGTCACTTCTTCAGAACCAATGGTGGCATAAGGACTTGGCACTTATTTCACATTCATCATCTTTGGCCTCATGAGGACTTAGCACAGTGGGTATGGTGGGCGGGAAGAACCATTGATGCTTGATGCATTGGTCTTTGAATGTTTCAGTAATTACTGTAAAGTGTTTGACTTAGTGATGGAGCAGGGTATGACCCAAGGTCTGCCTGTCAACAAGATTCTTTTTCTAGGGCTAGAGTTCTCATTCAAAGCTACTTATTAGAAATACCCAGGACTTCTCAAAATAAAGATTACTAGGTCCCTCAACAGATCAATAAAGTGGTAAGGATGGACCTGGGTCTTAATCCCACAAATACAAAGGCATCCCTGAGGACTATTTCCATATATAGTCTCTGGTCTTCCTACAGATCCTAAACATTCCTCCAAATGTGCTCTCAGTGGGTGATTAGCTTCCTTTAGCTACTCCAACAGAGCTAGTTCCTTCTGTGTACCCCTTTATGTCAGGTAAGAAATATTTATGCCTTCAGGTAGGTCCATTAAATTCTCCCAGGATTTGAAAGTCAGGAATGTGCCTGATACGAATCAAAACCAGAGTGTCAGAAAACATATACCGAAGAAGCAGCTATTTCTGGGAGGTGCTTCATAGTTCTATTAGATAGAGGTAGATACAGAATTCATTGTATTTGAATCCACTACCTAAAGTATCATTCCCTTGGCACTCTTAGAGAGCCTTGGGTAGATGAAGAAAGTTCAACACATTGTTCTGAGTATTTGAGTCATTGAAGCCCAATTCTTGATGTTGGGAGATACAGGGAGCTTTTGTCATGGATTTTAATATCTCCCTTCTTTCTATAAACCAATGGTCTACATGGCAGGGTTCAGTAGGAATAATTTTCTATACATGGCATTCAGAAGCATGAAGTAAAGAGTCCTGTGGTTATTTTCCCTAATATTGTTTTTAAAATTAATGAATTAGTTAATAAATTTGTTTTTTTTTTTACTTACTAGCCACAGTTTCCCCTTCCTCCTCACCTCCCGTTCCCTTCCCCACCTCCTTTCTACTCCCCACCCCATCCACTCCTCTGTCTCCATTCAGAAGGAGTAAGGTCTCTCATGGGAGTCAATAAAGCATGGCACATCAAGTTGAAGCAGAACCAAACTCCTCCCCACCTGTATCAAGACTGGGCAAGGCATCCCACCATAGGGAATAGGTTCCAAAGATCCAGCTCTTGCATTAGGGACAGGTTCTGGTCCCATTGCTAGGGGGTCCCACAAAAGACAAAGCTACATAACTGTCACCCAGATTCAGAGGGCTGAATTGACTGACCATTGCTGACTCCATAGTTGTCAATCCAGAGTCTGTGAGCTCCCACAAGCTCAGGTCAGGTGTCTCTGTGTGTTTCTCTGCCACAATCTTGACCTCCTCTTGCTCATATACTCTGTCCTCTCTCTTCAACTGGGTTGCCAGAGCTCAACCCAGTATTTAGCTGTGGATCTCTGCATCTGCTCCCATCAGTGACTAAATGAACGCTCTGTGATCACTATTAGGGTAGTAACCAGTCTGGTTACAGGGGAAGGCCAGTTCAGACACCCTGTCCACTAATGCTAGGACTCTTAATGTTCTAAAGTGAACATTGCATGACTCCAGAGACCGATATATATGTTATTCTGGAGTTCTTTTTCCTGGCTTCTGATCTCTTTTCCAACCCTACTTATGTAGTAAATAATTATGAAATAGCATAAAAACTGTGGGAACAATCTGCTTCAGAAAAAAAAGGGATTTTCTAAGATGAAGTTCCTATGTTACATCAAGTGTGATGTGAAAACTGCACCTGATGATTTATGTTAGAGGCAAAGTAGGACATTTCACTCCAAATTTGTGAATGGCCAGAAGAATATGATTTCTGGATTTAGGGGATTGGTATTCTGTATCTGATTTCAAGAGAGCATTCATAACTGTAAAAGTTATTTTTGTGTAGAAGTTTTACTCAAATGGAAATTAACTGTGAATAAACTTGGGTTGGTAAAACTGCACATTTGCATACTAGTTAAGTCGAGAATATCTGGCAAGCATACTCCTCTTCCCTGGAAGGTACTGCTTATTAACCATTGTAAATTGTCTCCCCATTCTTCATCCACAAAGTCATCGACTCAGAAGAAATGTTTTTGTCGCCAGGGCGCCGTATAGGGAGTGCTAATAGATCACAGTTAAGAAATGACATTCAATTACCTTGTAATTGTTGCCCTTGGCTAAGTTCAAAACTCTACAAAGATACAGTGGTGTGATAATAGTGGAAATGATAGAGCTCTTCATCTCATTTTGAACACGAGGTGTGCACTAGCATGGTTTCCATGTTCCTAAATCCAGCAGGAGGTGGAAGTTCCTTTCCCAAACCCACTTTCAACATCCCTTTAGCTTCAACACGATGATTTATTTTATAATCTTCCCAAGCTGAAAAGACTAGTTTGGAAAAGTTGAGTTGAAGCCTGACAGGACAGATGTATTGATAAGTTAGGGTTCAACTCCCCACCACTTGTGGCTTCCTATCTGTGGCAGCTCTTGTTCTATTGGATTTGGCATCAAATCTAACAACGTGAACAATGTGAACCATGTGCAGGTTTTGTTTTTCTTCTTCTGGAAATCGTATCTTAGAACTGAGCTTGCAATCATGATCAAATTTTCTCTTGAGGGTAATAGATCAAATTATTTTTTCCTATATGCAGCAGCGATGTACTGGCTAGGTATCAACTTAGGTAATTCCACCCAACTTTCTAGTTTCCGCCTTAGTTTCTGTGGTCCTCTTTCTCTACTTGCCTCCATTAAATTTTTTTGGGAAAGAAAGACTGTCACATTCCTTGTAGGAAGAGGTCAACTGTTCCTGGCTTATGGAACACTCCCCCTTCTGGATGACATCATCTCTCTCCCATCAATATACAGGCAATAGGGTGATGTATAAACATTGTCATTTCTTCATTGTCCCTACACTTGTGTCCTTAATGCCAGGAGTCAGCAAGATAAGACCTGTTGATTCTTTTCATAAAACTCTCAAGGTGAGAATTAGTTTTCATTCTTAAAGGATGGAAAAGAAGCAAATTCCCCAACCTACACAAGTAAAATGAGAATTGCTACGGAGATGCTATGCATACGGCAAAGCTTGCAGTTTTTCATGCTGGTCTTTTCTGAGATGTTTGTTGTCTTCTACTTCACATGGACATAGATGTGTGATATGTATTCATATTGTATTTATCATATGTGTTGTAATATTCTGTGTGTTCTTTATGTTCTAATGCAGTTACTTTTTTACAGAGACTGATACACTATGGTAGGCAATTTTTATGATTATCTCAATAATTCTTTCCTGTGATATTTCCCCATTTTAGCCCTTCCCTCTCAAGTATAGACTCTTTTGATTAATTGTTGCTTTCTTTTAACAGAATATGGCATAGTGGATAATGATTCTGCAATGTAATTAAGATTATATTGTTTATGACTGGATTTATTCTTGAGTGTGCCTTTGGCTTCTCCCATGGATTCATTGCTATGAGAGAACCTAGCTGCCAGGTAGAGCTGTCCACGTAGAAGGAACCACAACCTGCCTAACTCCAGATGTGAGCTACAAAGCAATTTTCTTGTTCATTTACTTCAACTGAGTCTTCTGGTAAGACTACTGCCCTAGTCATCAGTTTGACTACAATCTCTTAATAATCCTGGAAGTAAAGGCACCCAGCAAACCTGTACCAAGAATTTTTTTTCTTCCTCCCTCCCTCCCTGCCTCCCTCCATCCCTCCCTCCCTCCCTGCCTCCCTCCTCCCTCCCTCCTCCCTCCCTCCCTCTCTCTTCCTGCCTCCCTGCCTCCCTGCCTCCCTCCCTCTCTCTCCCTCCCTCCCTCCCTCCCTCCCTCCCTCTCCCTCCCTCCCTCCCTCCCTCTCTCTCCCTCCCTCCCTCGCTCCCTCTCTCTCCCTCCCTCCCTCTCTCTCCCTCTCTCCCTCTCTCTCTCTCTCTCTCCCTCCCTCCCTCCCTCCCTCTCTCTCTCTCTCTCTTTCTCTCTGTCTTCCTTCCTTGTTGATTTTTTGAGACTGGGGTTTCTCTGTGTAACAGTACTGGCTGTCCTAGAACTCACTATGTATACCATGTTGGCCTAAAACCCACAGAGATCCGCCTACCTCTATCTCCTAAGTGCTGGGATTAAAGGCATGAACCACTACTGCCAGGCTGTACCAAGGATCTTGATCCAGAGAAACCATGATGTTTAAACTTGTTACGTATAGACATTGTTACCTAAAAGTGGGAGTATTGCTAATAACACATGAAGCACTGGGTTGGCTTTGAACCAGCTAATGGGCAGAGACTGGGAAGTTTGAATTTCTATGAGAATATTACCACCTTGCTTAAAAAACCTGAAACACAGTGGTCACAGAATTCTGAGCTTTACTGAGAGTGATTAATGCAGAAAGATGAAGAAAACATTATTAAACACTGGGAGAATGAGGATCAGCTTTTATGTAATAGTAGAAAGTCCAGCAACATGTGCCATGGAGTGTGGACGAAGCAGAGAACATGCCTAACACAATGTAAGGTTTCCAAGCCATGTGTCGGGCATGCTGGATGCTTTCTTTTCCCTGATAACACTGAAATGTGACAGGAGTGAGAGAAATTAGAGGAAGTAATTAACCAATAAACAAAAGTCAGCCAACACTCGATTGCTTTGATAATTCTCGTGCTCTTACTTGGCTAAGATGCTAAAGTTAAGAAATCACTATAAACAATTATCAATTATACAACATATTCAAGCACTTTAGTAAACTGAAGGCTTAGTCTTTAAGCCACGTTAGTAAGTGTCCAAAGTACTAAAGGACTTGAGGATGTGACATTGGATTAGTTACGGTAGATTTGGGGATACTCACTAGGGCCTTGTAACAATGACGACATGCACAGCCATTTCACTTGGACTTAAGGGAATGGAAATTGTCTAGGATGAGATTTTTAGATTCTCACCGCTCTGTCAGAAAGAAGTCTGGGAAAACTGTTCAGCTTTAAATTATGCTACAACTTTTATGTTTTTACTTTTGTGATTGTCTCAAATTTTAGCCAAGGCTTACCTTGAACTCTGGCAATTCTTCTGCCTCAGCCTTCTAAATAGTGGGATAATGGGCATTACTCACCAAGCCCTTCAAGTAACATTTATTTAATTACAAAAAAAACTAAAAATGAACAAACAAAAAACCCCCAAACACCAAAACTGTTCATGCTCCAAAATGTTATGAAAATTTCTTCAAAAACCTCATTATGTGTTAAGGAACTTTGTGATTTTGCATTGGGCTGCTGTGTTCAGCCCCATGTAAATCATAAGCATCAAGTTGGACATGCAGGAATAGAGACTGAAGAACACAGCTGAGCAAATGGAAGAACTAATCTTAGCTTTGAGACCTATCAAAGTGCCCTTAACAAAATATTGGCTGAACAGTAGCTAGAATTTCTATAGTTCAATGATTCCCCAGACCTCCCATTTACTCCAGTTTGAAAAGGATAGTATATAGTCCTCTTGTCGGAGTTGTAGTCTGATGTGTGTGGAAGAAGGCATTTCTCTTCTTTCGCAGTCTGGAGTCTGCACTCATGTCTGAGGTGAATCATTTGCACCTGGACCTGTTTTACATACCATGATGTCATTGTGTGAAACAATTAGAGGCCTTAAGAATGGGTGGGCGGATATTCCACACACAGGGATGTGAGTCATTAGGGGTCGGAAAACACACTGTATGAACAGTTACTCAGAGGCTTGCCATCTATAGGTAGGTGTTCATTCTCCTGAATGGGACCAGGACGTAGTGACTCGTGTTTAACAAAGTATTGCAGAGATGATGGAATGTTCTTTATAGGTCAGGATTATACAAAAAGATTGTGACTTTTATCCTGAGTATTCTGCTTTTTATAAGGTCTGGGAGGAAGATCTGGGCAAAGGGAGCAAACTTACCAAGAGCCCTACTAGAGGGATCCTAAGCATACGTTCCCTGTCTTGCCATAAAGATGGATGTAACAGCAGCCTAAACCAACAGCTGATTGCAGAGAGAGCAGGAAATAGAAGCCAAACTAATCTGTACCTGGAAAGCTGATCCATAGAGACTAGGATGATAACTTACATTGTCTCATGATGTTAAATAAAAAAAAGAACACAAGTTGATAGAGTCCATGTTGTTCAATGCAACATAACCAATGAGAAGTGGAGCTCAAATTTGAACTCAGGCAGTCTTCATGAAGAGTTTGCATTTCTAAGATCATTAGGAGATAAAAGTCAACTGAGTTTCTGACCGTTGAGTGGCTAGGCACCCAAAGAATCTCTTTGCTAGGGCAGGAGCATGGATGTTACAACAGATACAGCACCATGAACATCCTTAGGACACAGCAAGTGCCTTTGAGGAATTTATACCATTTCTAGCTGTTGCCAAGCACATAGCACCTTTAGCCATACTTTCATAAAACCCAGATTAGTTTTCTGCTATAACCTGGGCCTTCCAGAGAAGCTCTGGCCCCAACCACTGAAACTTTAGGAAGAGTATATGGGAAAAATATAAGTTTAAAATCATCAGACAGGTAGGTCCTAGACTCATGTTCTCTGTCTCCTATGTTTCATGTTTATGCTAATGTATACAGCATAAGTGAAGTGTGGGCTCCAGAATGCTAGGCAACTGTTTGGCACGAAGGATGGTTTCTGAGAAGCTCTGGCTCATGTGGAAAGGAGATTCACATCAGTCACCTCTGTGTTTGCGTTTAATAGATACTTGAAGACAATTTAATAGACTCTAAAGAAGTTTAAGTACACAGCAAAATTGAGCAGGAGGTAAAGACATGTCCCAAATAATCCTTCCCTCCTCACATGCGGAACCTTTGAGTACTGCCTTACAAAGGAGCAGAATCAGTAGGACACCTCTGAGATCTCCACTGTCCTACAAGCAAGTTAGGATGACTATGCAGGGCACAAGGGGTCCCCTGGTAGGGCTGTAATAGCTTCTAAGTAATAAGGATTTCCAAATCCTTGACAAACAGTACTTTTTATTTTTCTGTGCTAATCATTTCTCTTTTAGTACAAGATACTACCAGAAGACCAATACTTCGTAGACAGCTCTGTGACTAGGTAGCCAGCTCCAATTACTTTAGTGGGGTGTTTGTGCATGTGTCTGTGTGTGAACCCATACACATGATGATTCTGGCATTGGGCAAGGGACGTATAACTTTTACTAAGGGCAGGCTGTACCTGTCATACCGCTCACATTTTAGAGATGTTTATCAGTGGCTGGTGTGCTTTCTTGGGTTTCTAAGAATAGATGTGGAATGTTAGAGAGGGGGGATTTCCTGAAATGTGTATCCACCTTGGTAGTGAGACTGATCATCAAATTTCTTTGTATTTATATTAGTTATTTTTATGCAAATGAGCACCATATCTGTAACAAAACTCAAGCTCCTGTTTAGAAGTCAGGACTTAATCAAAGACGTCCAGCTTTCTATATACTTCAGTGGTATCTCTGATGAAATACATCAATATTATCTTTCTTCTAAAAAGTACTAGTGATTAGGCTATGGTAATTCCAGTACCATTTAAAGGCATTTTGAATCAATATTACCTGGGATCTTATTAAAAATACTAATGTTATGGTCCTATTGCTGATGTACTGGACCAGGCTGGTCTGGGGTGGGGCCATGAAATCTGGGCTTAAATTGCTGATTCTTATACGTGCTGTATTTGAGAAGCTTTGTGAGCCTGTATTACAGTTTGAATAACTTTGTTGCAGGTTTCTGAACTCTTAAATATACAGTTTTGGCAGGCGTTACTTTGTTCACAGTGAATATTTCTCTTCACACTTCATTTTTCTCTCTTGCGGAGTAGTGGTATTTGAAATGTGGTTTGTAACAAATTACTCAAATAGTGGAGACTCCTTAACAGAATAGATCGATGTTCACTTATGTTTCCTCCTATAGTTTTTGATTGTCTGGAAATTCCTTACTCTTTTCATATGCGAGCCATGTTAATATTATCAATCATAACAGTCTTAGAATTTCAGTCTGTTGTTGACACAGAAATATCTGTCCTTGAATCTCATCTTTTCATAAGTGTTTGCCATCACGATTCCACGTGGTGAGCACAGGCTCTCTGTGCCCCTGGGAAACAATTGTTAGCAAGTTCCAGGAACTGCTGGTGGTAGGTTTAGAAAACGTTAGTTATACAATGTCTCAGAGGGTGCTGTTTGAAATAAGACAGCTATCTCCTGGTCTATCTGGTACCTCCTTCTTGCATGGTGAGCTGTGCCAGGCGATTAGTATGCCATTTATTATGACGATGCCATTTATTTCCAGCGTATGGCAGACGTGGCGCCTGATGTGAAGACTGGGACATTCCTATCTCCCCTGTCTCTTAAAACAAGAAGATAATAAACACTCTGACAAACTGGAATCAGGAACTGGCTTGGTATTATTGAGCTGTTCAGGGGTGGCCGTTGGGGATGTTTCTGAAGAAAGTTCTCAGGAAAAGCTACAGCTCCCTCAGAGGTGATGACAGGCATTGGTGGGAGGAGGGAGGATGGAACAGAGAGAAATGTAAGTGCCCCACCTTTTCCTCTCGTGTTTCCCTGAAGCTGAAAGAAGCTGGGTCCCGTCTGAACAACACCCCCACACTCATTGCCACTTTAGAGAGGGAAGCTGGTTCTGTCTTTTCTATGCCACGTGGGGAAGACAGTCTAATAAAAGTCAGAGAGTATATGGAGTGAATGGAGCCCTTCCCCTGCTTCGCATTGGTCCTGGGGGCAGCAGGAAGCAAAAGACACAGCAGAGAGGGTCATGCCATTCTCCAGTGCCAGCTACTCCAGAAGGAGGCCAAGACCAGAGTACTGCAAGTTCAAGTCCTGGCTGAACTATGGAATGTGTTCAAACTTTCCAGCATGAACAACCCTGTGCAAAATGGCCTTAGAATAAAAGGTACACGCACCGAAGATGCAGCTTGGTGGTAGAGAAGCCTCAGATTCAATTCGTGTATGAGGATGGGACGCTAACAACTTATGCTGTAGTTCCTTCCATTTCTCATGGTGCTGCTCTTCACGGTAGGAGGATAGTTACACGTTAGTGCTGCATTGATCGCCTTCCTCTTCGATGACGGAGGAAGCAGAGTCCCTTTTCTTACCTCTTCTTGCTTGTACCAAAAAATAGAATTTTTCTTTTCCAGTTGAAGACACGTGTTTATGTAATTGAAGCCAAAGAAACATGGAATCTGATTTTTCTGAGTATTATGCAAGTTTGTAAATTGTGAACTTATCACATCAAAGTATTCATTGGCTCAAAGGGGCCCCAAGGCTGAGCGGTTGACAAAGTTATAAGCCTGTGCAGCACAGAGAGACACAGAATTATTGATACTGGAAATTTCGAGGTGACCCACCAGCGCTGCCAAATGGTACCAGGGAATCTGCAGTCGCTCTCAGGGTCCTCAGTCCTGTTAACCAAAGAATTTAATGATAAAGTCAGAAGAAAGCCTGAGGACAGCTTTATTGGAGTGAGAGCAAGTATTAAATTAGCTAAATGATTTAAACAATCTGTAGTCATGTGGTGACATTGGAGAAACTAGCTCGATAAAACCGAATTGCTGAAGAATTTCAGTCTATTAAACTGTCACAGGAAGAAAAATGAAAACACTTTCTTCTGCTGAAGCCTCCAAAGGCAGGCTCTTTCCTTGTAAATGTCTCCCCATCCTCCGGCGGCACTTCCTGTCTCCCTTTTCTCTCTCTATTGTCATTTTGGGTCTGGTTACATCTTGGATAGATTAGATATTTTTGTATTATGTATTGCTTAATTTTCAAGCAAGGAAAAACAAACAGCACTGTTGTTTGACAGTAGTAAGTGTTCTATAATTTCTTGGCTCACTAAAGCAAGCAATTTTATAACATCAGCACAATGGGACAACATCATTTTAACATTGTACTAAAAATAATGTTTCCTTAATCTTGTCCCTCCAGCAAGTAATTAATATCTCTATTTTTCTTCTAGCTTTTGCCAATGAGGACAAGTATGAATTGTTTTGCAAAATCAGTAATATTCTTTCATTTGAGTTGTCTGGAGCCTTCTCATGAGCTAGGACAGGTGTTGATAGCAAAGTATATTATTATTTCATTTTAGCAAATCATTTAAATCTAAGCCTAAAGAAGTAAGTATATGATTTAATTATATGTTAATTAACTTGATTTATTCACTACAATGTATACAGAGATCAAAATATGGTATATTTCCATAAACACAAACAACTTTGTCAACTAAAAATAAATGACTTTGTAAAGCTAAAATGTTTCAAACATAGTTCTATTAGTAGCATATTTTCCCCATTACATGAAGCACCTCTAGTTGTTGAAAGTTTATTTTAAGTAGGAATATTTATCTATATTTATCTATGATAAAAAAAAAGTGGGGATGTTTCCATGCTACAAGATTAGATGCGTGACTCTGAAATGGAAATGGACAGCAACTCCTCGCCATGACATCCTAATTTGGAACTTTTAGGCGGCCAAGTTTTATATTCGGCCCTCAATTATCTCTTGAGCTCACCAGGCGCTCAGTGTAAACATGTGCTGTTTGCTCCTTTTGGGCACAGGCAGTGCCCAAGTGCTTCTGAGGGCAGAGAACCTCTTATGGAGTTTTGTGTCCTACACATAACCTATTGAGTAGGTCTTCAGTGGGTTTATACCAGTTATTTTCTCCTTTTCACTTTTACACATTCTTTTTCAGTCTTTCTTTTCAACTCTGTATTATCACTCCTGGTATTTCCCCTGCTCAGCTCCTTTCTCAAAGCAAAGGGTAGACATCCAGGCTAGGACTCTCACTCTCCTATCTGATTCATTCAAGTGTTATATAACCCCTCTCCCTTTAATCACTTTCTTATTTTCTTACAGTTTTCTTTATTTAAAGATGTATCATGAGTGCTTTGCTTGCAAGTATGTATGTGTATCATGTGTGTACCTAGTGTCAAAAGAGTAAAAAGAGTGGGTCTGATCCCTTAGAACTGGAATTAAGTTTGTGAGCCACCATGTGGGCTGTGAAACCAGGTCCTTTACGAGATCAGCATGTGCTCTTAACCACTGAGTCAACCCTGCATCTCTTTTCATGAATTTCTACAAACATATCATATTAGTTAGGGTTTCTATTGCTGTGAAGAGGCACAATGATTTTGGCAACTCTTACAAAGGAAAACATTTCATTGGGGTGCCTTTATATTTCAGAGTTTAGTTTATTATCATGGTGGCATGCAGGCAGACAAGGTACTAGAGAAGGAGCTGAGAGTTCTGAATCTTTATCTGCAAGCAAAAGGAAGTGAACTGTGTCAATGGGCACAGTTTGAGCATAAGAGACCTCAGGGCACACTGCCACAGCAACACATCCTCCAACAAGGTCACACCTACTCTCACAAAGCAACATCTCTTGATAGCAACATTCCCTAATGAGGGCTATTTTCTCTAAAACCACTACATATCTTTATTTCTCCTACTCTGAAATAGCCATGGAAGCGTTTCTTTGACTCTCTAACTGCTTGAATTAACACTCTTTTGCTCAGCTTTTTTTTTAAGTAACATCCTAGAGAAATACAGCTTCCATTTATCCATCACCTGTCTTTCTCTTCCAGACCCTGTCATAGCTGGGCTTTTGCAATATGTCTCCACTGAAGCCATGGTCTGTGTACAGAAATTATATACTGTAATTCCTAGACAGTGCAGCCTCATCCCTCCTCCCATTATTATTGATGTTCAGTTTCTGATGTTGAGTTTGTTGTCTTCTCCTATTCTTGATACTTAAGTATGGGTATTCTTGAAGTTTCAGCCTTTTGTCCATTTCTATTAATTTCTATTAGTTCTTCCCACTCTTTTTCTTTTGCTGATTTCATCTGCTCCCATGTTTCAATTTTCATGTAATTAATTCTTAAGACTCCATCTCAACTTTATACAAAGACTGTTCCATGCTTCTATCTGAGTCCTGAAACTATCCATTGGCTTGCCACTGAAATTTTAAGTTGAGATCATATAAAAACAAGTTAATTGCTTTCCTTCTCTTTTCTCAAACCATGTTTTCTTTTCAGTTCAGTAAAGCAAAACATACACATACCTTCCCTTTGGTGGCGTTACCACTAAAATACTAGGGAATCTTTGAGAGTTTATTCATTTTTCTTCATCTCTTTTACAGATCTTCAGATTCTCGTGGCTGTTTCTCTGTCACTCCTGCACACGCTCTCTTTGTACTTATGTGTTTATTTGAATCATTGGGATCCAGACTGCGTGAGTGGCTTCTCCTTCCTCTATTTTCTACCCATTTGGGACTTTTTGATGACATTTTCTAGTCTTTTCTCTGTTCTGAATGCCAGTCTTTGGTCATATCCCAACAAACAAGCTTCTAAACTTCCATTCTGGTGATGAGAATGCTTTAATTGTCACCAAGAATAGTGGTGTACAACTGTAATATTGGTACTTAGGAGCCTGCAGCAAGAGAATCATCAATTTAAGGCCATCCTGGATAACATAGCAACATTCAACCTAAAAATTAGACTGTCACAAAAATCAAAACAAGAAAGGTAATTCTGGTATTTACAGTGATATCCAGTTCATCCCCTCTATTTCTGTGATATCCATTTTATACTCTATTCTATTCACTTCCATTCTTATGTCTGAGGTTTGATCTTATATCCTATTGGTTGAATCTAACTATAGAGAATACTTCCATTATGAAACCATGCTTATTAAAATTAGTAATTTCTATTTTAATAGTTGAAATGTTTAATCTCTCCTTAAATGATATATTGTGTTAAATTATATTATTGATAATACACTGAAAAATAGAAGTTTGAAATAAAAGCATCTTTTCTACCTCCAAGGTTCTCAACTTAGACAGAGAGCACCAAGTGAAACAGGTATGACTTGTAAGTGTATTTATGCTGCATCTTCTTGTACATCCTTGTGGTAGTTTGAATAAAAATGGTCCCATAGGCTCATAGGGACTGATGCTATTGGGAGGTATGGCCTTACTAGGTGTATAGTACTGTTGGAGAAAGCATATCACTAGAGGTGGGCTTTGAGGTCTCAGAAGCTCAAGCCAGACCTAGTGTGGCTCATCTCTTCCTGCTGCCTGTGGATCCAGATGTAGAACTCTCAGCTTCATCTCTAGCACCATGTCTGCCTACATGTCAGTAGATTTCCCACCATGATGATAATGGACTAAACCTCTGAACTATAAGCTGTTGACAGTGGTTTCTGTCCATCTGGCTCCGCAACCATTTGTCCCAAAGAAATACACAGTAGTCTACATTAATTATAAACTGGTTGGCCTAGTAGCTCAGGCTTCTTATTAACTCTTACATACTACATTAACCCATAATTCTTGTCTGTGTTAGTCACATGCTTGGTACCTTTTATCAATAAAGCATTCTCATCTTACTTCCTCTGCATCTGGGTGACTACTGCAGACTCAGCCTTTCCTCTTTCCAGAATTGTCCTGTTCTGTTTGCCCTGCCTACACTTCCTGCCTGGCTGTTGGCCAATCATCATTTTATTAAACCAATACAAGACCATTACCCCACAGCAATAAACCAACCCTAGATAATCTCTATCCTTAATACAAGTTGCTATAGAAACAGTGTCTCTTCACAGCAATAAAACCCTAACTAAGACAATGGGGATTCATTCAGAAAAGAAAAATTGATGTGTATCAGTAGAACTTGGCCTATCTTTGCCTTTGGACAGCCAATGCAAGAAGCAGAGAGGACACACTGAGTCTGCTACCACTGTAGGGATTACAGTGTTGTGGGGGAAGTAGAGAAAAGAGATGGCATCAGTTGTCTCTGGAATGCAGTCCATTCTGCTTTTTTTTATTGAGAAAAAGAAAAAAAAAGTTTCCGCCTCCTCCCAGCCTCCCATTTCCCTCCCCTTCCTCCCACCCTTCTCCCCCTCCCCTCACTCCTCTCCCCCTCCTTCTCCAGACCAAAGAGCAGTCAGGGTTCCCTGCCCTGTGGAAAGTCCAAGGTCCTCCCCCCTCCTCCATGTCTAGGAAGGTGAACATCCAAACTGGCTAGGCTCCCACAAAGCCAGAACTTGAAGTAGGATCAAAACCCAGGGCCATTGTCCTTGGCTTCTCATCAGCCCCCATTGTTCGCCATGTTCAGAGAGTCCTGTTTTATCCCATGCTTCTTCCGTCACAGTCCAGCTGGCCTTGGTGAGCTCCCAATATATCAGCCACACTGTCTCAGTGGTTGGGTGCAGTGGTGGGGTGGGATGGGAGTATCGGGGGATGGGGAGAGAAAAGTGAGAAGGGGAGGATGAGGGAAACTTGGGGAAACAGGATGATTGGGATAAAGGAAGATTGGATAGGGGAGCACAGAAGCACAATTCTTAGTTAAGGGAGTCACCTTAGGGGTGGCAAGAGACTTGAACCTAGAGTGGCTCCCAGGAGCCCAAGGCGAGGTCCCCAGTTAGTTCCTTGGGCAGCTGAGGATAGGGAACCTGAAATGACTCTATCCTATAGCAATGCTGATGAATATCTTGCATATCACCATAGAACCTTCATCTGGTGATGGATGGAGATAGTCACAGAGACCCACACTGGAGCACCGGACTGAGCTCCCAAGTTCCCAATGAGGAGCGGAAGAAGGGAGAACATGAGCAAGGAAGTCAGGTCCATTCTGCTTTTTCCCTGAAAACATGCACATTTCATTCGCTGGCTACCTTGTCAGATACTGTTCCAATGTCCCCTTCTCAGCAAGGACTGCCTCAGTCATCTGACTTTAAATTTTTCTCTCTCTCTCCTTTGACTATTCTTATGATACTTAGACATTCTCATTTTTATCCTTAGTGTTTGTGGAACTCTTCCCTTTGTATGTTGTTTGACTTTAATCAAGAGTTTATTATTTAGATAATTGCTTCAAATAGAAAAGTGCATCTTAACGCTAGTTAAATCAGTGACATTCATTTTAGAAACAACAACAAAAAATTGTTTTAGAAGAGTAAATGTCTTGTTTTGCTTGGTCCTATAGCCATGCAGGTCTCCTCTAGCTATATAAAAATCATCCTACTTCACTGTAAAAGTCACAGTTGAGAGCATGCTGTGAAGAGGAGCACAGATTTGCTTAAATTTTTAACTTAATATTTCCTCTTCCCTCACTCTGCTTTTAGAGTTCCCCGATAGATATATTAGTATCCTTCATTTTCTGCTTCCTTAGAGAAAGGAAGCAGACTGTGTGTGTGTTTTTGGTGTGTGTGTGTGTGTGTGTATGGGGGGGGGGGGAAGGGAGGGAGGGGGGCTTTGCACACATTTTCTAGCTCCCTAGAAAGACAACTATCAATGACTGTGTGTCCATACTGGATTCACATCTATTTGCTCTCAGCAACTTCAAATGTCACCTCTTATCAGCCCAGGCCTCTTAGGCAGTCTTCCTAGGTGATTTATCGGATCTTTAGTAATATTAATTTAGTCTGTCCTCAAGGTGACTAACCTCTTAAAAATGTATACATTGTAATTGATGAAAACGACAACTCACTGATTTGTGTCCAAAAACCTACATGCTTTGGTTGTGTTAATTAAACCTTATTTCTAAGCAGTAGAGATAAATATGAGATTTAACTTTATACTTTTAGTCTCTTTCTTTGGGGTACAGAAAACCTTTCTAAATGGCAAATATCTCATGATCTTTAGACACCTGTCTGTAGCTCATGGCTAATCTGGGTGAAACTGCTTAGTTTCAGGGTGAAGGCATTGAGCTCTGTTTCAAGACAGTTACAGGAACCACCATGGGACCTGACTTTCTGTTTCATGCACCCCACCCTTTTTCTAATATGCACTTCTTTCTATGGATAGTCAAATGAATATAAAACAATTATCGTATTGCAAAACTATGCAGTATAAGCAAAACGGATATTGTTTAGAAGTTTATTTTTAGAGGTTTAAACAGTTTTTCTGTTTAAGATTTAGAAGAGCTCTTCCAAATGATTTCGAGCTATTAAAACTGGGATGGAAAAAAAAAGTTAAAAACAAACAAATAAAAAAAGCCAGGAGGTGGTAGTGCACACCTTTAATCTCAGCACTTGGGAGACAGAGGCAGGTGGATCTCTGTGAGCTGGAGACCAGCCTGATCTACAAGAACTAGGTTCAGGACAGGCCCCAAAGCTACAGAGAAACCCCGTCTTGAAAAACCAAAAAAAAAAAGTTAAAAAAAACTGGGATGGTTTTTCTGTCTCTGGTGTCTGTCTTGGTCTGTGTTTCTCTCATTGTCTCTGTCTCTGTCTCTATCTCTCTCTCTCTCACACACACAAACACTTAAGAGACCATGTATTGAATGTTAACTCTAAATAATTACTTCTGTCATATCTGAAGTAAAATTATTCCTTGTAAGACAATACATCCTATCCAAATAGAATATACATAAATAGCATCTAAAGATTTATTTCACAGAGAAAACAAATGTCACACAGTTCCAATAGATATGCTCTCCAGGAAAAACAGTGCCCAGCATCACAACCTTGACTCTGCTTTTGGATTTGTCTAACCTGACATATTTTCAGATAATGTAGTCTTTCTTTTTTCTTTCTTTCTTTCTTTCTTTCTTTCTTTCTTTCTTTCTTTCTTTCTTTCTTTCTTTCTTTCTCTCTCTCTCTCTCTCTCTCTCTCTCTCTCTTTCTTTCTTTCTTTCTTTCTTTCTTTCAGATTTCTGCCTCCTCCCCGCCACCGCCTCCCATTTCTCTCCCCCTCCCCTGATCAAGTCCCCCTCCCTCGTCAGCCCAAAGAGCAATCAGGGTTCCCTGCCCTGTGGGAAGTCCAAGGACCACCCACCTCCATCCAGGTCTAGTAAGGTGAGTATCCAAACTGCCTAGGCTCCCACAAAGCCAGTACATGCAGTAGGATCAAAAACCCATTGCCATTGTTCTTGAGTTCTCAGCAGTCCTGATTGTCCGCTATGTTCAGCGAGTCCGGTTTTATACCATGCTTTTTCAGACCCAGGCCACCGGACCTTGGTGAGTTCCTGATAGAACATCCCCATTGTCTCAGTGTGTGGGTGCACCCCTCGCAGACCTGAGTTTCTTGCTAGTGCTCTCTCTCCTTCTGCTCCTGATTTGGACCTTGAGATTTCAGTCCGGTGCTCCAATGTGGGTCTCTGTCTCTGTCTCCTTTCATCGCCTGATGAAAGTTAATCTCCAGGAGGATGCCTATATGTTTTTCTTTGGGTTTTCCTTCTTATTTAGCTTCTCTAGGATCATGAATTATAGGTTCAATGTCCTTTATTTATGGCTAGAAACCAAATATGAGTGAGTACATCCCATGTTCCTCTTTTTGGGTCTGGCTTACCTCACTCAGGATAGTGTTTTCTATTTCCGTGCATTTGCATGCAAAATTCAAGAAGTCATTGTTTTTTACTGCTGAGTAGTACTCTAATATGTATATATTCCATACTTTCTTAATCCATTCTTCCATTAATGTAGTCTTTCATTCTAATAATGATTACAGTACAAAATGACCAAAGGTTACTAGGGAACATGTGACTCAAACCTTGCCCACAAGAGGCAGTATCTGTGGTATTAGGGTATGTAATTGACATACCCTAAATCAGCCTCTGGGCTGTGACCATCATGGCCATCAGTTATGACTGTCTATCACTGACAATGTCAACTGTCATTGTACTGTACATGCTATGTGCAGTGACTTGACTATATTTCAAAGTGGCATTTTTGGTCAGTACCCATTTCTGGGCCTCTGGGGATCATAGAGTAGCCAGTTCTCCATACATTCCAAAGTCAAAACTGAAACCATTGATGCCAGAATTTCAATTAATTAGGAAATCAAGAAGGCTCTGATCTCCCAGAAAGATTGACTTGCAAAGACTTTTTCACTCTAAATAAATATCTGATTTTGAAATCACTAGACATATTGGCAATCATAATAGTTTTCAATCTAATAGCAATGTGATATTGTAACCTTTATAGTCAGTGTTATGCATTCAAGATTTCTAAGGGGGACTACAGAGAAGACAAAGAATAAAGAAATCAGATGGGTGCAGTAGCATGACTGAGGGAACAGAGTGTTCATTGCAGCACGCCTGGCTTTGGTAGAAGCACAGTTACGCTAGTTCCACTCTCCAACTGACTTTGAACAACTTGCCACCAACCTTTTACATGGAGCCTCAAAGGAGATTAGGTTGATAATGAGCATAAAGTGCCTACCAGCAAGGTGCAGAATACGTGTTAGCTTTGCTTCTTTGTAAGAAGAAAACATAATAGAGAAATCATTGTTCAAAACTCAGCACTTTCTCATGGTGATTCCACAGCTGTGAACACATGATTTAAAGAATAAGAAGGTCGCCTGCTATAAGATATGTAC
>JABTXL010001671.1:942608-963050 GCA_025134845.1 Neodon shergylaensis | reverse complement strand
ATCTATCTATCTATCTATCTATCTATCTATCTATCTATCTATCTATCTATCTATCTATCTATCTACCTATCTATCTATATTACAGGCATAATAACACACTAACTCTAACTCAGAGTGTGGAAGGCCAGCTCCAGATCTGCTCCAAGTAATGAAGAGAAAGGCACAGAGTAGCAGCACTTAGGACAAATTCGTATCTGAGAGTTGCTGGACTTTTCTATCTGAGGGGAAATTAAATAAACACATAGTTTCTGCTGGCAACTGAAGAAATAAGGAACACGCACACACCTTCTTGATGATAACCTTCTCTTTACTTCAACTTCAATAATCTCTTTTTCTTGACACTCTCTCTTTCCTGCCCAGTTTCATATTCCTATATTCAGCTACATCTCTTTATGTCCTGTTCCATGCTTCTCTTTACACACACTGAATCTCACACTCACACTCACACCCATTCACTCTCACTTCTCTCATGCTTCTTCATCTTTCCCTCAGCGCGCACACACACACCCTTCCCATTCTGCAGCAGCTCTCATCGCTCTATACAACTGTTTATCTCCTCACCCCAGCTATTGCTTTTACTCTCTACATCGCCACTGCTTCTCTGCTGCCTCTCCTCTCTCACAGCCAAACTCTGGACAATTTTAAGATACATTTTTTTTGTGTCCAATTCATTCGCAAAACCCAAGATAAGTCACATAGATTTTCTTAGGCTAGGAATGTCTCAGTGAATAGTCAGTGGGCAGCCAGGGCCCTGCACATCGCTCTAAGTAGGTGAGGGTTCTCAGACAGCAAACCATTGGCTAAACCGTGAGATTGGGGAGTACATACAGACCAAAGTTTCTTCAGACTCTGATATCGAATCAACAATAAACAGCACCAGGGAAAATGACTTCGTGTGTTTGTCTCCAGAGGCAACCAGCCTGCTTTGATGTCTAAAGTTAGCTGTCTGTATAAAGGCTGTCTTTGTGACTGAGAATCCTATGTACGTCTTCTTGTCATCCTATGGTCATCTTCCTGACCATTCACAGTTATGTGTGTTCAACAAGTATAAAATACACCACCAAAGGGCTGTGGAAAGAACCCCACAGATGTTCTTTCTAAGGAGGCGAGTAGGGACACTTAAGAAAGGTATGGACAAGAACAGTCATCCACAGTCACTAACCCCACTGCTTTGCCAAGTGGAGCTCCCCAAGTGGGTCATGTTGTTCAACACTAGTTGTTACTGCTGGACATTCCCACGGTCCTCTGCATAGCTCCAATCATTACTTAGATGTTTATTCAAAGAGTATGGTATCCCAGGACCATGTGTATAATAGCATTCAAAGCAAAAACTCTGATGCTATCTTAAGATTTTATAAGGGGGAAAAAGATACAAAATGCTCCATTGCTTTAGGAACATACTGTTGTAATGGAATAATGTATTATGCCATTAAGAGGAGACTAAATTATGTTTGATACACATAGTTACTTTGGGAAATGTCCTCTTATACCATACCACAGGTCAGGTAAAAAGCCTATTTTCTCTTATGCTTTCAATAATAAGATCACTCTATAGGTTATTAAAAATAACTTCCTCTCAAAGACCCACAGGAATATGGTTCTTTCAGTCATTGGGGGAATCAAGAGTTATCAAAAGTATTTTATCATTATATTTTTGTTTTATGAATTTTCCTTGTTAAGAGATGGACCTTTTCTTTGCTCATAGGATAAGCATTTTCCACAAGGAATTATTTTCCTCAGAACACAAGAAACAAAAGCGATTTTTCTAAATCTCCCATTTGTGTAACTTAAAACAATTTAACCTGGAAAAACTCAACCTGATTTCGGTATACACAAATATAAAAAAAATGTGGCTTATTAATGTGTGTTTCTCATACTCATGACTGTAGGTCAATAGCTAAAATTAAGATTTTAAAATAGCATCTGTTAAATATTAACTTTATTTCAAAATCCTGTTAAAGATAACTAGCTACACAGAAAACCAAATCTGAAATCCCTCTCTCCTTGATACATAGAACTTAGCATCTTTATTTTTGAAGACAAATGCCCTATATATTTCTATTCATGTATGTCTGCAAAGGGAGGCTCTCCATGCATCCTATCTTTCAAAAGGACAAGCCTGTTACGTGCCTATGCCTCGGTATTTTTTCTGATTTATTTGTTTATTTTCTAAATAATTGCCAATCATGTTCTTTAAAGAATAAGTCATATTGGCTTCTACATTGCCTCACTCAGAGGTGTGATATGCCAATGTAGTGAGCCAGGTCCTTTCTCTAGATGATGAATCAAGCTGAAGGAGAGAAAGTGATTACTGCCCTCCCTTTCCCAGCCTTTCCTGTTCTCTCATAAATACCTGCTTTCCAGGGCATCAGTCAATAGACAGTACTAAAGGCTGTGTGCTTATGCAGAGGAAGTTCTTGATTCTGCCGTCCCTGCTACACACTTGATTTTTCTAGCCAGCTTGCCTGTGACCCAAGCATTCTAAATGTACAAAGTCATCAGCCCCATAGTTTGCTGGGTTGTGGAGAATCATAATAAATTATATATTAGAACCGATGGAATGCAGTTGGAGGAGACCTACAATAATTCATATAAAGCTTACTTTAATATTAATCCAGTATTTCTAGTGTATTGATTTCATCATTTCCTATGGAATATGAACTATAGCTACATATTGTTTTACTGCCCTAGAATTATTTCTGAGGTGGCAGAGAAAACTTTTAGATTCTGAATGGTTCATGGCCACAGTCATTGTTTTGTTTATATTTCTTTCTGGAAGCCAGGTGATGCTCGCTCTCTCTCTCTCTCTCTCTCTCTCTCTCTCTCTCTCTCTCTCTCTCTCTCACACACACACACACACACACACACAAAATTTATTAAAACCTGAATCTGTAATTTATTTTTAGTCATCATGAGAGTACCCAATGAGATAATGCAAAACTTTGAATTTCACTTAACTTACTATTCATTTTTAACAATTAAAATATTTCAAATAAACCTGCTACATACCAGTGAGTTTTAAAGGCATTTTTTAAATATATCTAATCTCTTGGGAGGCAGAAACAGGTAAACCTCTGTGAGTTCCAGGCCAGCCTGGTCTACAAAGGGTATTTCATGACAGCCAGGACTGTTACACAGAGAAACCCTGTCTTGTAAAAAACTACAAAAACAAAAGAACAGCCAAAAAGATCTGTTCTTACTTTATGGCTAAGGTTATCGTTGACCTGAAAGTTGCTGTATAGCCCAGACTGGCCTCAAACTTGTATTAATTCTCTTCCTGAGACTCCCTCCCACAAGTATTAAGATTATAGGTAAGCTACTCCTCATGACTTAAAAGCAAATTTTATGCCATCTTTTATCTCTCAAGTGATTGAAAATCAGTGGGGAACATACAAGATAGTTTTTGATATTTGCTATCTGCTGCGTAGATTATAATGGTGCTGGAAACCATATGTAATATGTAAATTAAAGATACTAACGTGATGAAGGAGCCCCAGAAACTAGTGAGAAGCTATTGCAGAAGACCGGAGAGTGTCAAGATAATGTCATATAAGCAGCTGCAGAAAGTGCTTGCTGGCGACTCTGTGGAGCCCAACCTCTAATTAGCTTAACTCCTTCATTATTTCTTGTGCAAAACAATGTGAAGCAAGAAATATTTATGTTAGTTCTATTTGCAGTAGAATTTTATAAGTATTTAATAACTCTGTTTTTTGTGTCATTAGCTGATTCGAGTAGAAAAACCAGTTGAGTAAATTCCAGTAATACCTGGTTATTGCCATTCCACTCTGGGGATAAAGGGAAAAGTAGAAATTAGTTCAGCTGAAGTTGACATAATCAACACATTTCATTTCATTGTACATGCTGCTGAAGATTTGGTTGAAAATTAAAACTCATGGGTGAGATTGTTTGTTTTGGCTATAGTGGAGTTTCACTTGTTGGCAGAGGAGAGAATAATTCAAAATGAACCAGAGCTAGGGAGATGGTTCAGCAATTAAGGCATGTACTGCTCTTGCAGAAGACCTGTGTTAATTTGCTAATCTTCACCATGCTGGGTGGTTCACAACAACATGTAACCCCAGGTATAGGAGAAACTAATGCCTCTAGCTTCTGTTAGCTCACTTGAATGCACAGTTCTCCCCACACAACATACCCATAATATAAAGCAATAAAAATATATCTTTAGAAACACCATCTAAACTAAAAAGTCTGTGCAGCAAACTTAACTTGAATTGGATGTGGTGTGTTTAGAATTCATCATTATATCCAAAAAAGCTGAGGGTCTACCAATGACGATATTTTTGTTATTGTTAAAATGTTTGAGGAAGATATCAGCTGACAGCCTCTGTCCTACACACACGCACACACCATATATACACAGTCACGAAATATAAAACATATGATGTAAATTCAACTATCACTCTTCACTTTTTAAAAATTGAGTTGTAGGGTCACACATTTTCATAGAGCTTTTTTTCTTACATGCAATTTTGGTTTACTTTTCCAATTTTCAAAATGTATGGAATTTGCTATATACAGATCACCAACAATCTGAAACACACACACAGCCAAAAATAGCATAACAACACCAGCTTGAAAGTACATTTTTTTTCCTTTTTATTCCAGCATGTTTGAAGCTTTGGAGGACCCTTAGGAGTGTCTGATAATTATGTTGAGTTCTTTGTAATTGCATCCTCGAAGTATTAATTACATGTTGTTTAAAATCAATTAAATGGTGAATTTGTTGAATTTAATCAGTGTATGAAATGCCAAAACTTTTAATTTTGCAGGTTTGGGTGAATTGAAGCTACAGGGCAAAGAAAATGTTGCAAACAATGAGGGGCTGAGATTCTTTCTTCATTACATGGGAGGCTCCCAGCAAATAAAATCAGGGTTCTTAATTGGACACATTGCAAAGCGTAGCATTAGGCTAGAGTTGGGTTTAAAATGTCTTACGTGGCTTGATTTAAAGATTGCTTGACTTAGTCAACTATTTATAAAATAGAATTCTAATTCTGGTTGAGCTTGGCAAAGCCAGTGAATTTCCACCTGAAGTAAACTAAAGAGTGTTTGTTGGTATCTGTTCAGTAGATGGATCCAACATTTTCAGGATCATCTCACTAAATTCTTATTTCTACTCTTGGGGATGTGTTAAAATGATGTTTTCTAGAAGAAGATAGAGGGATTTTATGCAAAGCCTGTGTTGGAAACCACTATGAGAACAAAGGTTCTGAAAGTAGATATTCTTGATAACAAAATTCTCCCCTAGGGCCTTTCCATAATAGAATGATTATTGCACTTGCTCCACAAGAGTCCACTCTTCTTCGGTGTATATTGCAGCCCTGGCATAGTCAGAATTATGTCAGAGCTACCAGGAAGGCTCTAATAACCACAGTGGGGTTCACTAGTACAACTTCTATCTCATCGATGTTTCTTTATGGATACAAGTTTCAATGGAAGTTGCATTTTGTGAATCTTAGACTCATAAAGGCTGGGAGTTAAACATTTAACCCCTCTGTCAAAGGAAGGCCAACAAGATGGCCTTGAAAGTCTTGTGGCTCATGGAAATGACATCCTCCTAAATATATGCTCATTAGGAGTTCAGTAACATTAGGCATTTGCTAGCTAGGAGAATATACATAGAGGAACACTTGTATTGTTGTGTTTATGCACAGAATCTATAACACAACAGAGAGAAGTTCTGAAATAACTAGACAACTGGACTTCTGATGCTAGAGCAAACAAAAACCCCACTGGGCTGCCCATCTATTCCTGAGTCTGTGCTCAGAAAAGGGCCCATGACTTGTAGGAGGAAGATCTGTTCAACTGCAAAAACAAATTGAATTTTATTTTTATAAATACATGAAAAATCACAGTAAAAGTTTCCAGAAATGCAGTTATAATTTGTTTAAGTGTCAATTCATATGCGGCCAGTTATTCTCAGGTTGCCAGTAACTCATTTTGCCTAATATAGATTTATTCTAAATTTTAGGAAATCCTACCAATTGATACATTATGATGATGGAAAAGGAAGAAACGCAACTTTAAAAAAAGGAACAGTTTTTTCCCCTAGTATGATTCTAAGTCCCCAATAGTCATACTCCCCTTTTATATCTTTCCTGTTATTGCCCTTATCAAATTTCTCCAGTCATATTATATCATCTCTTTGTGGCTGCAAGCTCTCCTACACTAACTTCATTACATAGTTCCTTGCCTTTGTCATCCCTAGGAACCATTGTCATCATTGTAATCAACAGCAAATATTTATTGAGCACCTGCTATGAGTAGGCTATCACACTAGGGATAAAAATAGGTTTGTCATATTTCCTGCAGGGAGCAACCTTTGATCTAGTTTGGCATTCACCAAAGCTACACGCCAAGTGGTTATGGATCAAACAGATAGTCTAAGAAGGACTGAGAATGGGCAGCTGCTGTGTTGCTTGACTGGGGTCTAATTTGAACCCTGAAGAAAAAGGTATGACTTCATATGGGAGAAACAAAGAGAATATTGAAACATTGGCAAATGCCTGACAATATGACCAGACATTGGGCATTTCAATACAACATTGTCATCTACAAATGTGCTGGGTCACATCCATAGTTATCTCATGCCGTAGGTTGGACACACCTCATCGAGTAAGGGAATAATGTGATGTCTCTAGGAAACCATGATTAGTCCCAGTAGTGGAAGGATAGTCCACTTTATCTTCTTAGGAGGGAGAATCTGAGGAAGGTTGGTTAGAGCCGACTTCATAACTCTTAGCTTATGTTTTGGTGCAGGGAATTTCAGGTAGAAGATGATACCAATGATGCAATCATTTGCTTGGGTTGGCTTTTGGTTTCTGCACCAGCTTCTTTAGTATCTTGTGAGTGGGGGGCATCAGGATGGGAAAACAAGAATAAACCCTGATTGTGGATAAACTTCAGTTTAAACTGCCAAGCAAAGGTCAGAATATTCAAGGATCACTTTACCAGTTATAGAATCATAGAACTTAAGACTTTGGGGCCCTTAAGACTATTATTCAGCCCCTGAACCTCTTAGAATTTACACGGCCTGAAATTATCTTCATCACCAGAAAACCACTTTCGGAGTTATGCCTATCATGTAGATCAGTTGAGGTCCGGGCTAAAACCTTTTCTCTGCCAAGTTAGTTTTTTCTAGGCTATTCCAACATTGGTATATTCTATTTATTTGGGCATACATTTCTGTATCAGTTAAAAATATGCTATATCAAAATAGTGCTTTATATACCATGAGACTTAAAAATCAATTTGGTATTTTCTATGTCAAAATGCTGTTGACCATAAAGTGAAACAATACTACATCTGAGAATGTGAATGGGGATTTGAGGAGTTATTGTTTTTCCTAAATGCACTCTGATGTGTCTGGTTATTCTACTATTATTTAAGGTCTTCTTCAAACAGTGATTGGAGTTGGCACTCGTGAATGGGGCACCAATAAGTGTAGGTCTGAAGTATTCACACAAAGAAAGTGATTTTGCCTTCTTTTGCCGACTCTGGGCAAATTCAGCAAGAAAGAAGAAATCTAGAAAGATGGTTTTGACTAAAACTTGGCATTGTGAATGAAGTCTGTCCACAAAGATGCCCATTCATGATCAATGAATGCTTATTAACTAAATGAATGGGTAGATCCCAAAGGGAATTTCATTGCCCAAATACAAAGGCATTGCCCTTTTGTAGAAAGTTGCACATATGGTGAGGAGCCATAACTCTCCGCAATGAATTTAACTCTATTTTAACCTTACATGTACTAGTCTTTATCGTCTGCAGGTTAGAAGACTTTATGTTTTTGTTTTGCTTTGTTGGTTTAATTTTGCCGAGCATTACGCTTCTTTAAGGAAAAGTTGTGTGCCTCCTTAAATCCTTGTGCTCACCTGGCGTTGCTCTTTTCTGTGTGATGTACACATACCTAAGTTCATAAGTGTTTGCATTTCACTCAGCAGTGTTGGAGGGAAAAACTCTCCTCGTTGGCAATAAATGTGGGAAAGGGACAATGTAAACACAGATGAGGTAGATGGGTAGATATTGGGCGAAACACTCATAATTAAAATTAGTCTCCTAGCAGGGAAGGGGGCATTGCTGCAATTCTCACCATTATGGAGAGAGTTGTTCTGTTTCTGAATGAAGTGTTTTATTATTTGCTTTAATGTTCAAGTTCTTAAAAGAAAAAGAAAGCACAAGGCCTTAAAAATGACAGACTATTGAAGATTCATATAATAAAGGGAATTTGTTATTTAAGATATCAGTGTAGCTGCTAAAATAAGGGATGCAAAGTAAGATCCAAAATGAAACAGTAATTCATTTCTGCCACAAAGAATCTGGCTAGAGGTAGGGAGCTCTGGCCTCTGCGGGGGCTTTGCAGTGCTGGAGAAATGGCCGTTGTCTAGCTTGTTAATCTGCCTCTGTGATGCATGGCTTCCATCTTGGGATTCAAAATGGCTGTTCCAGTACAATCACCACATAGACATGTTAGCAGCAGGAAGGAAGGGAAAGAAATCTGTAAACCTTTCCTCTTATATGCCTAAGCCAAATGTCCAACTTGCATCCATTTGGCTGAAACAATTACATCTGTTTGTGTATGTGAGATTTACGGTGTATAGATTGGTAGCCATGTGTCCAAATGACCACTATTAGCTTGCTAGGATAAAAGGAACAGCAGCCCCTATTGCAAGGAACAAAATTTGCAAAGACCATTTTTGATCCGTTGACAGTTTACATTAGTAAAGGTGGAAACTGTAATGGCAGGAATACAGCTGTCTCTTTATTGCTTATATATAATCTTGCATCCACAATGTGGGAAGTAAACAATATGTGATAGAGAAAGAAGTTAAAGATCAGGCAAGATAAGGAAGCTGTCCAATGAAGCATAGTGATTAACATCTGCAGGAATATAGAAACACCACATGGCCCCCCATAAATATAGACAATTTTTACGGTATCAGTTAAACTAGTCTTAATTTTTTAAGTAGATTGTTATGTGTTTTTGAGGGCTTTAAATTAGATTGTCTAGATCAGACATCCTTCCTTACTTCCCCACCCTGAGCAGCAATATTCCTATTTCCTTACCCACTCAGTGCCTTTGCTCAGCAGCAATATTTCTATTCCCTCTCCCCTCTGTGCTTCTCCCCCTCAGCAGCAATGTTCCTGTTCCCTCTCCCCTCTGTGCTTCTCCTCCTCAGCAGCAATGTTCCTGTTCCCTCTCCCCTCTGTGTTTCTCCTCCTCAGCAGCAATGTTCCTGTTCCCTCGCCCACTCAGTGTTTTCGCTCCCCAGCAATGCTCTTGTGCCCTCACCTATTTCTCGCTTCTCCATCTGCAGCAATGCTCTTATGCCTTCAATTCCACAGGATCCCTCCTTTGCTTCAGAAGATGGGTCCAGAAAGGAGAAGATTCCATGCATCAGTTCCTAGAGCAACTGAATGAATGTATCACAGACTGGGCAACAGAAATTGCACAGAAACCTATTCTTTGACTGTTTGGGGGGGGCATAATTCTGTTTTTAAAGTGTCATCAGGATTGATTCTACCCGAGAACTCTGGCCCATCCTATGTCTCTCTTCTAGTTTCTAGAAGTTGGTGGCAATGCTTGGTGATCCTGGGTTTGTAGATAAGTAGCCCTGTAGTATCTGCCACCTTCAGTGTGTCTCTGATCTTGATCTTTTTTTTTTATCTTGCACAAACACCAGTAATTCAGTTTAGGGCTCATTCTAAATCTAACATGGCCCCAGGAACTTTAACTCAGTCATGTGTGTGATGTCCCTACTTCCAGATACTGTTGCAATGATGGCTACCAGCAGTTTGGATGTGGAGGTACATTTTTGAGAAAAAATGATGTATCTTGCTATGTACGGATAGTAGCCAGGTCTGTAGGTGTTCTATTTCTCCTCCATTCATTTTCAGAATGAAAATTTGACACTCTCTGGCCAGTGTGACATAAAGGGACATTTGCTTGGTATTATCTGAATAAAGGTTTTCTTGCATTTGAAAAGTAGCCAAGGGCAAAGACATCTCTTTTTTTATCTTGACGTTGGTGTGTACTGATATCAGACCTGAAATGGTGCAGTTATATTGTGACCATGTGACTGAGTAACAAAGCCACTGTATGGATAAGGGCAGAGGCAAGGGCCAGAAAGAAAAGGACCTGGGTCCTAGAAGGCACAATCCCTGAAGTTACCTGTTTTCACAATTCTGTGGCCTTAACATGCCTTCATTATATAAGGCACCTGAGTTCTGAAGGTCTGCCACTTGAAGTGACAGGAAGCAGGCATTATCTATGTTCATATTTCTTGAGAAAAAAACTTAACAACCTCTGTCATGCAAGGGAAAGTTTAAATAGAATATGACTTATCTCAGATGGCACTGATCAAAAAATAAAGTGTATAGAGTTTCAAATCTCATTATATAAAGTACAAGATATTTTGGTTAAACTATTTAAAATTAAAGTAAAACTTTAATTACACAGAAACTAGTAGATTTCCCTGTAGCATAGGATTTACATTGACTTTTTCATTTTATGAATGGCGATCCTTCCTAAAAGCAAAGTACAGAGACTACCAGAGCTCTTGGCACAAGCTATGACACATTTATATCAAATTATTGAAACTTGTGTTGGAAGTCAACAATCTGTTGTCTTCTGAGTATGAGTTTTTATAATTATCCTAGGAAAAGGAGAAGAAGATACATATGGGAGGGCTTGAAGGGAGGAGACAGAAGGGGGAAATGATACAATTATGCTATAATCTCTAAAATAAATTTTTTGAAACGTTTTATATTCATACCATGGATCTTAGATCACTTAAGGTATCAGACCTGCAAACTAGCCAAGCTGCTTTCACACTGGGGGACACCTCTGCACTTTATTAAATGAAGCTTTGTGTTGATTAGACTTGGACTCATGTTTTCTTTAAGCCAGACTGTTCTACCAACAACAAAACTCTGTGAGAAATAGAGGCATTTATCAATCAATTTAATGCTGGTCTTTGGATATGAAACACACTCTTCCTGTAATGCATCACTGCTATGACGTCCAGCAGACAGTTAAAAGGACAATGTCCATAGTGGCTCAGAACAGAGCAGGACTCACATCATAGGAAGGTGGGGTAAACTAAGAGGCTGTCTCTCTAGGGTGAATGGTTACAATGCCACATTTCTACACCAAGACAAAGAAGGTCCTCGACCATCATGGTGCCAGTAAATTGGCTGTTGCTTAGCAACTGTGAAGTGATGTTCCTTTACAAACTCAAGTAAATAAGATTGTCTGTTAAAGTCCATTCTAGTCAGGAGAGTATTTTTACTAAAAGTTAAAATGACTATAAAACTTGATGCACTGATACTTCACTGGGTTTTTCCAGCCTGGGACTGATGCACCCTGGCAGAGGAAGTCATCTAGCTAAGGCTAGTCCTCACATGGACTTTTGAGAGGCACATGTCCTCTTGGGCTGCATGTATTCAGTCCCAGGATAGGGTTCTCCTTAAAGAACGAGAAAGATGGAGGATATGTGCAACTTACAACATTTAAAAGTGTATTCAGATAATTCCTGGATCAAGTGGGCATTCTTGAAATGAGGCTAGAGTATTAAGTCTGTATTTATTACTTGATTGGCATGTACATTCTTTTTTTATTATGTAGTAAGTAGTTATGGGGTTAAAGGAATAAATGGAAAAAATATTTGTGTTGTGACACTTAGTTGAGAAAACTGTATTTGTCAGAATTTTGGCTCTTATCTGTATATTTTCCAACTTGGTCTTTTTCTTCATTCAAGTTTCTATTGCTGTGAAGAGATAACCATGACAACTCTTGTAAAGGAAAAACATTTAATTGGGCGGCTTACATTTTCAGAGGTTTTGTTCATTATCATTGTGGTGCAGCATGGTAGCATGCAGGCAGACATGTTGCTGGAGCAGTAACCAGTGTCCTACATCTTGACTTTCAGGCAACAGGAAGTGGTCTGTCTCACTGGAGATGGCTTGAGCATATATGAGACCTCAAAGCTTGCCTCCATAGCGACATACTTCCTACAAAACAAGGCCTGCTCCAACAGGGCCACACCTCCTTGAAGCCCCACTCCCTTTTGGGAGCCATTTTCTTTCAAACCACCACAGCTCTGTTACTTCTCTCTGATTATACCTTGTCCTCTCAACTGGACACAGAGACATCAGAATCTTTCTCTTCCTCTCACTCGCCATCTGTGCTGTTGATGGAGGGAAGTATCCTAGACTTACTATTTTTAAATAATCTTCTCATATTTAAGTAGGAAGTTTAACATAGAAATGGATGAACGTGGAGTTTATCTTTCGTCAGACTAAGCAGAGTATTCATGCTTGTGCAATAGCACAAGCGGCTCTTCACTCCCACCCTAGAAAGAAGATTATATACTTATTCTATCAGGCAGTCAACAAACATTTATCTAGCAGTTATATTTGTAGACCTGGCCCTTGACTGTCTGGAACTTCCAATCTAAGTCAGAAAGCAACACAAAAAAGAATGCACACTGGCATGCTATGTAAATGCCTGAAGAAAAGGAACAAGTGTTAATCAAGAAAGTGGCCAATGAGGAGCGGAAGGAGGGAGAACATGAGCAAGGAAGTCAGGACCACGAGGGGTGCACCCACCCACGGAGACAGTGGGGCTGATCTATTGGGAGCTCACCAAGGCCAGCTAGACTGTGACGGAAGAAGCATGGGATAAAACAGGACTCTCTGAACATGGCGAACAATGGGGGCTGATGAGAAGCCAAGGACAATGGCCCTGGGTTTTGATCCTACTTCAAGTTTGGGCTTTGTGGGAGCCTAGACTGTATGGATGTTCACCTTCCTAGACATGGACGGAGGGGGGAGGACCTTGGACTTTCCACAGGGAAGGGAACCCTGACTACTCTTTGGACTGGAGAGGGAGGGTGAGCGGAGTGGGGGGAGGGGGAGAAGGGTGGGAGGAGGCGGAGGGAAATGGGAGGCTGGGGGGAGGCGGAAACTTTTTTCTTTTTCTCAATAAAAAAAAATAAAATAAAAAAAAAAGAAAGTGGCATGTCCTTCTTGACCCCTGGGGAATGGCTGAGTGGCGGAACATGATGCTTGGAAGCGCTGCTAGTCATACTGCACTGGGAGGAATGAGGAAGGATTGATCTCTTGGCACAGAGGGAGAAGTCTGAGAAAAAGTTGTTGGGATGTGTGAAGCCACAGAGAGGCAGGGATTCATTCATGCTGAGATGCTCAGGGTCAGCCTACCTCACCCACACCCTCATGTTCTAGGCTTGATGGCTCTGTGATACAGACAATGTCACCTAAGGTCTCAGTGTCTTGGGCCTTCTAAGCTGGATTCTGGGGTTTGTAGTAACCTTGGGAGAACTGTTCTGAGACTTGACGGTGCTGGCAGTGAATAGTGAGGCCAGTGGACACTCTACCAGCATTGCTTTTTTCTTTTGTGAAGTCTTTCTGCTATATTGTTTTCTAGTTACTCCAGATACTCTTTATATCCTGACTGGGGACATAGCATTGTAATTTAGAGCTATATATGTCCTGAATCTTTGGGAAAATATTATAGCAAGTAGAAATGAAAATAAAATCCATTCCACTACTTTATGGTAGCTACCATGTTTTGTTTCAGAGCCAATAGTCTTGAACTCAAATTTCTGATTTAGAAATGGATTATTTTTCTTCAGATTTTTATCTTTAAAATAATCTTATTTTACATAGCAATCCCAGTTCCCTCCGGTCCTCCTGCTCCCCCCACACCATCCCCTCATCCTCTCTGAGGATGAGACCTTCCATGGGGAGTGACCCAAGTCTATCACATCACTTGAGGCAATACCAAGGCTTCCCCACTCATCCTGTATCTAGGCTGAGCAAGGTATCCCTCCATGGGGAATGGACTCGAAAGAGCCAGTTTGATGTGGGAAGTGATACATGCTGTGAATATGTTTTATTGCTGTTGATTAATAAAGAAGCTGCTTTTGGCCAATGGCTTAACAGAATACAGCCAGGCTGAAAAAGATTTATAGGTGGAGTCAGTGAGAGGCCATGTAGCTGCTGGCGGAGAAAGATGCAAGCCATGTCCCTATACCGGTAAACCACAAGCCTCGTGGTAAAATATAAAGTAACAGAAATAGGTTAATTTAAGATACAAGAATTAGTCAGGAATATGCCTAAGCTAATAGGCCTAGTAGTGTTTTAATTAATTGAGTTTCTGTGATTATTTTGTGTCTGGGTGGACGGGAAACAAATGAGCAGCCTCCAACAACATCTGTTCATGCACTAGGGGTAAATACTGGTTCTACTGCTAGTGACCCCACAAACTGCCCAAGCCACACAATTATCATCCACGTTCAGAGGGCCTAGTTCAGTCTTATGCAGGTTCCTCAGCTGTCAGTCCAGAGTCTGTGAGTTCCCATTTGCTAGGGTCAGCTGCTTCTGTTTCCCCATCACGGTCTTGGCCTCTTTGTTTATATTATTGGTCTTCCCTCTCTATGACTGGACTCCAGGAGTTCGGCCCAGTGCTTAGCTGTGGATCTCTACATCTGCTTCCATTTGTTACTAGATAAAAGTTCTATGATGTCAATTAAGCCATCATCAATCTGATTACTGGGGAAGGGCAGTTAAGGTACCCTCTGCACTATCACTTAGATTCTTAGCTAGGTTCATCCTTATGGATGCCTCGTAATTTCTCTAGTGCCTGGTTTCTTGCTAACCCCATAACGGCTCCCTCCTTCAAGGTATCTCTTTCCTTATTCTCCCTCTCTGTCTTTCAATTTTATTCATCAGTTTCCTCTGAATGTTTTAAGACTTGCTTTGGCCCAACAAAATCAAAATAAAACCCACATGCATGCTAAAGGAAGAGCAAATATGCCTCCAGTTCCAGAGCTTCTGGGGAGAGGAGCATCAGAGCTCACAGACCCAGTCGAAGTTCAGGCTGGACTCTGAGCATGGGCCCTTGTGTGGGACTGGCATGCTTGGGGTAGGGACAGTCTTGTGCATGTTTTCTGCTCTGGTTCTTACCCTTGGTTTTATAATGAGACAAAGGACAGGAGGGAGGAGACATCTCTGTCATTGCTCATTATATTGCACTTTTATTTTCTCAAAAAAAAAAGTTCTATTGGGAATTTAAATTTTTCATGCTCTTTCACAGTGAACAGATGAATTTATTTCCAAAAATTATAAGAAAATTGTTTCAACATGTTTCATACGTGACACTCTCTTAATTTTTGAAAACAAGAGACATATTCTGATCTCATGTAAAATAGTGTATTGTAATAATAATATAATGTACTCCACCTTCTTAATTATCAACCGCTCTTGTCTCATTCTGAATATATTCTTTTGACTGTTGCATGCCCAAGACTTTTGTGAACAAGCCAATCCAAGCAGAAACCTCAAAGGCCACCATCATTTCCCATCACTCCCCATGTCACATTCTTTATTAATTATTTGTACACATACTTTCTGAATTCTCATGTTATACCAGGTTCTGGTCAGGCTTTGGGATGAGCACGTCTCTGGATTTTCAAAGGCTTAGCAGTCATCAGGCAGGGGCTTTTGAGTGAAAGAGTCTTCATTTTCTTAAATATGATGTGTAGTGTTTATTAGTCGTGGCATTCAGGTCATGTTAAAAGAACTAATGTCTGGAAAGATGGCTCAGTGAGTAAGCCCTTGCTACCAAGCCTGACAACATGAGTTTGATCCCCAGGACCCATATGGTGGAAGGAGAGAACTGACTCCAACAAATTGTTCTTTGATCCACATGTGT
Source organism: Neodon shergylaensis (assembly GCA_025134845.1). Classification (NCBI taxonomy): domain Eukaryota; kingdom Metazoa; phylum Chordata; class Mammalia; order Rodentia; family Cricetidae; genus Neodon; species Neodon shergylaensis. The sequence goes on along the minus strand of JABTXL010001671.1, from coordinate 947,296 downwards.
GCTTCACCCCATTACGTACACAACAAAAGAACAGGACTGTAGAGAAGAGAGTACTTAGTGTCAAACCGAGTGTGACAGTGTTTCTGTGTCGACCTTGTTCTACCAGAGGGCAAGGAGTGGTCTTGTGGCTGCAAGGGAGCTGGATAGCCCTGGAAGACTATCTCAGAGTAACCCTTCTCTCATAGGCTTTGAATCAGGACATGGAGAATGAGCTGGGTATGTATGTGACACATGGCCTCTGATGATCAGTTCTCCTGAAAAGCCAAATAAAGTTACAGGACTTTATTTATCTCAACCAAAATACTAAAAGAGTACCAATACCATTTTAGCACCTACTCAGCATGAGTTGAAAACAACTATGTAGCTCCCCTTAGAGCCTGAGTTGTAAAACGTAAGACTTAGGGCCTCCCAGAGCTCGGCTGGCTTAGCTGGCTCTGTTTTCAAAGCTTTTGTTTGTAATCATCATGCTCGCATTACCTTTGCTTCATGCAGTAAGTGTTGCCATAGGCTCGTCAAAGGCAGTGTGTAAACCAGAGTCAACCTCATCATGCTTCTGCAGATTCAAGTTTTCTCATGGACGCCATAAAGGCTAGTCTGAAAGCCCTTCTACAAACTATAAATACACTCATAAGGCTACTTGAATGTTAATATTAAATGCCAAATCGATGTTCAAAGCACACAATGATTATTGCTGTTCTGTGACCCCCTTTTGAAATCCCAGAGTTTTTCAAAGTTAAGAACTACAAGGACTCATAAGCTCATGCGTCGTTTGATGTCACCTAATTGCGGGAGTGTTTTGTCTAGTGACTTCTGAACCACATTGTTGATTCTGCACGTGCCCATGGCAGTGGGGATATTCATGATGGCAAAGAATGATGAAGTAAATTAGGATGGAGCTCTGGCTTTGGTTAAATTCCCAAGGTTTTACAAGTCCAAGACGTCCGTCGACAATCCCTGCAAGGCTTAATACTCAAAGTATAGGCTTGAAACCTTTGGGGAGCAATCCGCTAATAGCTAAGCTTTCATGTTTTGTTTTATATTTTTATGTTTAAAAGTACACTTTTAGTTTGGATGGCTACTATTTTGACATTAAAAAAATCACTGTGTAAGTTATTTTCCAGATAACCATGAGCAAAAATGATTTCCTAGGATCTGGTGCACAAACCACAGGCTTCTCTAACATTTCTGTCAATTAGTGATGAAGTTTGTTTTTCAGTTACAAATTATTGATATGGAAAGGACATTTTGGTAAGGAAATCCTTACCAAACGACCACCTCTTTGGTGGCTGTGGAGGCAGGCCGTGGCTCAGGTGGCCCATGCCTGCTGGGTGAGGGCTTGGCTAGGTTCTGACTCTAGACTTGGCACAGAGGCTGGAGATACCCTTAGCTCCTTCCGGAAAGCAGATGAGTAACTTCTTCAGAGCGACCTATTTACTGGCACTTCCTTACACATCCTTCTTATAAATAACACATAGGCAGAGGCTTGTGTTCTGGCAACGTATCTTTCGTGGGTGGTGGAAAGTAGAAGAGGAGGCAATAAAAAGAGCCTTAGGTGGAGGAACCTTCACATCTTCCCATGGCAACAGTTCAGAGAGTGGTAAATGCTCAAGAAGAGAGAACTTATGAGCACAAACACATGTCAGAGTTCTGAGACCCTCCAGGTAGATCCACTGTGGGGAAATGTCCAGCTGCTTTGCATCCAGCATGTTCCCAAGGCTCATGGGGTGACAGCCCTGGCTCTCAGCTGGATATCGCTGCCCTCTCTTTACCTGCCTTCTCTGTTTCATTTGCCTCCCGTGACATGTTTCCTTCAAGACTAGGCCCTCCAAATATTAACCCTTGGCAGGATGACAAAGAAAAGCAAGGTACAATTTTTGTCCAGTTCTCTCTAATCAATCAGGGATCTCTAGGGGAAAGTTTCTAGAAACTTCTGGAAACATGCAACTAGATTTCTACAGTCCTGGTACAGGTAAGAACATCATTTTGGAAGGTGATCTACCATGCCGGCTGAAGCAGCCTCTTTAGAGCATTGTACATCTAAGGGCATTTTATTCTCCAGTTTGAAGAATTAACTGTGTACTTAGTTTTCACAAGTGCAGGGCTCATATACACCCAGGGGTCAGGTTGCATTCACTTCATAATTGAAAAACTTCTATAAAATAACCCCACAGAAAACATATTTTTCTGCTAATAAGTTATTTTGTGGGTACAAATTAGTTATGAAATGTCTGGCCAAGAAGTGATTTTTACAATAATTTCACAAATTATTTTTATATGAAAAATTAAATAATGCACAAATTGTTGTGCTCTCCCAGCATGACATTTGGAAACTTGCTCATAAAGCCCCTGTGAAGACCAGAAAAGCCATCTACAGTAAACACGCCAGTTGCTTCAACTTACCTGAGAAGCGTATGTGACTGGAGTGAGGAAATGAAAGGGAAATTATGTATTACGATTCAGTAGATTCCTTGATATAGCAGTTAGAGTGGAGAGTGGGCTTTTGAAAAATGATACCCCTATATGACCTGCCCATGCATGATCTTGCTTGTCCTGGACTAGTCCATTGCCACACCTTGCCACCAGCGTCTGTTTTCTCTTAGTGCCAACTCTACCCACTGACCTCACCAAGTCTTCTTTACACAGGCTACTCCTCTTCAAGGATGTGCTCTTAGTAGCATTTTTATATGGCTAGTTCTTATTCTTTTGGGTTGAGTTTTAACATCACTTTTTAAAGTAGATCACCTTCTATGAATCCCTTGTTGTGTTTAGGTCCCCACATATACCTCTCCATTGCTTATAGCATTTTTTTCTGAAGGTGCTTTTCTCAACCATGATGAGATAGCTGGTTCATGGTTTATCATTGTCTCCTTTACTAGGCTGATAGGAAGACCTGTTTACTATTTATTGTTTCTTAACTACCTAGCACAGAATATAGAACATGGACACAATAAGCATTCAATATGTATATACATATATATACATACATATATACATATATATGTATGTGAATGGATATATAGAAAAATAGATGGTTAGAAGAATAAATGAATATGAGTTCAAAAAATTCCTTTGGTTTCTATGTAGTTAGCAACCCAAGTCTAATTATTTTATTTAAAAATCAGTGGAGAAACTCTTTCATCTCTAAAGAATGTACTTCCAGATGTTGTATTAATCTGACTTCTGGACACTTGAAAATAAGATGCCTACCAAGAGGAGAGAACAGATGGGTGTATTACCTTCCTGGAGATCTCTATTGAAGACTATCCAATGAAGACAAACTTTTACATTCATTGGTATGGATACCACTTGTTATTTTTCAGAATATGATGTCCCAACATTGTAAATACTGTGAACATGCTCCTTTTAAACAAACATAGCTACAAGCAAAAATTTAGAAATCCATAGTTTGACTGATAAAATACGGATACTTGAATGCCTTATACCGGGGAGATTATGTAAAACTGGACACCTTCGACCGTGAAATGCTTCTCACTGACTTTTTCCCAGACCAAGCACTCTTTGTTCTTCTCTCGTGAATGTACAGAAAGACTATATTAAAACATCTTTTGCATCTGCACATCATTTTTCCTTATGAATGCGCCAAGGAGGAGCATTCGCCTCTCATAAATCTCTAACAAGAATAATTTGAGCAAAAGAGACTGCAGATGGAGCTGTCAGCTTTAAGTTCCTAGCAAATTACTCTTCTAGCCCCCATGAGCTTCCAAGTGGAAAGCCTGAAATGCTTGGAAATTTGATGGAGATGCCTGCATTTCTGTGTGGGAACGGTGTTTGCCAACAATAAGATCACTCTTACTTAGGCTAAGCCGCCACATGGTGTTTGATGTTTCCTTAAGGTTATTTTCTCGTGCATTGGCCCTATCCACTCTCTTGCCCTTCTTCGCTTCCTTCTTTACAACCATCTCCAATTTTCCAACATGGCGCACAGTGAGTCTCCCTAGACAAAAATCATTTTATTCCCAGATTGAAGGTTCTTTGAGGCAAGAGGGCTCAGGTCACCTTTATACCTGCCACATAACTGTCATCATGATGCCCAGTCAATATGTTGGAGTTAAGCTAAATTGAGTACCATTTTTAAAAAGTCATTTCTAGTAACATATATTTGGTAAAAAATTTTGTCCATATTTTGTATCATAAATATTAAAATGATTTGTAATGTGAAGAAAATCACAATTTATTGATATGGTGGGATGTGATATGGTGGGCTATCTTCAATGGTGATTAGAAAATTACACGTAAGCGTCGTAGTGTTTTAGCATGACTAATCTATATTGCCGTACAATTTATGATGCCATATTGGATATGATACAAAGTGGCTTTTTTTATAGTCATAAAGAAATAGATGGTTTTACACCCACATGACCTGTATATTCACATTCATGTGACTGCAAGACATTAGGTTCAGGTCTATGGGTGAAAGTGGGTACAAAGTCTGCTCTTCACCCCATTGCCCTTGGCCTGTTAACTCTCCCCTCAGAGGGTAGCACATGCCATGCTTCCAGTAATTTCTTTCAAAACTATAAAACATTTTTCTACTTTACTTCATTAAATTTTGAAGCTTTCCAATATATAATTAAATACAAACCACAATTTGATTTTCAGCCTGTCATTCTTCAGACCGTTCTTTCTCACACTTTCTCTCTTTCTCTCTCTAACACACACAATCTCTC
>JABTXL010001671.1:858533-942598 GCA_025134845.1 Neodon shergylaensis | reverse complement strand
CTCTCTCTCTCTCTCTCTCTCTCTCTCTCTCTCTCTCTCTCTCTCTCCAGCTGATAATGACATGCTAAATGTGTTTTCACTTTAGAGACTATGCTCAATGCCTTAACCTGGATAAGTGTTTATGTTTGCAGTAACATTGTACCCGTGAGTTCACGTGTATGGTTGTTTCGAGTCTGTTCAGTGGCTGTTGGATAGAATTCAGCTAATCCATAAAAATGACCCCTTGAGCTAAGTCACCTGAAGTATTTTGTTTTCTGCATTTCAGAGCTGCATAAGAATCTGGCTTCTGTCCAGTGAGGGTCACAGTCTTTATGATTATCCTTATTAGCAGTGTCAGCTTCTGATGTGCTGGGCAAGACTGAACACACAGCTGCTTAGGTAAACCGCCCATAGAAATCTGGCAGAGGAACAAGAATTGCTTGTCACTTATTTCTTATTATACACAGACTGCTCAAAAACAATCTTATTTTCTTTCTTGACATGTCTCTCCTACTGATTTCAGTCAGATTAACTTCACAATCTTCTCCTATTTCCTGTCCCCAACTTCCGGAAATTCTTGGGTTTTCTGCTTTACAGTCTTTGAAACTGCTTTGTAACGTTTTATGCTAAGCATCAAATCCTGACTAATCTTTTGCATGGCTATAATATGCACATATGATCTTATTGACCTTTTGGTGTGTTCTTTCTGAATCAGAAGATGCCAGTGAGGGCAAGCTTGTATTTTTTTCTTTTTGAATTCCTTCACAACAAGCTTAAAACAGTTGCTGCTTCATTTAACTTTAACAACAACAAAAAAAGAACTTGAACACAATTCTGCTATTAAAGACGGCAGCCTGTGACTCAAACCCTTCCCTTGAGTCACGTGCCTTACAAGTAGGCTTCCTCTGTTTTGTTGCTTAGGAGAGTCTGAATTCTGTAACTTTTCAAGGCAGAGAGTCAGGATAACAGAAGAAAAGTCTCTTTTACCAAACTCAAACAATTACATCCAAATAGCTAGGACTTTAACTTTCTGACAATCACCAAACAAAGGTGTTTATGAAATATTTTGATGGTTATAGTCAAGTAAGGATTTCCCTTATTCCCATTGATGTATCAGTTTTCTGGACTCTTGTAGTATCTTTGTGCTCGTACCAAAACCTAAGGTAGCTAGAGTTGACTCTGTAAGTTGATATTACTTTCTTCTGGAACATACCTCTACATTGCTGCAGAGAATAGTGTCTGAGACTGTCCTGAAAAGTAGGGTTATCTGCAGATAAAAATACGCATCTTATGTGGGAACTGAAAGTGAACTTTGTGTTCCCTCGGCAGAGCTCAGGGTTTCCTAGAAGACCCAGACTGCACCATGGGCCCAATGTCACTGCATCATATAGCCACTGAAATACATTTATCTAAAGATGATATTGAGTCATTTGAAACACGTTTTATTTCTCTGCCTTTTACAATTCTCTTCTTCCTGTATTTCCACGAGATCATTTTGTGGTTGGTTTAACTCAGTCCATGTAAAAGGTTAAATACATTGGTGGCATTAGAATCAGCAGCAGCAATACTTCAACTTAATAAGTGGAATCTTTAGCTTTTAGTAGGACACACGCAGTCTGAAGGTGAGCAAGAGACAGCACAGTATCTGTTTAAGCCAAGCGTGGAGATAAAACTGAGGAAACGCTAGTTGTTTTTAGAGGGCACTGATGCTCAGTAGTGGATTCTTAAAATCAGAGAACGTGGTGTTTTCTGGATCATGTGGTTTCTCCAGAGAGACACGGGCAAGTCTGACCTACAGAGAAGCTGATAGAGTAATGTAAAACTACTGACCACTGTGCTCAGAATGATTCAGCATAATGATTTTATTTATGAAACATTTCAGGTTTACATTATTTTATTATGACTGAAAAGCAAAATGATTAGTTTTGATATATAAATGACTATATTTTTATTCTTGCAAGTGTTTTCAAGAAAAGACAGACTTAGCCAGGCGGTGGTGGTACATGCCTTCAATCCCAGCACTGGAGAGGCAGAGGCAGCTGGATCTCTGTGAGTTAGAGGCCACCCTGGTCTACAAAGGCTAGTTTCAGGACATCCAGAGCTACAGAAAAACCCTGTCTCAAAAAAAAAAAAAAAACAAAATAAGAAGAAAAAGAACAGATGGACAAGGTGTGATATTTAATTTAAAATGTTGGATAATTGAGCATTAAAAGACTTTAGAGAATATCACAAGAAATATTTGAAAGTTGTTGTGAAAAGTATTGAGTAGACTTATTAAATATTATACATGCATATAAAATATAATAGAATACACATAAATATGCAGTGCAGTAATCAGATATTCTTTTATTCAGCAGACACTTCACATCTGTCCTCTATAGGCTACTTAATGGACTTTAATCAATATGAAATTCATTTTAAGGGTGTTAAAGAAAAAAATGAGACACTTATGAGATGAGTAAGAAATCTTCTGTGTGTGATGGGGAGGCTGGTGGGAGGATGCTGAGACTGGACCTAGGACTGGGCACAGGTTAAGCCGGCCTGCTGCGAGGCTACGTATCCAGCCCCAAGGAAAGACTGAACATTTATGAGGAGAATGCGCATAACAGAAACCTTTGGGATTAAGGAATTACAGCAGATTTTAATGATGTGTAGTGTCTTACTGAGTAACCGATTTCATCCATCCTATCTGTGGGGTAATGTGGTAGCACTGATAAACAATTGCTTTCATATTTTCAAAAGGGATTTTTAGTCTTCTTCTGATGTATGCTCTCTTATTTGAGCAGTCCTCCCTCCAACAAACAGTTGCTAATATTACCACCTTGGATTTTATAGTTTCCTTAAATTTACTTCATTTTTGCCAGATTGTTGAAAAGAAGCTGTTTTTCATTGTGCAAGCCAAGAAAAACTTCATTAAATATATTCAAGTATACAATGTATTACTACTTCATACTCAAAAAAAAAAAAATAAAACTGCCCTGTCTACTTTTTTGTTTTGTAATGGTTAACCAAAAGAAGCCTTTAGTAACCAGGAGGAAATATTCTATCCTTAAGAATTTTGTATTCTTAAACTATTTTCTCTTCCATTCAAACATGCTTGTGGAGTGTTCATTTTCTTTGTGTTGCAAGAGGCCTCTTTGTGTTGCAAGAGGCCACAGGAACGTGGCTTGCTCAGAGAGGACAGGATTCAGTGCTGCTGGTTTTAGTGAGGCCAGTGCCTCAAAGGGCCAAGCTGAGGGGCCATGCCAGGATAGTGGGAATGTATCTCTTGGGACAGTATTGAAAGGTTTAGTTTCTTGTCCACAGCAGAGACCTCATGTAACATCCATACAGGTGGCACCCACAGAGTTCTCATTTAAACAAAACAATTTAGAAAAGTAACATGAGTAGCCCCCATGTGTAAAGGCCTTTGAAGTCAGTAATTTGAGGGTTACAGAGAAACCTCTTTTTTTGCAGCTCCTTCCTCTGTCATAGAGACATTTGGATCTGCATTTCCTTTAGTCTTGGTTTTCCCTGAAAGGACAGGGACTTCAGTTTCTTGGCAGGTTCAGAATCTGCAATCACAGGCAGAAAATCCACCCTCCCTGCGTTCATGTGTAGTATTTTATTTTTTTAAAAAAGAATAAAGAAACAGGTAAACAAAGATTCTCCAGCTGTAGCCCCACATGGAAACCCATTCCCCAAAGAAACGAGTTGTAGATCTTGGAAGTACGCTGAGCTGTCTTGAGTGTCTCCCCCGGGAATGCGCAGCTGGATGAGATTCGTTGTTTAAAACAGCAAAGGAGAAAGGTGGACTTTGAGGGGGTAGCTCCGTGGGATGATCGATGTGCTCTGTGGGGACATGGATGAAAAAAATCGAAAACATTTATTTTTCTTGTCTCAGAAGATGTTCACCTGGGTGATTTCAGTAGCCATCCAGAACCCCTTGGAGTCTGAGACCTAGAGTGTTCATGAATTTTCTAGTTGTTTCTTCTACCATTCACAATTGATGGGTTTTATTTCATGAGATTTGATTCCAAAAGACTTTTTGTATGAGCATAAACTGAAAGTCCTGCTACTTTCCCGTTGGCTCATAGTTTCTATATTTTACTTTTAAGAATCCCAAGGTCTTTGTAGCAGAAACAAATTCTCATTTTTATGTGTCCTATAACATGAACCTAATACTCTGTACATGAATGCACAAATGGCTTGGTAGGGTCTTATTACACAAGACATAAAATTAGTGATTTGTGTGAAATCATGCAAGCCCCTTAGTTTCCTTTAATTTGTGTGTATGTATTGTAAAATATTCTTTTGATATTTGTAAATGTTTAATTAAGATTGTCTGTGTATGTGTGTGTTCTTAGGAAACTTCCTGGACATCAGGTAGAGCAATATATTTTTGAATTGTCTTTGAAATAAGAATTGGAAGAAAATATCAAATATGATCGTGGCTGCGTCCCAGAAGAATCATCACTGTTGTTCAATAATTGATTTTCATAGTAACATTTGCCATAGAATTTTTTTTGGTAAGCTCTTAGTCAATCTGGGAACAAGAAGAAGGTTGAAAAGATGTGGGATTTTATTAAATGTGTGTGAAGCAATTCAGTACCTTAGGGAAAGTCAGCTGAATGTCCAAAGGCTTCTCTGCAGCTGGGAAAGTAAATTCATATATACACCAGCTTCATGGCCAACTCCAAACCTTGCTGGCTGGCTCTATACATCAGACTCATGTTCACCCAGAGGGATGGATTCCCATTTCTGTGTGGATGTCCAGGGAACGAGTTCCTGTATGCAGAGGGGAGGAATACGTTGCTGGCAGTTTCTAGTCACAGAACAAGAAGACTGAATGCCTTTAAAGGATTTAGGTTTTCATCTTTAATAAGAGCGGATTAACTCATAGTAGTTTATCATTCTCTGCCTAACAATCAATCACTTGCACATTCTCCTTAAAATTATTGCTGTTTTCATGGACCGTGATATTTTCGATATGTCACTAAATCAGCTTATTTTGTGACTCAATTAATTTAAAAGTGAACTTTATGTCACTACTAAACAATGAAAAATCATTGCCACAGGACATAGATCAAAAGGAACTGTAAAAATAACACAAAGAAAACAAAACGATGTCTTTGCAATCTAATTTGGTATTATTGTTTGCTCAAATTGTATTCTTGATAGTCTGTTAACTCTTTGTGAAATAGGAGTTTTTTTTAGATGCTAGAAATGAATTAAAAAAAACAGGGGATGGGGCTATAAATCAGTTTGCAGAATGTTTATCTACTATGCAGGAATCCCTGTGCTCTATCCCTACCAATGAATAAACTGGTGGAGCATGTCTGTAATCTCTGAATCCAGAAAGTCAGGGCAGAAGGATTCTAGGCTAAAGAGCAGTAGAATTTGAAGCCACCTTGAATGCATAAACGTTATCTTAAATGCTCCAAATTATTTACTTAATGCTTTAAGACAATATCATACTAGTGTTACTCTTTATTTAATCAGAATGATTAAATAAGTGGATAAAAAGACTAGCTAATTAGGGCCCTTCAACTCTAATTCCAGAATATAGAAGATGAGACAGGAGTTTTGCTTCAAGAATAAATTCAATCTGGTCTACTTCGTGAAGTTCCTGGACACCCAGAGCCCAGATCCAAAAGATCAATAATGTTATATGATATGATATTAGTTATTGCAGTAGCAATGATGCCACTTCTTTTAAATCACCTTGAATAATTCACACAACAATTTGAGTGAACCTCAACATCCACGCTTTATGAACCATCAATGTTGAAGCTCCCATAACTTGGGATCACTGCTCTGTAGTTAAGTAAGGATTTAGCACAGATGTGGCAATAATAAAGTGATAAAGTTTCTTCATAACTTTTTCATATTGTCAAGATGGTAGCATCACCAAGGTAATTTGTTTAGGGTAGCATAGGGAAAGAGTTACAAATGTTCACATAACCTAGATTCTGAAGGTATGGGCATTTAAATCTATTGAGTTTTAGGGTATTTCTAAAGTATCTGGGTGATAACTTTATTGTTTTATTAACCAGAATCCAGACGTTTTGAAAACATAATACATTTTGTAACGTGTCCCTCAGTACATCCAATGCATGAGGGTATTAGAAGATTCACTCTTGACTGAGCTGTTATTTTTAGGAGATTAACAACTACTATTGTTCTTAGAAATTTTATAAAAATATTGCATTAGCACTTATTTCATTGGTTGCCAGTTCTTGGAGAGATATCAAACCTCTAATGGCTGCAAGTGTCTTAATAAAGACAGCAACAGTAGATTCAGTATGCCAGAAATCAAAGTGGTTCAAGAGGTACTCAAGCCTCTTCAACGGACAGTTCCAGCTCTGTGATTTATTAGGCCTGTAATCAAATAATGATGCCTGCTTGTTTTATTATACTTATTGCAATAGTTAATACAAAGAATGAATAGAATGTTACATGCAATGGTATGCATTAAAAATATTCCTGGAGCCGGGCGATGGTGGCGCACGCCTTTAATCCCAGCACTCGGGAGGCAGAGGCAGGCGGATCTCTGTGAGTTTGAGACCAGCCTGGTCTACAGAGCTAGTTCCAGGACAGGCTCCAAGGCCACAGAGAAACCCTGTCTCGAAAAACCAAAAAAAAAAAATATTCCTGGTATGGAGACATGGCTCAGTGGTTAAGAGCTCCTCTTGCAGAGGTCTTGGGCTTGATTCCCACATGAAAGCTCCCAACCATTGTAAGTCCAACTCAGAAGCATTAATGTCCTCTTCCACAGGGACCAGAGACACACATGGTACATAGGCACACACGTAGGCAAAACAAGTCTATACATTAAAAATAAAATAGTGAGTATCATTCCTGCTGCTGTTCATGTCAGATAGCCCTAGGTCATAACATGGGGTTAGAAATACAAAGTAGAATAAGCCACACAGTACTTCTGAGTTTCAGAAGTGAGCAATTTAAACACATTGTGACCATTGCCACCACGCTCTTCTGTATTCCAGCGTTCTTGAGTGTGTTACATGATGTGCTAGGATGTGCTGCACAGGAAGACATGAGCAGTGTTCACGTGCAGCCATCCTCGGCACCGAACTTAGCAACAGCAGTTGACTGAGAATCTTGGAGAGGGTCGTATGGAGGTGGTGATTAAAAGCTTGTAAAGGAAGATCTATGGCGGAAGGCTAAAGAAACTTGGCTCGTTTACCCTGGAGAAGAGAAGACTTATGGGTGATTTAATGCTGCTATTGAAGCATAAGAGGGTTCTTTTCTAGAGCCTTGTGGTAATCTCTTCTATAACTCTCCAGAGATCCACGCAGGAGGGGGCGGGCTGACAGTGCGGCGAAGGATTTACAGTAGGTAGGAAAGGCTTTCGGTGTGGAATTGTAAAAAGAAAGAAAGAAAAACTACAGCTAAAGTGGAGTTCAATCTGGGGAAGTTTTAAAAGGAAGAGTCATTTGAAGTGATTACTTCCTGCCTCAAGATGGTGGGGCATATTGTTTAAGAAAATGCTCCTAGCCCACGTAGACTCAGAAACAGCCATTCTGCTTAGATACCAGTCTTTTCCATCAGCAATGGTATACTTATTTAAAAGTAAGTAAGACAAACCCTACGATGGAGGGCTCAACCCAGGCTTGCTAGTATGAAATCCAAACCTGTCAGTTCTGAGGATGTAGGTTCTTAGCACAAGCTATATCTGTGTGGCCCGATTCGTCTATGTGTTTTCCATATTGACAATCCAGCAACTTCAATGGACTTATCAACTTTCAATGAATGCATTGAAAGTATTTGTGGCTACACTTTGTTCTGTATCAAAGCAAATGAGATGCCATCTTCACCTGGAATAAAGCACCATCCTAAACAGTCAAGACAGCATATAAAAGAACAATTTATGTGGTACAGAGTTTGCTTCAAAGCTTTTCACTGAGATCCTGCCCAGTGTTCCACATTGCTAGAGAAGAGGACAATGCAGTTGGTCCTTGAGATAAACTTACATTATAAAGATAAGTAGGGTCGCACTAGGTGTATTTAAAAAAAATAATAGAAGGAATGTAATGTAATGGAAGGCTTGGGGAAAGGATAGGAAATTTAGGAAGGTATAAAGGATTGTTCTGGTAGCTGGTGTGTGCTCAGAACCATGTTATCAACATACATTCACTAATGACGTGTGGCTTTGGGGCACTTAAGATGTGACATCTAAAGTAAGGTGTGTTCTAAGTATAATATATCTACCAGGTGTCAAAGACTTAGGACAAAACAGGAATGTATATTATAATTTTAAACTTATTACAGGTTGAAATAATAATTTGAATTTAATTAAAGAAATGCTACTCTGTGATTTCATTTTTCTAATGTGGTTATTAGGATTATATAAATTATATGCATGCACATTTTTATAAAAAAAGAACATATGATTATGTATATCTCTTCAAAAGAATTCCTACACCTAAGCCTCAGCAAATATTCTGGAAGAGGGTCCAGAAAAATTGTAAGAAGCCAGAGGACCTGAAGTCCTCAGTGAGACTCTCTTAGAATCGGCTACCTAAACAAGGCCTGACCATCATCAATATACAGGCTAACAAAGAAGGGGAAAAATTCTGAATCACAGTCCTAGGCAAACAACTACAGGCATCTAATTACTGCAGAGAGAGAGAGAGAATTAGACACTCCTAGACATGAGCCCCCTAATTGGTTCTCCAATATAAAATGTTCATCCCTCAAATCAAATTTATACAAGCAAAAACAGATCGAGCAGATTGTTTTAAATTGTATTTAAATCTTGTGCATCTGTATCTAAATATATAACAATATTCAATGAAGTCATCAATTTGAGAGGAAGATGGGAGGACATGGGAGAGAAAATAGAAGGGTTTGGAGGAAGGAAAGAGAGGGGATGATGTAATTATATTTTAATTTAAAAATATTTGGAATTTTTAAAGTTATTTTTGAGATTATAATATAATTGCATCATTTCTCCTTCCTTCCAACCCCATTTATATACCTCTCCTGCTTTCTTTCAAATTCATGGCCTCTTTTTTATTGTTGTTGTCTGTGTGAGTGTGTGTGTGTGTATGTGTGTATGCATGTATTGCTAAATACACAGATACAACCTGCTCAGTGCTTATGTTACTTGTTATGTAAATGTTTTCAGGACTGACCATTTGGTATTGGGTAATCAATTGACATGTCTTTCCCTGGGGCAGACTATTTCTCTTGCAATCAGCATTCCATAGCTGCCTATAGTCTTTTGTGTTGGGTTAAAAGCCTTCTGAGTCCCTCTGCCCAGTACGTTTTCTCCGATCCATATTAGCAGGCCTATTGGTGGTGTCCTTGTTCAACTCCTCCTTGGGCAGTCATTTTGGTAAGACTTTATTGATGTAGTTTCTGACATGCTTGGGGAAACAATCTCACAGCAAACTGTCCCTCTGGCTTTCACAATCTTTCTGCCCTCTCTTCCACAGTTACCGCTGAGCCTTAGTTGTGAGGGTTGTATAACGGATATATCCATTGGGACTGGGCTCCATAACTCTGCATTATGATGGATTATGTTTTTCTGTAAAGGTCTCCATCTATTCCAGAGAGAAGTTTCCTACACTTATCAGTGGGTATAAGGGCAAATATTTAGAATGTAGTGATGGAGAAAGCAAATTTATGGTTTTAGGACTATAAAACTGGCAGAAAGTACAAACATAACTTTGCGATCTTTTATATATGTACATGTATGCATAGCATAGAAACCTTCAAAACAAAAACAAAAGGTCACAAGTTTATTCTTGTGCTTTGCAAGATTCTCTGATAGTTTTATTGTATTTGCTTTCTTTTAAGGCTTTGGGAGACTCATTGTATTGGGTTAAAAACGTACTAATTGCTCGCACTTCCACCCTAAAATTATGAAATATGATGTTATCCTTCAACTGCTTCTATTCTTTGGTTACTAGTATTTGTTGGTCATCAGCTCAGTGATACCACTGTATCTTGGAAGTCTATGAGTGTTTAGAATGAAGGGAATGACAAGAAATTGAAAGCCCTGTCATAGTGTATAGGGAAGGGATGGAGAGCGCTAAACCAGTGTTTCTCAACCTGGGGGCCATGATCGCTTTGGTGATCATGTATCAGGTATCCTGTACATCAGATGTTTATGTTACAACTCCTAACAGTAGCAAAATTACAGTTATAAAGCGGCCACAAACTTGTTTTATGGTTGAGGGTCACGACAACATGAGGAACTATATTAAACAGGAAGTTTGAGAACCACTGCTCTAAGCAATGAATACTCTACCAGTAGTGAAGAGAATTAGGAATGCATTGGTCACAGGACAGGGGCAAGCTCTTCAAGAAAAGATACTGGGATTTAGTGAATGGCTGTGGGTAGGAGGACTCTAGGAGTCTGTAGCTGAGTCTTTCCTTTCTGATTTGAGCAAAGAAATGAATGCAGTGTTGTCGGAAGTAATAAGGATTATCCATGGGGCTAGTTTTGAGATATTAGGAACCCGAGTTCAGATACAATGGTGGGAGATGAGTGCACAGACTCTACAGTGAACACTGAGTCAAGCCGTCACGATTTATCTTCCAGTCATGGGAGAATTCAAGGATGAATGGTAGAAAGGAAAAAGTCTAGAGAGGAGGATTGGCTCCAAATCAATAGGAACCTGTAAGGATTCCGTCAAGCAATGAGAAGACTGGATGGATGAACAGCATGGTCTATAGTCAAGCCAAGGAAGGAAAGCAACATCTCAGGAGATAGGTTCAGCTACTCGTTCCATAGAGACTAGTGCTGGGAAGAGCCCATCTGAGGTTTGCCGGCCATTGAGAAGAGATTCTTCCAGAAAATGGCAGATGACTGCAGCTGGTTGGGAAAATAACAGAAAAGGAAGGAGCACAGCTGTGATAGTTTTACACAGTTTTAAAAGAAGTTGGCCTTGGAAGAAAAGTGAAGATGGGACAAAGAGACTAAGAACATGTGGTCCCATAGCGGAAGCCAATAAGGCCAAGCCAATCAGGAAACAAAAGGTTCCACAGGTAAGCTAGAAGCTATATAATTCACTCGGCTTGGGACATCAGAGACATGGAAGGCCTCAGCAAGGCAGCAAGAACAGACTGGGAGGGTGGAGAAGCTGTGCGACAGGTCTCCCTCCACAGCTGCACTGGGGAATCACTAAACAGCTGGCAGCATCAGGCCCAGCAGGACGCATTGTTCTCCCATTGCACTGCTGAGTATTTCGCTCCAAGGCCAGGGAGGAAGGTGGTGACTTGAACAATGATTGTGTTTATGCCAGAGCTACAAAACATGAGCTAGACAGGGCAAGAGAGAGGGCAAAACAAGCATAAATAGCAGTAGGGGTGAAAGACCTTCAGAAGTCAAAGATCAAGTGTACTTGGAGGAAGAAAACAGAAAGGAGAGGAGATTGTATCAACATTTAAGGTTTCTGAGATCAGTGTTCACAGACGGAGCCATCGTGGAGAATATCATGTACTCAAGTTGATGACATCCCCATGAAATTACTGAACAGGATCTACAACTTCTTTGTATTCTGTGTTTGCTGTCGGATACAGCAAAAAAGATTATCCTGGTCATTTCAAACCATGTCTGTTTGCACAGGGGAGAAATTCTTTGGAGCGAAGACTGTATGCTTGCCAGAGAAATGGGTACAGAGAAAGAGGGAAATAGAGGAAGGGAGTAAGGGAGGGAGAGAGGGAGGGAGGAAAGGGGGAAGGGAAGGAGAGTGAGAGAGGAGGAAGAGAGAAGAGAGGGAGAGGAGGAAGGAAGGGTGTGGGAGACAGAGACAGAGAAACAGAAAAGAAAAAGGGAGAGAAGAGAGCAAGAAAGAGAAAAGGTAGTTGTCTCATACAAAGTATTTCTTTGTGAAAAATAGGTATATTGAAGTTCAAGATACAGTTGAAAAATTAACATGTGACTATATTGCTTTTTCTATTCTCAAATGTGAAAAATATTTTCTAGCTTATTAAAATATGTTAAAGGCAAAAAAAGACCAACATACTTCAAGGCTAGCCAGTATAGGACTAGTGGTAGGTGCTGGCAATGTGACATTTGTAGGCTCTCTCTGTCTGTGCAGATCTCGCAGAGCAGGGGTGAAGAACAGGCAAGATACGTATCTTCAGAAGCATGACAGCTGTATGCCTGTGCCCTATCCCTCAAAGGTCCACTGTATGTTCCAGGGCAACCTGGGGACTTGGAAATCAGTGCTGCAGAGACCTCACAAAGGGCACCGCTCAGTGAATGATTAGCTGCCCTTCCTATGGGTCCTTTGCTACAACTTGATCTCCAGTTCCATCTCCGCTTGCAAAAAAACCTCTGAGCTCCAATTTAATATAAGACAGACTGTAGTTCCAAGTCTTTTCTGTTCCAGAAACATCCCAAGGCATTCAGCGATGCTGGCAACTGTTGGAGCAGGAATGTTGCCCTTCATATGTCCACCATTGCATTCTTCTGGGTGGTCCCACAGTTGTGGGCCATAGGGATTCCACTTTGGACATTATTTGTCATTTTTTCTTAGTCTTCATTGAGGTCATAGTTACATTGTGTGTGTGTGTGTGTATGTGTGTTGTGTGTGGGTAGCCTGGCTGAAGGCCTCTCTGAACGTTTCCATTATTTTCAGTGGTAACTGATGGTTTTTATGTTTCTTACTCCTTAAAAAAAATATTTTTTAAACTTTTGATGAAAACTGCAATTTCAAGTTAGAGTCACATTGCTGAGTATGTAAAAAGAGGCAGAGAATAACCTAGATGAGGCTACAAATAGGAATCAGAGTAGAATAGCTCCTTCCTGAAAGTTGTCATTCACCTTGCAGCCTTTGATCTCTTGCTCGTAGAGAGCCCTGGCTTATATTTAGGGCTACATCCTAAAAGTCTTAAGCTCACATTTAAAGCCAGTGTGGTTGACTTGTTTACACTGTTGAGTTGTATGTAGGAACTCACTATGATGTGTTTGGTTTGGTCTTTAATGTAGAAAATGCTGTTCTGTAGTTGACCAGTAGTATGCCTTAAATATTGTTACCGTTGGGATCAATCACTGCCAGCTCTCTCAGAGTCCGCAACATTCAGATGGGAAAAGCAAATCCTCGGCTACCCGCATCTTTATCTCAGACACTTGTGTAGAAACCACTTCTCTGTGAAGGCTTAGTCACAATTAGACTCACAATGGCATGTTCATGGAAGATTAACTGCACAGTTCTCTGCTTCACTAGTGACCGATGTGAGGAACTGTCTTCTTTCTTAGGTGACATTCTTTGTCTTTCCCAAAGACAAAAAGACATTTATCTTGTCTGGTAAAATCTGTCCCTAATACTTGCTTGCTACTTAGAGGAAGCATTAAGGATGCTTTCCACCCAGTCTGGTTCTATGTTGGGTCCATTTAGAAAGCAAGATGATGCCTGCTCTATCAAGATGGTTTCTCTTTGGGTATATGAATAGAAACTGTCATCGTACTCCTGACCTCCTCAGTGAGTCACATTCAAGTTCACAACATTGTAAGGTGCACAGAACAACTTTCAGGCCTGCTATGTACTTTTCTACTTTCCAAATTCTGGGATTCCTTGAAATTTGGGGACTAAATATACTCAACTTTCAATTTTTCAAGGTTGAAATTCAGTGATGCATAGCTTGAGGTGCTTTCCTGTGAGGAGTCCAGGGATGACTGATTCAGCCTGTGGAAGATACCCAGTCTGACAGAAATCCACACTAGAATTGGCATTGCTGCCCTCTACTTGAACTTTTCTGAAGAGCTGGCTTCTAAATCAATCTAGATGATAGTTATAGACCCATTAAGGAGCCAGAGGGGTCAGGAATATTTTGTATTTGTACTTTGCACACATGGAGGAAGTTCCATGCCAAAATGGTATTTGTGACTGGGGTGGGTAAAGTGTGTGTGTGTGTGTGTGTGTGTGTATGTATGTGTGTGTGCACGCACACAGCTCAGAAGGAAGCTGTTGCTATTCCTGGATGATGTATTACTGCATGAATCACAGAAGGACTATGTGCTCTGAAACATCTGAGTGATGCAGAGACGTGGGCTTAGGGAGTTCCTGCACTGAGCTGCCTCCCCATAAGCTATTCCCAGATCACAGATTGCACATAAGTTTTCCAAGTTTACCCTTGAAAGATTCAAGTGTGACCACAGTGACCATACTTACCTCCTTCCAGGTACCTTATCTTGCCTACCACATTGACCATTTTTAATGGACAGATCTATCCATTGAATGAGCATACGTGTATTTTTGAAGTCCTGGAATGGTACTAAGACAGGAGACAAGATGGGAAACAAGTTCTAGCGTCCACCTCTTTTAAACTGAGTTGCACTGAGGAAGTTCACCAACTTTTTCAGGCTCAAGAGTCACTGCATGCTAAATATGGCAGCATTGGTTATATTTCAGGAACTAGGTAGAGAATGGAAGTTCTACATCAGAATCCTAAAAACTTGTTCTAGGCTAATGCTGTAGGATGGGGCTTCACACAGGAAGGAACTCAGTCTGTTTTATGCCTTGCTTTTTATAAAAATCCTAAACGTTAGGCCGTTAAAATAAGATGGAGTTATGGGAGGGGGCATATTTGTTTCAGTTTCTGTAAGTGGTCTGCCTTCCTGAGTTTGTTTCTTGTAACATCTCTGAAACCTCTAGACTTTGAGTAGAAGAGACATGAGTTTATAAAGCAAGCTTGGACCCTACTTTGGTGTGGGTTCAAGAAGCCCAGAAGCTTACTCAGGCTACAGCTTCTCCGATGTAGGATTCCATTTCACTTAACATAAACTTTTCTCAGTCTCTTGGATATGGTTGCTTGAATGAATATGGTTCTCTATAGGCTCATACATTTCAACACTTGATACCACCCCTCAAGTTTGTAGTGCTGTTTGCAAAGATTCTGAAACCTGAAGGAGGTAGAACCTTTCTGAAGGAACTAGACAATTGTGGGAATCCTTACTTTCTGTTCTCTCTCTCTCTCTCTCTCTCTCTCTCTCTCTCTCTCCTTCCTGTGTGTGAATAAATATGTGACCAGAAAGATATCTTCCTGCTTCCCTGTCGTAATGGACTCCATCTCTCTGGAACCTAATCCAAAATAAACCATTTCATTCTCTACATTACAGTATTTTATCACAGCAATATGTGATAAAGAATGGGATTATTTTTCTTATTTATTTAGCAAAGCCATGAATGCATTTCTGGAAATACTATCCAGGCTGTTCTCTTTTTTTTTATTGAAAAAAAAAAGAAATTCCCGCCTCCTCCCAGCCTCCCATTTCCCTCCCCTCCTCTTCCCCCCACTCCTCTCCCCCTCCCTCTCCAGTCCGAAGAGCAGTCAGGGTTCCCTGCCCTGTGGAAAGTCCAAGGTCCTCCCCCCTCCATCCAGGTCTAGGGAGGTGAACATCCAAACTGGCTAGGCTCCCACAAAGCCAGAACATGAAGTAGGATCAAAACCCAGTGCCATTGTCTTTGGCTTCTCATCAGCCCTCATTGTCCGCCATGTTCAAAGAGTCCGGTTTTATCCCATCTATTGGGAGCTCACCAAGGCCAGCTGGACTGTGACTGAAAAATCCAGGCTGTTCTTGAACCTGCAAATTGCTGCACAATATAGAGATGTCTGAAGACTAGGGTGCTGTTCACAGAGGCCAAGAGCATGTTGACTGTCTCAGGGAGACTGGAGAGAAGCAACATAACCAGCCAAAAGTTTCTTCTCCTTTCTTCCTCGGGCTTTTCTTTCCTTACATTCTTTACTTATTAAAGTTTTATAGTGAGGAAATAAAACCTACTTTTCTATGAGTCTTGACATAAATTTCTTTCCTATAATAATTATTGATATTCTTTTAATTTATTCTATGAGAATAAGACTGGGGTAGTTACAAAATTTGAGAGAATGTCTATAGCTTGAAGTCTGTCAGATGTATTTTGTAAGCATTTTTAAGAACACTAAGCACCTAATCTGAGTCAGAGTCTATGTCCAAAAGAGTATTAGCTATAGAAAAAAAAGTTATGGTTGTTAAACATGTGTGGGAGCCACTGAGGATTTGGGATTCACTCCACCCTATCCCACCCTTCTTAAGCTGTGTGGTTTGGTTACTGTGTAATAAAATGGGCTTAATGTGTGTAGTTTGAAGAAGTCAGTTTCAATCTAAAGATTTTATAAAAGTCTATTTTGTTTCTTTATAGCACACCAAAATCATTTAGTTCTGGCATGTACCCTAGCTGACTGCATTGATTTATCTAAGTAGAAAAACAGTTTTACTTTACAAGGAAGAAAAGACAGAAATCATAGCCAACATCACAAAGTGGATTAAGAAGGAAAGTAATGATCTTGGCCTAGGTCCACCTGGGAGGGCTTTGCATCCCAGAAGGAGGCTGACCCAACCTGTAGGGCGTTTCCAATCTGAAAATTTAACTAATGCAGGAAATGTCTGGTGGGGGCAGTCCTTCTTCTATACAGGCAGATGACTATGCTTACACAGAACATGCTATTTACTAAATAGGTGTTCAATCCACCCAGATCATAAGAAGTAGTGTTCTATCGATTTAAGTACATCTTCTAAGAAAGTAGCTGTTGAAAAGACCAAACAGTTTCCACATTACCTCCAGCTGAAACCTGCTCAAGAATGGAGCATTAGTTCTTTTACTAGGCTTTTGTTTTGGCTTCACAAAGAGGCCTACATTTAACCCCTGTGACTTTCTTGAGTCCTTCTCAGCAAATGCTTCTTCCTGTGCTCTAGCCTTTCATTTTGTTCCTTTCCTGGAGAGCTGAGGTCTAATAATGTTATTGCTCTATGCAGAAAATACTCAGGCTAGTTAATGGATATCAGGTCATGGCCATGCTGCTTAGCTGTGATGTTAACCTAGATTTCCTGCACAACTATGAAATTCCATCTGTAGGCTGTCATTTCATCATCTTCATGAGGTGGGAACAAGTAAGAGATAACCCTATGTTTAAGGATCCTAGAACACTGAGGAAAAGATAATTGAGCATACATAGGGATAGCAATAGCTAGCCTGTTTGTGATATGACAGATATCACTAAGACATAGTAACAAAGACTCATGGAATGGAGTAATGATGCCCAATCCTAGGAGATGAGCATTACAGGTAAGACTCAGGAAGGTTAGAAGCATTTCTGCTTGGATAGGAACACATGAGTGTTCCAATTGTAGTGAGAAGGCGAGCAGGCCTGCTTTTCATCCTGCCCGGCTCCCGCATGACTAGCTTAACACCCGAAATAATTACACAAAAACTGTATTCATTTAAACACTGCCTGGCCCTTATATCTATCCTCTTATTGGCTAACTCTTACATATTCGTTTAACCCATATCTAGTAATCTGTGTATCACCACGGGGTCGTGGCTTACCGGGAAAGATTCAGTGTGTCTGACCTAGTGGCTGGCTCCATGGCATCTGCCTGACACTGCTTCTTTCTCCCAGCATTCATTTCTGTATACTCCACTTATCTTACCTGCTGTCCTATCAAAGGCCAAGGTGGTCTCTTTATTTGACCAATGAAAGTAACACATAGACAGAAGACCCACTTACATCATCCAATCATAGATCAGCTTAGTTAGAGGCTCTTTTGAAGTGTGCTTGGACAACCCAGTGGCGAGGTGAATTTTGGTGACTGCCTGAAGGACCTTAGATGAGAAAGGTATGGGTGATGCTAACATTGTTGAAATATCGCTTTTGATATGTGTGGGATGGGGTTTGGGTAAAAATTTGTGGGCAGTCAGAGGGTTCTGCAAATGTTTGGGTGAGACATGGGAGATACAGATAGAGAGAGATGTACCAATTTAGGGTGCACTTGGAATTACCAGCTGATAGACTGTAGAAGGAAAAAGAAGAGGAGGAGGCAGGGAAAAGAAAGGAAGGGAAACAATGGGAGAGAGAATGGAGTTAAGAGAGTAGGTATAAAAATTGAATTATAAAAGAGTAAGAAAACAAGCTTACTTGAGAAATGAAAGTAGCAGCCTGTGGTACCATCTGGGGGCTTACTGATGGCTTATGAACATCAAGTTTAGGCAGCACCACTTTGATGAACATGACTTGTGATGTAGAATATGAAACCAACTTCTCTCTTTCCTTTCCTTTTACTGTGTATTAGGAAATGTTTTTTCTTAGCCACAGAGAGGACCCTGGACCAGTCCCTAGGTCTCCAGCTGTGATAGGAAATATTAAGTAAGATTCCATCCTCAAATATAGGAACGGATTTCCCCATTTTGTCAGCATTCCAGTCTTCACAGCCCTCTCCCACACTTGCAGTCTGTGGAACTTTTAAAATAGATGCTTCAGACTCTGGATGTATCATTTGTTCTTGTGTACTTTTATATTACTGCTTTTCCCAGTCCCTAGAACTTTTTCTAAGCCCATCTAATTACAGCTACTATTATTCAGGTCTAGTCTGTCTCTTGACTATCACTCTCTTCCCAGTTCCTAACTTTCCAGAAGTCCAGCCCCTGGCATACCTCTGCAGGACTCTACTAATTGGTTTCACCATAAACCCAAAGGCTTCAAGCTGTTGCTCTTGCACTAGGTCCATCTCTGACCTTAGGAAACAATCTCACTCCTGAACTTCAAAAACTACACAATGAAGGATTCCATGTGGTTGCTTCTCCTCAGCTTTTGTAGCAAAGAAGTTTGCTGATGATACAGTTCAAAACAAGACTGTAAAAAAAAGGTAGCAAGGGAAAACTTCAGGAAATGGTAATCCAAGGTCAAAGAGAAAAAAGTCAGATGGGAACCACGTTCATGTTCTGTTCACATGGTGATAGAATGGTGAATAGATGTAAAGAATGAACAGGAAACAAACTTATTAGTGAATAAGGAGCAGTGGATATCACAAAGTTGGTAAAACCTGAGGAGATACAGGATTGAGGGCAGAGTGTTTGGATGTTGTACTCAGAGGAGCAGAGGGCTCTGTAAGTCAGGAATTGCTTAGAGTTGAAAAGAATGAGGTAGTATCATGCCTAGAGGCCACCTCTGAAATAATATCAAAGTGCTCTAAAGTCCCTGAATTGTGATTTCATCATTGTTGCTTTTTTTACAATTTCATTGTATGCATGTGTGAAGTTCTCTGAGATTTTTGTACTTGTATAAAGTGAAATATGGTCTCCATTTAATCCCACTCCCCTAACTCTTTCCCTATTGCTCCCAACACACATTCCTCCCAACTTCATGTCTTCTTGTTCAATTTTATTTTTTGTCAGCCCACTAAGTCTAATTACTGATACATACATATGTACATACGTGTGGGGTTATCCACCGGAGCATGGGAAACCTATCAATGGCCACACCCTCTGTGAAGAATGTTTTCCCATTCCCCAGCAACTATCAACTACCACTAACTCAAAAAGGGGTAAGACCTTGGATCTGTGCCAGAATTTTACCTGCTTGGTTTACTACGGGTCTTGTGAAGGTAACCACAGCTGGGGTAAATCCACGAGTGTAGCTGGCATGCCATATCCGGAGGAAGCATTTCACGGTTCTCTGCATCCTCTCACTCGTACATTCTTTCAGCCTTTTCTTCTGTGTTGTTTCCCGAACCTTGTAGAGGTATCGGATGAGGATTAATAAAGCTGTGTTGTCTAGGCTGAGCCCTCACACACTCTTCTTTGTGGGTTACTGTACTTTGTCCAGTTGTCTGTCTCTGAATCAATTGCTGCCCACCATGAAATAAAGCTTCTCTGACCAAGGTTGCAAACAGCTCAGTTCTACTAGGTATAAATATAAATATCTAGAAGTCAATTTGACAACATGATTATTTGTGAAAATAAAAACAGTAGGTTCTCCCTTAGGAGCCTTGACCTAACCAGCCATTGGATTTTGATCAGATTACAGTAGAGGCCTGAAGTGTCCCCCTCATATGGAGCAGATTTTGAATCTAATGTGAAGAATTTATTCCATAACAGGTATTATTTTATCCCCCTTGCAAGAACAAATAAACAGCACCACAGAGAAAAGTTCATCATAGCCACAAGGGCATGGACAACAGCCAAGAAGCCAGATTACTGCAAATTATGCTATTTCTGCCTGATCCAGTATAGGTCTTAATGCCAGAAATCTACATTTAAAGAATGACTTACAAAACAAGTTCAAAAATCAATCTGGCTATCAGTGAGTGGAGGCAAATACACTATGTTCTAGATACTATTTTTTTACCCTTTTCTAAGAACACTAGAGAATGTCCAGAGACATTGAACTACTTTTCCCACACAGTAGATTAAGAGTGGAATGTAGATTTTTTGGTTTCAACTGGTGTGTCATTTCTGCTTTATAATCACCCTTTACTCTAAACACACTGTAACTGTCTTGACTCATAAAACTTATAGTTTGAATTTTTAAAAAGCTCTCTCATTACTATATCAATATTGAAATATTCTATTAACGTAGGCTAATGCATAAAATAATGAGCCTCACTGTAACATCCTCATGCATGCATATTGTTTATACAGTACATATAACAAATCCACATATATCAAATACACATACACAGCTAATACTATCCTCTTATTTTCCCTGCTCCTCTAAGCCACCAGGCACAACCTTGATAATGTTTCTTCCGTTTTGATGTATCTTTCTTTATCTTAGTTCCATGAATGAAAGAAAACACACAATCTTTACCTTTCTAAATCTTATTTATTGTGCATAACATAATGACCTCCAGTTCCATTCTCTTCCTGTAGATGAAATGGCTCTATTTTTTTATGGCTGAATAATACTTCATTGTATGTACATCCAGTGTTTTAGTTATTTGCCTGTTGATAGGCATTTAGGCTGATTCTCTAGCTTAGCTTTATTAGGAGTGTTGTGATATATAGGGATGTACAGGTAACTGCAGTAAGCTAAATTGGATTTCTTCAGGTATATGCCCAGGAGAGCTATAGTTGGATCTTGAGTTAGTCTTATTTTCAGTTATTTCTGGAACCTCCCATAATGATTAACAGAGGGCTGAACTCATCTGCATTTTCACAATATGGTATAATGGCTTGATTCTATGCATCTTTGTCAGCATGCATTGGTGGCTTTGCTTCATGATAGCCATTTGACATAAATCAGATACAATCTGAACCTAGATTTTAATTTGTATTTTCCTAGCAGTTAAGGTGTTAAGTGCTTTATTCATATGAGTATCAGCCATTCATATTTATTTTTTGAGAATTTTATTTTCAGTTCATTTATTACTTTACATCCATGTTTCTGTGAACAAATACTGGACAAGAATCAACTTTAGGAAAAAAGAGCGCTTTTTAGCTTGTGATTTCAGACGGAAAGAGTCCACATGGTGGGAAAGGCACAGCATAGTGGCAGGAGCATGAAGCAGGCTGCTCACACTTCTGCATGTGCACAGAAAGTAGAGGACGAGCACAGAAAGACAAGATAATGGTCTGGATTGCTTAAATACACAATCGTCTTCGGAAATACATCAATAAAGGAGCTTCAGAATTAAACTATATTTCAGACGAGTAGACCTAAGGGACAGTTACAACACATTCTATCCAGATACTGCAGGAAATACTTTTCTCAGTCGTCCATGGAATATTATCCAAAACAGACATTTTAGATCACAAAGACATTCTTAAAAATTATGGGATCTTGAAATAATTTCTATCACCTGACCAGGTTTTAAGTGAGTGAATCTAGAAAGCACCAGCAAAAGAGCTGTACAAACGCACGAAAATGGAACAATATCATTTCAATCAATATATAAGCCATTAAAGAAATTATACAAGGAATTTAAAATAATTCAAATGAAGATAAGGATGCATCGTATCAGAATTTGTAGCCTGTAACAAATCCAGTCCTAACAGATCCATTTGGTGCAACAGTGCCTACGTTAAAATCCAGATAGCTCAGATAAAACAGCCTAATGTTGCTTTCAAGTTCATGAAGAATCAAGAAAAATCAATGTACAAAACCAATAGAAAGGAAGATAGAGCAAAACTTAGAGCTGAACTTAACAAATGGAGGTCTCAACAAATACAGGATCCATGAAACAAGGGTTGGTATTTGAAATAATGTCAAACCCTTAACTACACTAATCAAAAGAAAACTAGATTAGACCAGCATGGTGCAATAAGAACCAAGGTGGGAGAGTACAGAAGATGTCATTAAAATCTAGAGGGTTCTGTTTTTTCCAATGTAATATTTTTATTGATTATTTGGAAATTTTACAACACCCTGATCACACATACCAGTATCCCATACCTCCCACCTTTGTGACTTCCCCCATTACCAAAAAAAAAAAAAAGTAAAAAAAAAAAAAGTCTAATTTAGATTGCCCATTTACTCACTGGATCATGGTCAAACTCCTCGTAGCCAGCCCCTCAAGTAAAACTGAATCCTTCCTCACACATCCCAGGCAGAAGCCATCAACAGTGTAAGCTATGTTTATTGCATCATCCCTATCACAATTTTCAAATGTTCTCTTCAATGGTATTCTGTCTAGCCTGTCCTCCTTTTTAGCAGGTGGGGTGGGGTAGGCGTTATCACAAAAAAACCTTTCACGTCCTTCCCTCTCAACTGTGAATCTGCAGCCACCAATACCTCTGCGAAAGTAGCTTCCTTGCCCCTTGCAGTCAGCAGTAGCACAGATCACGAACTGCCACATGATCTCTGATGTCAGCATGAGCCATAGACCTCAGCGTGGTCTCCGGTGTTGGCAGAACAGACCACGGAGATCAACACAGCCCTCTGCCACAGCAGGAACCAAGGATACTATCATAGCTCTCAGCAGAAGCACAACTCAAGGACATCAACATGGCCTTGGATGACAGCAAGATCCTGGATATCCTCCTGGCCCTCAGTGCTAACATGGGGCATGGATATCTTAATTTAGAAAAGTTATACTTTGGCGTATTGGAAACTTTAGAATACACAGATGAAATTTCTAGATTCATATAACTTAGTAAAAGTGAACCTGGAGGGTATCAGTAGCTTAAGCTTGATTATAGCAAGAGTGAATCTGAGGCACTGAAGAAGTGTTACAACCTGAGTTTTAGAGAAACCCAGCAACACTCCTCAGATTATTCCCTCCAATGGGAGAAGGAGGTATGTTTCTAAACTCATTCTGTGAAGCCGCTATTGTGTTGCTATGAAGCATGTTTTTAAATGTAGTTTTTAGATATTAATACTTAATAGCGTTTTATGTGTTTGGGAGTCAATTTTTTAAATATTCATTGCTTATCCGGATATCACTTAACCCAGAACATTTTTAGTTCTCCCTTCCACATAAAGTTGACTTGACATCTTGAACTGATTAATGTTTTGCAATTTACAAAAACTCACCCAGCTTTGAAAGGTTGGTGCGCTTTGCATCTTTGCATGGTACTGGACATGGGAAACTCGTTCTTTGCTAGAACTCCCCGGGAGCTGCAGTCTCTGTAGTGCTTACAGATGTGATACCTGCTCTCCCTTCATGTTCAGTCTTAGGTTATGATGACAGACTACCTCAGTCTTTACTGCAAATCCTTTTCCATTGTTTCCTCTGCCTTATGTTGCCGTCACTTTATAAAACCTTTCCAACCTTTAAGAACAGCTAATTGTCCGACAGCTGACCCTGCGTGCAAGCGGCCTCACTAGTCCTGTTAAACATTTAACAAGTGTTCACCAAAATTGTACACGGGTGAATCAGTCTAGAACTTTTAAATCAGCATATGGGAGAGCCACGTTTTCTCATTTTTAGGCAGTAGATTCCCCTAAATCTAGTGTATGCTATTTGGTGAAACTGATCCAACTAAAATCAAGATAAAATTTAAAATAAAAAAATTAATTTGTTCAAATCTGACCCAAATAAAAGAACAAAAATAGAATCAATGATTTCTTTTTAAATGCAATTATTAGAATTTTAAATGGCTGATGGAAGAATATATAAGATGTATCTGGATTCTTTTAATGATTAATTAATAATTTAAGGGAAGTTTTGGACTCATGGAAGTAAAAATATGTTTGTTATATATAAACCCCGGATTACTCTAAATTTTGAGTTTATGGTTATGGTTGGTTGAGTGCTTATTAATATTTATTACATAGAGGTTCTAAAAAGATAACTTTTTGTCTATGAAACTGCTTTTCTTATCATTGTGATTATATACTTACTTTGAAGGAAGATATTCTGTTGAATTTTATAATCAAAAACATAATGCAAATAAGTTGATGTTCAACTATATTTATTTTTTTATTTTTTTTTATTTTTTATTTTTTATTGAGAAAAAGAAAAAAAATTTCCGCCTCCTCCCAGCCTCCCATTTCCCTCCCCCTCGTCCCACCCTTCTCCCCCTCCCCCCACTCCTCTCCCCCTCCCTCTCCAGTCCAAAGAGCAGTCAGGGTTCCCTGCCCTGTGGAAAGTCCAAGGCCCTCCCCCCTCTGTCCATGTCTAGGAAGGTGAACATCCAAGGTGGCTAGGCTCCCACAAAGCCCGAACTTGAAGTAGGATCAAAACCCCGGGCCATTGTCCTTGGCTTCTCATCAGCCCCCATTGTTCGCCATGTTCAGAGAGTCTGGTTTTATCCCATGCTTCTTCCGTCACAGTCCAGCTGGCCTTGGTGAGCTCCCAATAGATCAGCCCCACTGTCTCAGTGGGTGGGTGCACCCCTCGTGGTCCTGACTTCCTTGCTCATGTTCTCCCTCCTTCCGCTCCTCATTGGGAACTTGGGAGCTCAGTCCGGTGCTCCAGTGTGGGTCTCTGTGACTCTCTCCATCCATCACCAGATGAAGGTTCTATGGTGATATGCAAGATATTCATCAGCATTGCTGTAGGATAGGGTCATTTCAGGTTCCCTATCCTCAACTGTCCAAGGAACTAACTGGGGACCTCGCCTTGGGCTCCTGGGAGCCACTCTAGGTTCAAGTCTCTTGCCAACCCTAAGGTGGCTCCCTTAACTAAGAATTGTGCTTCCGTACTCCCCTATCCAACCTTCCTTTATCCCAATCATCCTGTTTCCCCAAGTTTCCCTCATCCTCCCCTTCTCACTTTTCTCTCCCCATCCCCCAATACTCCCATCCCACCCCACCCCCAAGATCCCAAATTTTCTCCCCGGCAATTTTGTCTACTTCCTATATCCAAGAGGATAATTATATGTTTTTCCTTGGGTTTACCTAACTCTAACCAAGGAAGTAAAAGACCTATTTGACAAGAACTTTAAGGCATTGAAGAAAGAAATTGAAGAGAATTCCAGAAAATGGAAGGACGTCCCTTGCTCTTGGATTGGGAGGATCAACATAGTAAAAATGGCAATTCTACCAAAGGCAATTTATAGATTCAATGCAATCCCCATCAAGATCCCAGGAAAATTTTTCACAGATCTTGAAAGGACAATAATCAACTTTATATGGAAAAACAAAAAACCCAGGATAGCCAAAACAATCCTATACAATAAAGGATCTTCTGGAGGCATTACCATCCCTGACTTCAAACTCTATTACAGAGCTACAGTAATGAAAACAGTGTGGTACTGACATAAAAACAGAGAAGTCGATCAATGGAATCGCATAGAAGACCCAAATTTTAACCCACAAACCTATGATCACCTCATTTTCGATAAAGGAGCTAAAAGTATACAATGGAGGAAAGAAAGCATCTTCAACAAATGGTGCTGGCACAACTGGATATCAACCTGTAGAAGAATGAAAATAGACCCATATCTATCACCTTGCACAAAACTCAAGTCCAAATGGATCAAGGACCTCAATATTAGTCCGAACACACTGAACCTGATAGAAGAGAAAGTGGGAAGCACCCTACAACAAATGGGCACAGGAGATCGCTTTCTATGTATAACCCCAGCAGCACAGACATTAAGGGCAGCATTGAATGAATGGGACCTACTAAAACTGAGAAGCTTCTGTAAAGCAAAGGACACTGTCACTATATTTATTTTTATATTGAAAATTTGATTCATGTTGTATTACGGAAGGTTTTATGAAGGTATAACAACTCCTTTATTTTATGAACTAATGTATAGAGGATAGGATTATGAAGGTATATATATGTATATATATTTTTATCTAAGTTCTGAAGAAGGAAGAAAAGTAAGCTCGGGTGTATATTTGCATTTTTTATTTTCATCTCTCTAGAGCAATTCACCGTCTTTAGCTTTCTAAGGCCACATGGAGACAGAGGCTCTGAGAACAGCGTCATTTAACTAATCTTGAAGCATCCCTACACCCAATCCCTACACCCCAAATCTACCCATACTGGTCCCTCCCCAGATGACTGTGCTATAGGCACAAGCATGTGTGGGACCTATTACCCCAGTATCACCCTGGGAGCCTTCAGAGGGTGGAGATGCTGGGGAGTGGAAGAGGCAGAAGCAGGAAAGTATAAATAGGGAGGCAAAGAGACCAAAGAACATACTCAGAAGTCTTTAAATTAGTTACAATGTGAGAAACACAGCATAGAAAAACACATACCCAGAAGGGGAATCCCGTGTAACAGTTTGTGAATTAAAAATGTTAAGTGACAAATGACATTTTCAGGAAATTGGATTCCCACTCCAGCACATCACTAGGCAAAAACCTGGTAAGGCTTGAACATGTGGAAAAATTCAAAGTACCCCTTTCTTCAGAGCAGTGCAAAGCAATGCATGGAACACAGGACATGAGAGAAAAAGGAATTTTATTTTGAGAATTAAGGAATAAAAATGTAACTTGGTGTCTAGGTTTGATTACCAGTTATGTCAATGTTTGACACCCCTCTAGCCTTGAAGCTATAGTGGGAGAGCTGGAAAAGATGAACATTGGAAAGACATTTAAAAATGTGCTCTCAGGCGTTTTCAATCAAATACTGGAAAATTTGATGATATCTTAAGGTACTTATCTTAAAAAGTCATGAAGATGCTATGCTGGGAAATCTCTGAACAGCACTGTGGCCTGGCTGTTCTGGGCAAAACGTCCAAATGACTCGACCTGGTGTAAATCACCAAGGAACAGCCCATGCCTGGTTTTTATGCTGATTTCTGGTCTGTGTTTGGTTTGGATGCTTTAGCTCTTTTCATGCTTAAACCTTCGCCCGTGTGAAGCTCTGAAAACCTCAGCGCACTTAAGAGTTGTGTGAACGGCAGTCATCTGGAATTCCAGCTCTGGACCCGGGGCACCAGGGCCCTTTATGAGGGACACTTTATTGTTTTGTGCCTCCTACAATTGTGTGATGTCCGGCAATGGTTCTGGGTGCATGCTATGTAGCTTGTCAATGCTACTGCTGTTGTCAGGGCTTAGAGAGCTGCTACCGCCACAGCTGCCCATTCTAGCCCTGGAGATCACCTACCTTCTCCTAAGGCATCAGTTGACTTAGAAGCCCCTGTTCTAAAATCCTAGACCAACACAGTCATCCTTCATCCTCTGTATCTGAAGCACTGTGGACTGTAGTTGGTGTAGTTGAACATGGTGTTCTGGGATGCTCAAGTTTGGTTGTCAACTTGACTGGATTAAGAAATGCCTATGGCATTGGCATGGTTCATTTGGGGGCTTTTGTGGAGGAGTTTCTAGAGACAATGAACTGATGGGAAAAATTCATCCTGAAGGCAAGAGCATCATCTCACATGCTTGGGCCCCAGACTTAGTAAAGATGGAAAGAGGAGAAAAAGAAATGAACACAGCCAGACATTGTTCTCTCTGCTTCCTCTTCTACTGAGGTCTGAGTCTCACATACCAGCTCTGGCTGCTATCTAGTGGCCAGAACCCATGCCTTCCCTAACATGATGGACTGTATCTTCTCAAAATGAAAATCAAAATATCTCCCTCAAAATACTTGGTCCCATATTTTATCAAGATTACAAGAACAGTGAATACCACACATTCTGAAAATTAAGAAATGGTAATAAGTTTCGCAATTTTAAAGTATTTGCTTCCCAGGCTGGGATGTTGGCTCAGTCAGAAAGTGACTATCCCCTAAACACATGGACATGAGTTTAGGTCAACAGTATGTACAGACTAGATGAATTTGTAACCCAGTGTGCAGATAAGGAAAGTGGAGACAGGTGGATTCTAGAAACTCAGTGGCCGCCCAACCTCACTGAATCACAAGTAATGAGCTTAGATTTAATGAACGACGCTGTTTCACATAGTAAAGCTGAGAGTGATTGAGGAAGGCGCCTATGTTTATTTCTGGTTTTCACACAGTGTGCACATGCACCCTGCATGTACATGTGAGCACACACTTGCCACATACAACACAAATAAAAGTACTTGCTCCTGTTTCCTAAGGTGAAGACTTCTTCAAAGTTTTCATTGTAAGTAGTCTCCCCTCCTTCCTAAATGCTTCCCACAGCATCTTCAGTCCTGACGTAGATGAAGCCACGACTCTCCTCTGAAATCATTGCTTCCTGTACGGATACAGTGAGACTCTCTGCAGTCAGACAGCAAGATTGTTGATGGACTGCCTCAGGTTCTGTCTGTGTTCACTTCATAATCAGATGTGATGCTACAAAATGCTCAACTAAAATACACAGACAGCGCTCCTCTCCTTGCCGTCTTCTCAGCCAACTAAACACTGTGCTGTGTGCTAGAGACTAGGAGAAAAAAACAAAAGTACTCACTGTCACTCAACGTATATGATAGTAAAGCAGACATATGTACAAGTAATATGTGTATGTGTGATGCATATGTGTGTGTGTGTGTTGTATATATAACAGTGGCAAGAAAAGTAATATAGATTCTTAAACACAAGTTTCAGATGGTACTAAATGTTAGGGATGGAAATAAAACTTACAAGGGGACAGGAAAAAGAAGTGAGATGAGTACTAAAATTTTCTCTAGGGAACATGGATAAGGCTGCTGAATTAATAATTTGGCATCTGTGAAAACCATGTAAGTGTTCAGAGGCAAGGGGTCTGCACATGCTAGTGAGGGAGCTTACTGCTGTGTTTGAAAATATGGCAAGGAGTGTGGAGATGGGAGTAGGGTGATCAGGAAGCAG
Organism: Neodon shergylaensis; assembly: GCA_025134845.1. Taxonomy (NCBI): domain Eukaryota; kingdom Metazoa; phylum Chordata; class Mammalia; order Rodentia; family Cricetidae; genus Neodon; species Neodon shergylaensis. Next base: position 913,749 of record JABTXL010001671.1, on the reverse strand, counting down.
ATGATGTGTTGAAAGGGGCACAGTCTGCACAGAATCTTACAGAGGCTGCTTCTGCTCTGAAGTAGGCAGGGACCCTCAGAAGAAGCCCTAGTGGAAATAGTCAGTGTGAGAATCATGGGAACTGAAGCACAGTTTTGCTGCTTGGAAGCTTTAAAACCTTGGGCACAACACCACTTACTCATTCTGGTCCTCTATCGATTCATTTGCAGGAGTGATTGACAAGTAGGTTCCTTCTTTGTAGAACTATATAATGATGACTGAATGGAAATAAACATTTTTGCAGTCTCAAAGACATGTTCATCCATTGCTGATTGGCTTTTGGAAGGCCGGCTCTGCCTGCCGAGTAGAGAGCTGGCTGCATCTTGTGAGGGCAGAAATAACACTACAGAGAGGCTCTCTGTCCAAAGCAGGCAAAAACTACACACCTGGCTCAGACAAAGGCGATGACAGCGAAGGTGGCATGAAGGCCAGATTGCACAATACATTTTACAAGTACAATCATCCCGAGCCACCATCAGACTGAGTATGTGACCGTCAGGACTCCAGAGATGGCCAGCATTGCATTTTCCCATAGGGCAGGAAGAATATGGGGCAAGTTGGAAATTCAGATTTGCAGTCATGTTAAGTTTGAAGGGCCTGTTGGACATCTTGGTGTAGCTGGCTTGTGGAGATGACCTGTCACAGAGGGGTGCAGACATAAGAAGATGGTCATTCTGGAGAGATGGGGACACCCAGATGGGCACCATCAGAGGAATGGCTCTTCAAGTTCACTCTACTTGCACTGCAGTTTGGAAGAATGCTACGATAACTTAAGTAAAACCGAATGATGAGCAAGTTGAATTCTGTTGCAGCATTTGGTACAAAGTGATTTATAAGGAATCAATGGCAAAAACAGTTGGATTCAGTTTCTTTAAGAGCTGTCATATAATCCTAAATTTTCTCAAATGTGAGATCAGAATCTCCATGGTTCTGCATGTTCATATTTTAAAACTGTAGTAACTGCATTCTTCATCCTTTTGATTTGTTACCACAGAAATAAAACAGATATTAGTAAGCATTAAGGTAAACTACATTGAATACTATGATAGCAAAACATATTAAAATATAACCTTAAGTTATTGGTACCTGAATGGTATTGTAAAATTGATTTAAATATACTTTAGAAAACTTCGAAATGACTTTATATAATTAAAATGAATACTGCTATTAAAATGCTGTTTATGACAATCTAAAATTAGGCACTAGCCATTCATGAGGTATGACTAGGTTATGTTTTGAATTTTTATATACATCAACTTTATCTTTTAAAACTCAGTTTTAAGTAAAAGCTGAACATTCTCTGTTTAATGTTTTCCACATTTAAGACAGGAAAGTTTGTAGCTTGTGATTGCTGATTGCTTGTAATTTTAAAAAAAAAACAAACATTGGGCTTTGAGTCACATCCTCCTGGGGCTGGTTTAATGTGTTATTGGATATTTAATTCTCATTTTGCTTGATTTGGGATAAGATAGCTGCTTTATTGCACTAAATCTTTATTTTTACCTTTGATTTTCTCACTTATCATGTACTGAGTTAGTTTCCATCATAAGTTTGTCTTCCATAGTATACTGTTCCAAAAATACCCTTATTTCATGCTTAACTTCATCTTAATAGCAACATCTTAGGACATTTTTTAGAAAACATTTCTATGAATGAATATAATGCATAGTCAAGGGCGTATGTTAAAGCCAAGTTGCTGAATTGTAGGGAAGGTAAACCCCCACCCGCTTAGCTAGTCTTTAATGCAGACTCCTCCCGGGTCATGGAAAGTTGAATAATAGAAAATGAGTAAGTTCTTCAAATTAGCCTTAATTCCCAGGAACTTTTAAAGCATTTTTGTCTCATCATGAAATATGCTTTCTTATGAATGGAGCCAGCAATACACAGTTGTAAATAGTTTTTTATTTGTATTTTCTGATAGAAATTTTAACATTTTCTAGTAGAGTCTAGAATACATAAAGCTATATAATACACACACAGCATTTTAATGGGGAATACATGGAGATGAGTGTGGTATTTCAAAAATTTTATTGGCAATATATACTGTACGAAGAAGGACTATAATAAATGAATACAGTTTGTGTGTTGTTATTTCGGGGCATAAGCTAGCAGGCGGCCGGGGTGCTGGGGACGCAGCCCCGCCACTCCTATTACAACAGAATGGCGCCCAGACGTGTGGACAACTGAATCCACTGAAAGCCTAATAAAGCTTGGGAAAGAGTAAAGCATGTTTTCTTGGTAGCAACATTTTCTCGGGTCTACTCTGCTTGCTAGAGGCAAGCAAGCACTCTCATTTAAGAGAGTTTTCCTGACTCAGCTTTAGCTGCAAAACCCTGCAGCTCATTAAGAGTTCCTGCCACAAAACACTTAAATGGTGTTGACAATAAGCTGAACGCATGCTTTTTGGTTTTCAGCTGTAGCAGGAAAAAATCTGTGCCAGGTATATGTGCACATGTATATGCATGCATGTGAAGACAAGACAGCATTCTAATGACGGATGGGGTAGTATATCTGTATGGTGTGCTTAATATGTAGAGCAATGCAACTAAAATTAGTTGCAATGTTGTTCTTTTGCCACAATAAAAGATGATTCAATTAATTTCAGTTTGATACTTTAAAACTTTCAATGTATATCTCAGTCTTCTCTTATTCCTGTCTTTGGGAAGAGAAGATGATTTCTAGTTGTTCCTCAGAACTTCCTAATTCCTCTGGGGTTTGATTTGGTAGCTTTGCTTATGAGTACCTGGAATGCCCTTGGTACCTTTTCATTTCGTACTAACTCCTGAGGAGTCTTCTTCATATCGTTCTCTCTGTTCAGCTTTTCTCTATGATAAAAAAGAATGCCTGACTATGTCGTGTGTGTATTCTACCTAATCTCAAATAAGTCGAATTTAAATGTAAATTGTTCATCAACCATTTGTCCCCATTGTGCTGTTACTGGTTTTATGTTTTCTTTGCTTGCTCCTTTTCTTTGCTCACTCCTTTTCTCTCTCCCTTTTCTTCCTTTTGTGCTTATGTTTTTATAATAACCTGATTTTCATCCTAAAACTAGTTTCTGGTATATGCTAATATAAATGTTCATCTAAATTCTTTTGTCAGTGTTATCTGTACATTTAAAAAGAACACATTGAAGTATGAAAGTGACTATTATTATACATTTAGTATAATACATCTTTGTTCTTTCACACACACACACACACACACACATATTTGAGCACCTGCACATGCATATGCCACTCGTGTAGAGGTCAAAGAACAATTGGTCAGTTCTCTCCCTCCACATTATATGTCTGGGGATTAAGATCAGAGCATCAGTCCCTGTCAGCAGATGCTTGTACCTACTGAATCATATTGTCAGTCCTTCTTTCATTTGTATTTTATAAAAGACATATCAAAGGGGTTAGTGTTGGAATTCATACTTCTGCCCCTGCTTCTGCCTGTGCTTTTCTGAGACTTTTGAATGTGCCGTATAACTTCTGTGGTTCTAAGGTTTCTCCTTGGAGTGAGAACATTGTGTGTACTCCAGAAGGCATGCTATCCCAGCACCAAATGGTATTTCAGCACCAATAGATTCATGAGTCAGTGCTATTTAGGTCCTTGTCCTAGCTCTGCTATCAATTAGCTACGGAATCTGGACAAAGTCAGTTTCTCTTCTTTATTCTGTTTCCATGTTTACTAAATTCACAGCATCCACACCAAAAATTTACAGGGAAATTTGCTAAATGAAATTGGCAAATACTGTGGGCCCTAAAAAAATGATGGAGCATCATAGATACTAAAGTATAGCCACATCTATGTAGTAGAGACAGAACTTGTCTCCAAATATTAGATGACCAAATTGAGCTGCATGAGGGCCATGAGTAGGTGCTGCAGAAAGCCACAAGGTTCTGAGGCAAGGCTAGTTTACAAGTCCGCAAGGAACTGCTTCTTGACTCATCTGGGAATGGTCACTATCCTCTCTAACCTCCTATGAGTGTTTCTGTTGCTCTGTCTGAATTTCTGAGTCCTCTAGTCTCCAGTCAGGTAACATAGTATCTTTCATGTACCATGGGCCAGTGTTTGTCAATTTCTTTTAGTCATTTAGTGTTAGTTGGGCATTACTGAGGCTTGGCTGTGGGAGCTCCAAGTGAATTAGACATCATCTCTATCATCAGCTCTACCCCATGGACCTCCCAGGACAGCTGGAAAAGATGACACATAGAGACAATCATAGCTTGCCATGACACAAACCATGGAATTCCCAAAGCAGTGAGAGACCTAAAAGTTGATATTCTCTCAGGGGAAGAAAAATAAGTCACAGGCAAAGTGATGTGTGTTGTGGGTCCTAAATGAGAAGTAGACCTTGCTAGGCAGATGAGGGTAGCAAGAGTGTAGACTAAGAAAAAAATGGCCCGAGCAACAAAAGTAGGTGTTGGGGAACAGCTTTTTTGGGCCTCCACAGGTGGGCATGGGGCATATGCTTGTACATACATACACTGTTCCAAACTCAAAACATGAATAACTTGGGAACTCATTGATTCAGTGCCTTTGCGTCTAACTTTAGACAGTTAAGAAATGATTCTAATGGCAAAGACAAGTCAGAAGCTCATACCTGGAATTAGCATAATAATTATCCCAGTCTCTCTTCAGAGCTCATGATCCAGAGGACCCAAGCAGGGTGTTTTTCATTCACTCTGGAGTCCCCAGTTCTACCTCCCTATAAACATAGTCCAGTCAGGATACTTTGGGGCCACCAGCAGAATAGCAAGTTGCCAAAATAAATGTTTTCCATCAAGATTTCACACTTACACTTAATGAAATAGACGTTTTCCAAACTGTTTCTTTAGAGCTGCGTTTTTCTTTAAGATTTATAATGAAAATATTTCATGACCTGTTGACATATTCATATGGTGATTTTCAAAAGGTAGATTTCATTTACAAAATGGACTTGGCAGCAAGGAGTAATATCGGAGAGGTGGAACAAGGCTGTTGACAGGGAAAATTAGGGCCCCGTTGCAACTGACATTGTTTTGCAACTGTGCCAGTTTTGAAGACTGGCCCATGGGGCAGGGTTTATGATGCCCTCGTGGTAATGAGGCTGAGGCTGGCAGCCTGTGACCGTTCTTCGTTGACCTGCATGAATAGAAGCAGATAAGCAAAGGAAGTATGTCCCAACCACTCTTTTTTTCCTGATACTGCCTTCTAGAATTAAGAGCATACTGGCACAATTCTGAAATAGTTACAAAGGAGCAGGCCAGAAGGTCAGAAGCCCTTCTTTGTATTGGGATCCCTGCACTTTATCTTGTCATCTTGTTCAGATAGCTCAGCAGCTGCTGAGTAAATGACTGACAAGCATCAATTTCTTTAGGTGGCACCCAGTCTTAACAGAATGTATGTTGTGTGCCCTTTCGCCAGGAGTTAAGTACTGTTAAAGAGCACTCCCATTAAGATGGGAGAAGGTAGCATTAAAATCAGCTCTAAACATGATTAGCTTCAACTTTTCTTTTAAGTGTGTGAGATTTGTATTTAATCCATTACCATTTCCCATGCTCCATCTCCTCACTGCTATACTCATTAGAGTTCCCTAGTGATGAGCACAGCTGTATAGATCTAGTAACATCTTTAGCAACTCCAGTAAGTTTCTAGCCATCCCTGGTGATCATATCAAAAGGTTTTGTAATGAACAGAGATTTGGCTCTGGAAAAACAAACAAATCACTTTGCGGTGAGGAGCATCACTTGTGCACATCCTACGTTAGTCATCTTGGAATAGATGGCACTTGAACTGAGTGCTGAAGAAGACAGTGGCTGACTGGGATAGAGTTTATTAGAGGGAAGTGTGGAATGATTACTGTGCAGAAGGCCAGTTGAGGAGGAAATAAAATAAAGGAAGAATTTTAAGTTGTGCTGGGGAATTGGGAAGATGGTAAGGTCTCAGGTAGAATTCTAAGTTGAGGAACTGATATATTCTAATATTCTCAGAGGGGAAGTCACGAAGTAGATTTGATTGGGTGTTGCTTTGCCCAGAGCAGATTTTACAAGTTAGACATCAGAAATGGGAAAAACATACAAAAATCCAATGAAAATATTATCTACCATTATTGTCCATCAAGTATCATTCATCATGATGAAAAAAAAAATATTCATTGTTTCAAACTCCTACAGAGCTGTGGTCCATGAGCTGTTGCTCTCCATGGGGTTAGTTCAGTTCTCTACAGTCTTTAGTCATACCCCTTCCCCTGTGTCTTCTGGGTGGGATAACAATTGCACAAGGGGTCTATACAGTCACAGAATACTGTGACATTAGATAGACTGCAGTTTTCTTCAATCTGATGCCCCATTTTGTCAGATCAGACAGATTAACACTTGTGTGAAGTTTATAAAGAAGAGAATTAAGCAGTTCTTCTTGTATTTTGCCTATTTCCCTCTATCCTGTCTGTCTGTGCAGGCCACATGTTCAAGCTAGGTGCTTGCTACTCAAGAGTGGCTCATGGCACAGTTTTCTGTTGCATCTGAGAGGTGGCAGGAAATGCGGATCTGAACCAGAATTATCCTTGATAACATGTTCTCTGGGAAAATCATGCACACATTCTGGTTCCAGGGAATTACTTGAAAATACAATTCAGCAGCCTGTGTTGTGTATACATATTGTAACAAGTGGATTTGATGAGTTTAATCAATTTTTCATTATCATAATGTCAGTATCCCCAAAATTGCTGAGGGAAGCACATCGTTATGATGTGATCTGAGTCATCTCTAATAGCTTCTGCAATTAGAACTCTGCTAGAGAGACATCATAATTCAATGCCACCCCGTAGAGTTCTTTCCCTAGTCTTAGAATCAGGCATTTGCCCAAGAAAACTCCATGTTTTTGTAGCAGGAGATTATAGATTAGACCCATATACACAGTTAACAATTAGTTTTGCTTCTGGATTATTCATTGTACCTAGGCCTCTGAAGTATAGACTGAATTTACATAGATTTTTTTTTTCAATTTTGCTTCAGGACAATGGGCCTTTGTGTTTGTTTGTTTGTTTGTTTGTTTGTTTTTTGATATTGTAACTGAACAGGAACACATGGTATAAAATAGTTGAAATTTCCCATAGTAGGTAATTTACATTGTCTCATATTATGCAAACAAGAATGGTAGCAAAAATTCAAATGGCACCATCACCAAATAGTAACTAAAAATTATTTTTAAATGAAACAAATACAGAGACCCATAGCCAGAAATTATGGAGAGAGAGAGAAAGATCTTGGAATGCACAACCCTAAATGGGATGTCTCATCATCTCCCCTTAGAACTCAGGGAATCTTGCAGAAGAGGAGGTATAAATAATGTAACCAGGAGAACAAGGCCCTTCTAAATCAACAGAGAATAACTCATATGAACTCACGGAGACTGAAGCAGCAAGCACAGGGCCCATACAGGTCTGCATCAAATTTTCTCACATATATTATAGCTTCCAACTTAGTGTTTTTATGGGACTCCTCAGTGTGGATGCGTGGGTCTCTGATTCCTATGCCTTCTTTGGGGTCTCTTTTCCTTCTGTTAGTTTGCTTTGTCCAAATTCAATGTGATGGTTTTTGTCTTATTATATTTTATTTGGCTATACTTTGCTGTTATCTCTTAAAAGCTTACTCTTTTCTGAGAGACAGAAGGGAGTGGATGGGATGGGAGGTGGGGAGGAACTGGGAGTAATGGAAGGAGTGGAGACTGTAATCAGAATACATTGTATGAGAAAAGAACCTACTTTCAGTAAAATATAAAAAAATGAAATATAACTACAGGTGGTGAGTATATGGTAACTGCGATATTCTTTTTCTTTTCATTTTTATGAGGGGTGCTTTGTGATATATGTATTTCTGAACACATTACTGAGGCCAGAGGAGAAGTCAGAATGCTGTGACGTGCCCTGCCTTATTCTTGGGAGTCTCTACATGAGACTCGAGTTCCATTTGAGCTAGTCTAATTGGCCACTGAGCGCCTGAAATCTGCCTGTGTCTACACCACATCAATGGGGTTATCGACATACATAGCTGTACTTGGTGTTTTTACATGGATTTGAACTCAGGACCTCATGCTTATGCAGGAAGTGCTCTTACCCACTGAGCCATATCTCTATACCATGTGCCTTTTGTGCCCATTTAATCTTTTTCTGTTAATAGATACATATTTAATGTTCATCACTAGCCAAGCATTTCAGCATTTTTTCTACACCAGTGTCGTTAAAAATTCCCAGTGATGGAAATGCCCCAGGCAATGTGGTTGCCATTGGCTCACATGTCTGTTGAGTAGTTGAAATGTCACTAATAAAATGAGGATTTACGCTTTCAATTTTAATTCACTTAAAATAGGTAACTATTGACTATTTGTGCAACACTGCATAGCTCAGCTCAAGCTATGTTAACTATATGAAACCTGTTCTTCATTAAGGTCTTTAAAATGTGCTCACTGGAGACCTAGATTTTTAGAAAATCTTATTCTGAAGTACAATGTATGTATAATGCTCACTTAAGAATTCTCAAAGTGGTTTGACCATTGTAAACAAATCACACACATGAAGATCAGCAGTTTCATAATACCAGAGACTGTTCGTGTCCCCTCCTTTTGGGTTTATAATTAATGGTTTATGTATGTGGTGAGACATTTTTCTATATGTTCAGGTAGTCAAGATTTTGTCCTATGTGTTTTTTTCAGAATTTTTATATTTTTAGTTTTGGGGCTCTCATCTATTTTGAGTAAAAATTTAAATATATGATCACAAGTAAAAATCAAAGCTTGTTTTATTTTCAGATTGAAGATCAGTTGTTATTGCAACTTTTCCTGGAAAAATTTGAGAAAAGATACACCCTCCCCTCCCTGAATTACATTAGTACTTTGGCCAAAAAGTACTGTGGTAGAGGTTTTCAAAAGTCTGTTTTAACTAAATGTGCATCTTTATTCTAGTACTGAATGATTAATATATTTTATATTGTGTTTTTAAAACAGAGATCTTGAATTTGTGTTCCTTTATAAAGATTATTTTGACTATCCTAGATCTTTTATGTTTCCACATGATGTTGGAATTCATCTATACAGACATTCGGTTGGGCTAATAACTGGGGTTTGTTGTACATAATAATCTATTTGGAGACTAAGGAAGTGTGTCTTTGCATAAATCTCTGGTTTCTCCTAGCATTATTCTGTAACATTCAGGGTAAAGAATTTGTGTATCTTCTGTTGACTCCACTCCTGACTACTTAGCTTTCTTGATGCTCTCATTTTGTGTTTTAAGTTGCTCTTTTCACATAACATCACTAGTGAGGAGACATGCTGTTGATTCATAAATATTGACCTTGCACTGTGCATTTAACCTTGCTGATTAGACTTATTTTATTACTTACTAAATTCTGTAACTTATTTTGTTAATCCCTGTAATTATTGATACAGACAACAGCATTAGTGAAGAACAACATTTAGTAACTGATTTTCTTCTCTACCCATCTCTTATTTTGGTGTTTTAACCGTATTGCTAGAACCTCCAAAGTACAATATTGAATATCAGTGTTGAGAGGGGTTATTCTTGCCTTGTTTCTAATCTTAAAGGAAAGCAAGAATTCACTAAGTGTCACATTGACTAAGGTGCTTATTTGTGAGTTGTTATTAGGCCATTTGTAGCCTACAATTAGTCGAGAATGAGTATGAAATATTTCTTGTATCTTCTCTATTATCTTTTGAAGATATTCTTTTGGACTTTGGGAATAAGTTCTCCCTCCCCTCCCCCTCTCTCCTGCTCCTTTCTCTCCTTTTCTTCCTCCCCCCCCCCTTTACTCCTTTTCCCCAACTCCTGCTCCTTTTTCTTTCTCTTCCCCCTTTCCTTCTCTTCTACCCTCTCTGCAATGAAGATTGAAGCCAGTAAATGAAATCATGCTAAGTAAGTGTTCTGCCAGTGAGCTACACCTGCACCCTAACATGTTACCTTAGTTTCTTTGGACATACTTTGTTTCTTGAAAAATTTCTTAGAATAATCTATTTCTTTGGGAGGGGTGGGTTTTTTCAAATTAATTAATTTTAAAAAACAATCTTTTATGATTCTGGCTATTACAAATAATGCTGCTATGAACATAGTTGAACAAATATTTTGTGGGGCTGATCTAACGGGAGCTCACCAAGGCCAGCTGGACTGGGACTGAAAAAGCATGGGATAAAACTGGACTCTCTGAACATGGCAGACAATGAGGGCTGATGAGAAGCCAAAGACAATGGCACTGGGTTTTGATACTACTGCATGTACTGGCTTTGTGGGAGCCTAGCCTGTTTGGATGCTTACCTTCCTAGACCTGGATGGAGAGGGGAGGACCTTGGACTTCCCACAGGGCAGGGAACCCTGACTGCTCTTTGGACTGGAGAGGGAGGGGGAAGGGAGTGGGGGGGGAGTGAGGGGAGGGGGAGGGAAAAGGGAGGCGGGGAGGAGGTGTAAATTTTTTTTAAAGACATTCATATAGTTTATTTTAAATAAATTGTTATTCAACCATACAGAGAAGAAAGCAATCGAAGTTAGAATGGAAGACAGAGACAGGCAGAGGGAAGGTGCTGAATTGGGTGAACTTCTTTCAGACTATCTAATACTTTCCAAGAAACCACTTCACAGAGTTTAAAACAGTTTGTTGTCCTCTGGTTTTATGAGTTGACTGGTCTCAAGGTGTGCCTCTCTTGAAGCCCTATCTGGGCTACTGCCAGGTAAAGGTGAGGAGTTCAGTGAGCTGAAGGTTTGACGGAGTGGTTAGCTGGGGTCACCATGCCTGACTGGAAGCTGTGTGCTGGGCACTTGAGGTGGAGGGCTAGCACTTGGCTTCTATTTTGGGCTTTGGCATCTTAATGCTGTCAGGCCAGTTAATGGTTACACTCGACACTGTCACAGCATTGCTTTTCCTGCATTCAGCTGTGCGAAGCAACCAAAGGGAATTCCGAGATTCAGCAACGTACATAAAATGAACCCCTCTTGATGGGGGAGTGTGAGCTTACCCGTCAGAGGAGTGGAGAGGATGTGAGCCATTGTGAAGTCATGGGGGAGTGTGAGCTCACGCAGCAGAGGAGCAGAGAGGATGTGAGCCACTGGTAAGCTGCTCTCTGGAAAGGATCCCCTGCTCCAGGTCTTTTTTAAAAAAAAAAAAAAAGCATGCCAGCAAACTGTGACACCCTAAGTCTTTTGTCCAACACTACCATGCAGATTCTAGTCTCCTTGATCCCAAGAAGTCAAACTTTTGCAGAGGATACCTTAAATTTTTATTATTTCCACCTAAGGGAAAATTCCCGCCAAGAACTATTTCTCTGGGTTCTGGCTTTTCCTGTTATGTTTATTTTATCTATTATTGCATCATCCAACACAATCAACACATATTCAGCTCTACTGCAGTGGATGAACTCTGCTGCCTTGCTAGAGAATTTTGTTGTAGAATCTATGAAGTTCTTAGTCTGAGCCTCACTTATTCTGGGAGAAGTTAAAAGTGTAGCTGAAATCTGCCACGGCTCCTCTTGCTATCTGGAGCATTTAGAACGTGAAAAACACGTCTGGAGGCCTGATCTTGGTGCTTATGGTTCTTGCTACACATTATAATGCGATGGCAATGCCTGTGGATGTTTATGGAGGGCTCAGCATGCGACAGGCGGACTGCTCAGTGCTTTGAATACACTTGATTTCATGCTGTAGCCACTATTAGAGATGAAGACGTGTGGGCTCCAAAAAGTGCAATAGCTTGACATAGGCCATAGGTCTAATAAATTATAGAGTTTAAACATCCAATTGGATGGATGTGGGAGCCTAAAGAGTTTCATGCTCGGTCCACTCCAGAGTTAGATCTGGCCAAAAGCCGACTGTGTTCACCTTCACCTAGCATAAAAGAAAGGAAAGTGGAAATGGTCTCTATCAGTGACATGAAGTGCTATGTAAATATTCATGGAAGATAACACACAGTTATCCACAGGGACCCTGAGGACTCAGTCATCGGTATTGTTGCAGATTATCTCAGAATTGAAGATGCCTGGACATGGCATCATTCCTTCCTGAAGGAAGGATGTGGGAGCCTAGCCTGTTTGGATGCTCACCTTCCTAAACCTGGATGGAGAGGGGAGGACCTTGGACTTCCCACAGGGCAGGGAACCCTGACTGTTCTTTGGACTGGAGAGGGAGGGGGAAGGGAGTGGGGGGGGAGTGAGGGGAGGGGGAGGGAAAAGGGAGGCGGGGAGGAGGTGTAAATTTTTAATTAAAAATTTAATTAAAAAAAACAATCTTTTCTCATTTCACAAACAAATCCCAGTTCCCTCTCCCTCTCCTTCTCCCACTCCCCTACCTTTCCCCCACTCCATCCCCCCATCCACTCCTTAGAGAAGATAATGCTTCCATGGGGGGGGCATCAACAAAGTGTAGTATACCACTTTGAGTCAGGACCAAAGCCTTTCCCTCAAGGCTGAGCATGGTATCTCTCCAAAGAGAATGGGCTACAAAAAGTCAGTTCAATCACAAGAGATAAATCCTGGTCCCACTGCCAGGGGCCCCACAGACTGACCCAGACATACAACAGAAACCCATATTCAGAGGGCCTAGTTTGGTCCTATACAGGTTCCCCCACTGTCAGTCCAGAGTCAGTGAACTCCCACCAGCTCAGGTCAGCTGTTTCTGTGGGTTTCTTCATCATTGTCTTGACCCCTTCGCTCATATTATTGCTCTTCCCTCTCTTTGACTTTACTTTGGGAGCTTGGTCCTGTGTTTTGCTGTAGATCTCTGCATCTACTTCCAACAGTTCCTGGATGACGGTTCTATGATGACAATTAAGGTAGTTGTCAATCTGATTACAGGGCAAAGCCAGTTCAGGCACTCTCTCCACTACTGCTTAGGGTCTTGTCTGGGATCATTCTGTCGATTCCTGGAAATTACCCTAGTGCCAGGTTTCTTTCTAGCCCCACAATGGTTCCCTCAATCAATATATCTCTTCTTTGCATTCCTTCTCTGTCCTTTCCCCATCTTGGCCTTTCTGTTCCCTCATGTTTTTTCTTCCCCTCCCTTTCTCCCCGCCTCCTCCTCCTCCTCCTCTTCTCTCTTCCCTTCTTCCCCCCTTCCCAATTTTCTCAGGAGCATAATCTAATTCTCTTATATATAGTTATTAGATATTTTGCCTTTGCTACCAAATACTATTTAAAAATTTTAAATTTTGTTTGTGTGTTACAAATACAGTACATTGCTTAGTTTTATGTCAACTTGACACAAATCTAGACTTATCTGAAAAGAGAGAATCTTAATTGAGAAAAGATATTCATAAGAATGGCCTAAAGTCAAATCTGTCAAACATTTTCTTGATTAAAGATTGATATGGGGGGATCAGATGTGGGTGACACCATTGCGGCTGGGATGCTGTTCCTCAACTTTATAAAAATGCACACTGAGCAAGCCAAGAGGAGCAAGCAAGTTAGCAGCATTATTCCATAGACTCTCCTTCAAGTCCTACCTCCAGGTTTCTGCCTTGATTTCCCTCAATAATGGACCATGATGTGGAAGTAGAATAAATCCTTTCCTCCCCAAGTGGCTCTTGGTCATGATGTTTAATCACAGCAATAGAGACTTTGGCTAAGACTTGCAGTGGTGTGTGTCTGAAGGTCAAAAGCCAACTTTTGCGGAGTCATTTCTCTTCTTCCTCATTTACAGCAATTCCAGAGTTTGAACTCTGGTCTCCAGTGCCTGTCTGTCTAACTGGAACCTTCTGATGACAATGATGAATTTTAGTAGTAAAAGTGGAACCTCTTGCCTTGATCCTTATACAAGAGAAAAGCAAGAACTAACTAAACATCCTGTTAATTATGAGTGGTTTGTTTGAAGCTTGCACACAAGTAGCCTCTACTCATTGAACTATCTTATCACTCCCTCTCAAACAAATTTCTTTTATTTATTTATTTATTAAAGATTTCTGCCTCCTCCCTGCCACCGCCTCCCATTTCCCTCCCCCTCCCCCAATCAACTCCCCCTCCCTCATCAGTCCAAAGAGCAGTCAGGGTTCCCTGCCCTGTGGGAAGTCCAAGGACCTCCCACCTCCTTCCAGGTCTAGTAAGGTGAACATCCAAACAGCCTAGGCTCCCACAAAGCCAGTACGTGCAGTAGACTCAAAACCCAGTGCCATTGTTCTTGACTTCTTAGCAGTCCTCATTGTCCGCTATGTTCAGCATCAGAACCCAATGATCTTTCAAACAAATTTCTGTACACAGTATCTAGAAGTTATACTATCATGAAATATCTTGGTTACCTTATAAAAAGTATAAACTTTCATTATTTTTGAAAATATGCCTTTTTAGGTGCTTAAGATAAAGATATGGTGTTTTTCCTGTATCATGTTCTCTATCTTTTTTTCACCACTTATATGCTATGCATGGCTATCTGTGACATGATGATAGTCATAAGTTAGATTGTGGAAGGCTAAGAAAATACACCCAGTTTAAAATTAAAGGTGTATGTGCTTTTGTTCTAAGTGTTATAGATGTTTTTAACTTGTATAACTAAAGATTTTAGGAACACTGCAATAAAATTTATGCCTATGTTGAGAATTGAAGTGGGGTATTGGTCTTATCTATGTGACGAGAGCTCCAACATTCAGAAAGCTCCAACCAAGAGTCTCAATGGCCAGTGTCTTGGTGATGGTAAGAATTTGATGAGAAGGATATAGGAGTCAGGTAATAAAGAAGGCACTGCACTAACCTTCCAGCATCAGGGTAGGCTAGAGAAAAGGTCCCAGTGAAGAAAAGATGAGGATGCTGTTTGATGCCCACAAGAGTAACTGACTGAGAACATGCAACACTGTGAACAGGCAAGATGTATGAGGAAGATACAGGGATCACTGGACTGATAGAATCAAGGACTAAATCATATATCAAAGGATCTGTATTTGATGGAGATAAAGATACCTTTCGCATTGTTCAAAAATAGACCTGAGAGCTGGGGAATGGACCTAGGGAAGTAAGTCAAAGAAGAAACAGCCCAAAGTCAAGGGGACCAGTCATGATTCCTTTGGACAGGGTTTTTTTCCCTCCACTTTGAATGGATTCCCTTGGCTCTCAGTTTGCTTCCTTTCTGAATACAAGTCCATGTGTCACTTCTCTGTCTTTTGTCTGAAAGGATTGCTCACTGAGAATTCATTTTTTTCTTCCTAGGAAATTTCATAGCAAGTAGAGAGGCCAGAAATTTCCAGGATAAGGAGATCCTTGATGAAAGTCACAAATTAGATTGTAAAAGGTCAAGAAAACCCAAAACATGTGTTAAGTTTAAAATTAAGGACATGTGGGCTTTCCATTATACATATTTTACATGCTTACAACAAGGCTAACTGATGCTTTTAGGGACAATTTCAATAATATCTAGGACTTGTTAAGCTCATGACATGTTATATACCTTTTAAAATCAGAGTTAGACATGATACTTACATTGTCTCAAGAAATACGGTCTTTTTGGAGGATTTTTGTGAGGCTAAGTATGTAGATGGAGTGTAATGAATAACCTGAGAAGGAGAATGGAGCCCAGACTTTTCTCCCTGTAAACCTCAGCATTGAGCATGTGGTAAGAACTGTTACACAACATTCCTAAATCCCATTCACAAATGAGTACCACAAGATTGGATTCGCTGCTTGATCTCAATCTCATGCTCCTACACAGGATAATTATGTATTTAGGCTTTCCAGCTCTAATGTATCTGTCATTGTAAGTTTACTTTTTGAGTGACTCCTATATAAAACAGTGGTATGAGATGTGAGAAGTGATCCTTCAATCTGTATTTCATGCAGTCATACTTAAGAATTTATGAGCCAGGGATGGGTTGATAATTCCTTGGCCAATGGTTCAGGATATGTGCTCTGTGGAACACTAATCAAGAAAGTACTAAAAAATTTTAAAAAAAGACGGAGTCTGTTTTGTGTTAGCTAACTAGTACTGTTCATGGGGCCTTCCCTGGATGTGGTTGATGTACCCAATGAGACTCCACTAGAGAAAACTGATTTTCCCACTCTCAGCAGATCAGTGAGAATGTTCAAGTACTCTTGAAACCTTGTAGAAACCCGTTTATTGCATATTAAAGGTTCTACTGCCAGTAACAGCTTGGCTTTGTGCAACCCATCAATTAAATGTGTTTTGTTGTGTGTGTACATGCATACTCATATATAATAAATATTAACAGTCTGTGGCAATCATTTTTATGATATATGGAAGAGCTAATTGTCCAAGCTTTATTTCTTGGAAAGCTGATATCTCAGAAAACTTATGGATTTATTTGCTTATTTTTCTTTTAAAAATATTTATACAATTATTTTGATCATTTTCTTTTGCCTCCTTAAATCCTGCCAGGTCCTCCCTACCTCCCTACCCATGTTTTCTCCCAAAACAACAACAATAAAAACATGGAAAACAATGACAAAAGTCAAAACTTGAAAGTCAAAACAAGCAAACAAGCTAATATAAAGAAAATCAGGAAGACAAACAAACACCAAAACAATAGCAAAAAAACAAAATCCAAAATCCCAAAACAAAAAGTGCTCAAACAAGCCCAGACCAGAAGGAGGCTGTTTTGTGCTGGCTAACAACGCCTTGCCATGGGGCCTACCCTGGATGTTATTGCTGTACCCAGTGACACTCCATTGGAGAAGATTGATTTTTTTTTCCATCAAGTATCAGCTGCAAACAGCTTCTGTTTTTGGTGGCACTTTTTGTCTATTTCCTCTTTTGAGTGCTGGGATTTTGTCTGTCTTGAACCTGTGCAAGTTTCATGTGTGCTGTCCCAGTCTCTGTGAGTTCATCTGTGCTTCTGGCCTGTCTTGTCTGGATGACACTTTCCTTAGAGTTGGCCAAGACCTCTGGCTCCTAACTCTTTCCACTTCCTCTTCTGCATAGATGCTTGAGCCTCGAAGTGAGGACTTTGACAGAAATATCTCGTTTAGGGTGTGTGCTCCAAAGTCGCTCGTGTTCACGTTCTATATATTGTCTAGTTGTGGATTTCTTTGTTAATCACCATCTAGTGCAAGAGGCTTTCTGATGAGAATTAAGTGATGTTATGCTGTATGGGTATAGCAATATGTCATTAGTCATTTTACTGGTATATTTCTTTAGCAGAATAGTAGCAGCAGGCTTTTCCTCCAGGCCTGTGACCTGTTGTATTTCAGGTTCTCAGCTGTTTTAGCAGTATCATGGATGACTTCAATATCATGGAATAGGCCTTAAATCCAATTCAAAAGTGCTTAGTCTATTTGGATCTGGGTTACCTCACACAGAATGATTGTTTCTAGCCCCATTCATTTACCTGAAAATAATTTATCTTTCATAATTTCATTTTTTCTTAACAGTGGTATATTCATTCCATTGTGTAAATGTGCCACATTCTCATTGCCCATTCACTACATGATGGGCATCTAGGCTGCTTCCAGTTTCTGGCTATTATGAATAAAGCAACAATGAACATGGATGAGCAGGTATCTGTGTAGTAAGATGTACAGTCCTTCAGATACATGCCCAAGAGCGGTATAGCTGAATCTTGTGATATTGAGTTTTGGCTTTTTGAAGAACCTCCTCTTTGATTTTTATAGTGGCTTTACCAGTTTGATTGCCCACTAGCAATGCCAGCCCCACATCCTTGCCAGCATGTGCTATCATTTATTTTGTTGGTCTTGGCCATTCTGACTGGGGTAAAATGAAACCTCAAACTCGTTCCAGTTGATATTTCCCAGGAAGACTGATTAACTCTGCTGAGATTGCTGAGACACGGGTGTAGACAATATCTCCCGTTTCCCAAACCACTCTTCTTTTCAGCTATTCGTCAGTGCTGCCATGAACCGTGTTGTGATGGCCCTTTTCCTTTCTTACTGCTTATGTCAATTTCCTTCCCTGCCAACTCGTCATCCAACAAAATGGACAAAGTCAAAGGGGTATCTCCATCCTCCACAGGAAGGCTTGTACTTGATTGAGGCTTTGTGGCCTGCAGTTTTGTCTCCTTGTCAGCACTTTCTCCCATCTGTCAACTACAGCCTATACATTCTGTGACCCACAGGTGGCCATGGTACAGGTATTAAGCCATCTTTTTTATGAGCCCAAACACAGTTAGGGCTCACATATTTAACTGTTAAGATCCCATATTTAATTGTTCATCCTATTCCCCTTCTTGTGTTCCCTGCATCTGTTAGTTTTTTAATTACTTCTCAGGGTCTTCAAACCAAGAGCATACAGGAGAGAGATATGACTAAGTTTAAAAGTGTGATTACTCTTTACTCCATAGAAAAACGTTTACTTTGGGGGAAAGAGGTCAATCATGTATACTCGGGAAATAAACTTGTTGCTTGTGAAGAGAGCAGAAAGGGGAAAATGAGGATTATGTTGGAAATGGTGCTAATCTACTCTCTAGCCCTTGGGAAGTGTATGAATTTATACAAGATATTTCACCTCCTGAATGCTGCTTGTCTCTCCTGAAAGTGAATGAGCTAGATCACATGCTTGCTGAGTTTCCTCTTAGCTCTAATTTTCTGTCTTTATGATCTGTAAGTCTTAATTACCCATGGCCTGATCACTAAGGAAAATCATGACTTGGCCATAAGTGTTTAGTCTGACAGCGTCTTTAAAGAATGTCCTAGTGTTGTAGGGAGGCTGCTTGTTGGTTCCTAGCTGCTCAGCCCTGAAACAGTCACACAGAAACTATACTATTTGAATCACTGTTTGGTCCATTAGCTCTAGCTTCTAATTGGCTAACTCTTACATATTAATTTAACCCATCTCTATTAATCTGTGTATTACCACGTGGCTATGGTTTACCACATAAAGTTCTGTCTGCTCTAGCGGGGCTACATGGCTTCTCTCTGACTCTGCTGCCTTCTTCCTCCCAGCATTCAGTTTAGTTTTCCCCGCCTACCTCTGTTCTGCCCTGCTCTGCTAGAGGCTTAATGCAGTTTCTTTATTTACCAGTGGTAATCACAGCATACAGAGGGAAATCCCACATCATCCTGGAAGTAGAAGGCACAGCCAGATCTGTACGGCTTCTTGGAACTTTGCACAATTAATGGCCACGTTATATTCTCACAACCTTTCAAGTTATATTTTATTGTTTAATATTGCAAAATTGAGATCACTTTATTATTTGCAACAGGGTGTTTGGAGCATCTTATTTTATAGGCTACCATTGTCTTGGTTTTTTATGTGTTTGTTAGCACGGAGCAGGGGTGGGGGAGAAAGTACTTCAAAGAATACTACTACAGTGGAGAAATGAAATAGTACAAGCATGGATAAAGTAAATTGGCCTTGCAAAGACTGTTGAACACACCTTACCCACAATGTCAATTGCAATAAAAGGTTCCCAGCTGTTTGCGTGGGGAAGATGGAGAAAGACATACCCTCATTAGAATACATGTAGAGACATAATTCTGCTCAAGCCAGTGACATCTTACACTACAAAAGCATTTTCCCCTCTGGGAAATGCACAGTAACAAATGAGTTAAGGGATACTCCCCGGACAGTGGAACAGACAGCAGCAGTCGGCACCATGTCATGATTGTCAAAACACAATAGAGACTCTCTTGTAACAAATCATCTGCTGGAAAGGTTCAGCTTTAGAGATCATGTGCCCCATTCTGGGACTGTTCTGCAACACTGGGCAGGAGGAACTTCCTTCTCTTTACAGATGGTTCTTATCTCTGTGCTCCCAGGATGCTCTCATCACCCTTTCCCTGTGAGCTTCTTACAGTGCTGTCCCAAAGCTACCCAGCATGCAGGCCTGTGGTTAGGGAGATGTACCGCAGGGAGAGTGGGAGCACACTGCATGAGCCAAGCATCTTGCTTCAGACCCCTTCTCTTGTTCTCCCTGCTTCAGAATGAAAGCAGCTCTCTAGGGGTGAGGGTGAGGCATCCATGAATAGACACTTGTTTCCAGATTCAATGTGGCGTTGGGATTGCTGGCTCGTGCTGTCGGGCATCAGCAGATGCTTTAAGAATGCAGTGAAAACATCTTACCCAGTGAAAACCCATCATTTGTAAAGCTACAGAGAGGGTGCTTTGTTTGCCCACACAGCATTGCTCAATGGAGCCCCGAGGCCCTGCTTTCTCAGGGCAAGTTTCGACTCCGCTTAGCACACACTTATTGTGCTAAGGAGAATAGGCTCAAGTCAGCAGGGCATGTGATTGCGGAGCTGGTAAAGCCTGCATGTGCTTAAGAGCTCTGTTTGTCTGACTTTAAATTCGAGCCAGTTCACAATTACCTGTGATCAGAACGACAGGAGGTAGACAAGTGAAAATGAGCTCGACCTAATGTCCTGATTCAGATGTGGAGTGTCCACACTGTTAAGTCTCACACCCTGAGACAATGACTGAGGTGCTTACTTAACATATCAAAGCAGGCCTGGCCGCCAGGTTCTCCAACACCCCTCAGTCTCTATCTGTTACAGGGTATGGCTGCATATCCCACTTTCTTCCCAACCCTCTTACTCTGAACTCCAGAACACAGGATCCGGGTTGTCCTTTCCCAAGAGGCTTTTCTTTATATTATGCATTTTGGTTGCCCACCTCTCTTTTACCTTTTCCCCTCTTCCCCTTCTGCGCTTTGTCCCCCTCTTTCCTCTCTTCCTTCTCTTCCCCCTCTTCTCACATGGCTCAGGATCGTATACACTCTGGATTCTCCCAGATGTCCCTGTCTCAGGCTATGTTATGCTCTCCCTTCTGTCTACAATGAGCCTTCTCTTCCACAATACGTAGGAGCAGTAATGGCCTGTCCCTTTTATTTCTTCCTTTCATTCACACTCTTAGCCTTGATCCTCTCTCCCCCTGTCACCTGTGAGCTAGATGACTCATAATCCCGTGGTTTACACTGGTCGAATCTAAGAGCGGGAGATTTTCCTTTTCTAAAAGCAAATTTGACTTAGTCCCAACATTCACCTCGCCCTCCTATGACAGAAGCACTTCCTTCACAGGCATGCAGCTGGAAGAAAGGTTGTGGGTGGACACTCACTGTGAGGATATGGCTGACAGGAAGTGCACAACCTGATGGACACTCACTGTGAGCATGCTGAGGACAGGAAGTGCACCATACTGAAGCAGAGCACCCAGAAGGGCCTTGGGCAACACGGAGCTGAAGGTCTACATAGATAGAGGACTAATAGGACATTTTATTAAAACAGACAAACAAAATCCTGGGGCCTGAGAAGAGAAAAATATAGATTTGAATGTGGGAAAAGGAAATAACAGTTTGAAAATGCAAGAATGATTCAAGCAATCAAGTAAAAATAAAGCAAAAGCTAAACATGAATTTTTGACCAGAAAGGTTTGAGAAGCACACATTGTTTTAAGTGCTGTCTGATCCCTTTCCTGTCACCCCCTCCCACCCCTGCTCCCTGCAACAATGAGTGCTAGCTGTGAATGGGTCTCACCTGCATGCATTTAGACCCTGACTGGAAAGCAGTTGTGTTTCCTGGTGTACACTAGAATGTTCCACCTTCAAGGCTTCAGGCTAAGCAAGAGGGACATCCAGCTGCCCTGCTCTGCACGCACACAGTGCTAGGACTCCATTGCAGTTGGCTGGCCCCCATCTCCTGCAAGGACACTAAAATTTTCCTCAAAAGTCAGAACTGTTGACAGCACGGCGCCCTTGGAATTGTGTAGCACGCAGCATCAGCATCCTCTGGCATCCACATGGGAGTAAGTCACTGACACCCTCCTGATGCTGCTTGCCTCTACCTGTAAAAGCAAAGGGAACAGAGACTGGAATCATACTTTCTTCACGGATGGTAGTATTTTTTCCATGGTTCTGTGTAAATTAATTTGGGAGATGAAGGAAATAGATGATCATCCAGAAGACAAGGTAAAAGATGGGCAAAGGAAGGAGGTGAAAAGGCTCATCAAGGCTCCCGGTGAGTCCTGGTTTCCAGATTCCCTTTGTTACTCATTACCTCATCCTTTGCTTCTTCCCCTGGGACTGTTTTCAGTCATTCAGGTCTCTTTAAATAGTGTTCTCCTCCTGGGTGCCCAAGGGCTCTACTCTCTGAATAACTTCAACATGCAAACGTTGTTACTGAACTTGACCTGATGCCAGGTGGCCATATAGGTTCTTACGCTTAGCTCTTGGTCATCTCAAGGCTAATCCAGGATGGCACGGTCATTTTCACATCATGTTGATTCCTGGACAGTGAACTAATTCTCAGAAAGAATTGACTTTTATGAGCTGTGACCCAAAGAACACTGCTAATAAAGCCTAGGGCTGGGAAGCTTGAAATGGCTGTCTTCTGGGGTCTGGGGCTGCTAGTTTAAGAAGCAAATGTAGAAAGAGGGAAGTCTAGAAGATAGGCAGCTACTACCTTTGAGAAAGCTACAGCTCCCACCAGGAGACTATATTTCATACACCTTTTAAGGTTCCGTGTTTGAGTCAGTTCATTGCCTCATTGGATGAAGAAATAGTTATGCTTGGGACTGTGGCTACAGCTCTCTGTCATCTCATGATGACCAGCAGAGCTAAATGGAAACCAACCCTTTATGCTTAGAAGAAACGTGCTGGGTGTTGGTAGACGGTAGAGGCCCAAGATAGTCATTTTCTTTTCAATTTTTAATTTTGCCACTTCTTAATTCCATTTTCGATGTATAGGTGTTTTACTTACGTGTGTATCGGTGTGCTACTTGCATGCCTGCTGTCCGCAGAAGATAGAATACCACATCAGATACCCTCAAACTGGAGTCAGAGATGGTTGGGAGCTATCAGATGTGTACTGTGAATAAAAGTCAGGTCTTCTCTAAGAGTATCCAGTGTTCCTAACCACTGAACTGTCTCTCCAGCCCCTAATTTTTACCACCTTCTTAATCACATCTGTAAATGTAGGTAAAGAGCAAACTTGAACCTGGTTGTATGTGACCAGCATGATCCAGCCCACACACATGCCTCATGAAATACTGACCAGTTGACTCAGGGTGACACAAAAACTTGGCATCAGTGACCAAGCCCCAGCCCTCATGCATGCCAGTCACATTCTGAATTAGTAAGCTCCCAGCTAGCACTTAAAACCTTAGTTTTATTCAGTTTCCTTTAACAAATTCAAGGGAAGCAAATACCTCCACACCTACCCTCTAACCTGTTTTAGTGTATGCTAAAACATATTCAAAATTCCACTTCCTAAAATGATGCCCTTTCCAGGTGTTCGCCTTTCAGAATGAAGTCCAGAAATGTTCGCCTTTTTCTAAAAAAACGACAGCAAGAAAATTGACCTTTACACTTTAAATGATTATTGAAGAATTGTCATTCACAAGGGTTAGGGTTGTGTTCTCACAACTGTCTGCACTGTCTTCCCAATGGTTGTATGACAGGCGTTATTTTATAAATCAAATGTTTGTGTTCAAGCTGCACACATTGAATTGTAATTTGTTTTAATATTCAAACTAAAAATAACCGTTGCGGCGGGCAAAACCCCAGCTGTGCTTTCTCAGCCTCTCTTTCATTTAATGTCTAAAGCTTTATGTATGTAAGGAAAATTTTATCCGTGTGTTTCTCATTTATTTACACTTAACTCATCAGTATGTTTAGTATGGGTTATTTGATGTCCAAGAAGTCTTTTTAACTATTTTATGTGCTTTTTTTATGTGCCCATGAAATGGGAAGTCATTTTGTGCCAAAAAGAAAACTGTGTGAAGCCTATCACCATTGTTAAACAAATATTTACCCGTAAAATTTCATGTTTGATTTTAAAATCAGAGCAGTAAATTTCCGAGTCCATTCCAGATTGAGCAATATATAACTTCGCGCCTATTCTCTGTAGACAGGCTTGAATATTGAGGGGTTCTTATAGTTCCATACAGCCCCAAATTTACAAAGAGGTTAGAATCAGCATCCCCTAAGGTCAAGTGTTGATGCCAAGGAAAGTCTTGAGGTCATTGAGGGGTCTACCCTAGAGCTATTGTCTATGGACAATAGTTAGACATGAACTATCTGTTGAGGCATCTAATTTTGTATCTGGAATTGCACCAAGAAACACTCTTCCCAACAGGTGGCCTGTGCCTTTTTAGCCTTCCTGGGGTGGGGGATGGGTTGCTTCAAGTACTTATTCCAATATATTGTTATATTAGAGGTTTATCAATTCATTCATGCATGTTGAGTAATGACTTTGCCTCAGCAATTCTGGTAAGTCCTGTGAATAAAAACATGGATAATATTTTTGCAGTTCAGGCCCTGGGGCAGTGTAGCAGGTGTCATTGAGTGCCTGCCTATTCTTGCCTTGATCCCTGAATTCACCTGCAGCTTCAGCATTTGCAAGAGCAATTTGGAAGTTCCTTGGAGTCCACAGCATGCTACACTCTGTGAACAGGGGTTGACTGGTCCTGCTCTCAAACCTTGTGGTATAATTAAATTGACATATGTTTCACAGAGTTTCCCAGATGTTAGGGCAACTGAGATTGAAGCTGTCTATTCATGAACACAGCCCTTATCAGATTTCTTGCCTTCCCTACCTCATTTCTATCATTTATTGATCCTTGTCTGACCACTTCTTTCTGGGATATGCCTAAGACAAAGCACAAAAATAGCCAATAGGTAAAATACAGTGCAACAGAATCTTGGTCAATAGAAGAGTACATTAGCAGAACACAGAGTTATTTCATTTGGTGGGGATTTATAGAGGACTTGCTTGTGAAATTAGACGTAACATCTCTCTGTTCTTCTCAGTGTTGCATCCTTGGAGTCCAGCACAGAGGCTGACATATAAGAGCTGCCAGGGCGCACAGATGTGAGTCCATTCCACCTTGACTAAAGGTGAGAGAGTCTGAGCTTATTATTGCTCTCTCAAAGTTGTTGACAACAGGTGCAGCTACAAACAAGAGATCCTGATCTAGGGTGTGGTTAACTAGTACTTTGAGTATAGAGGTAGTTCTGCTCCACCTTTGCCAAAGATCAGATAATTCAAGTCTATTCCTGCTCCTTCAAAAGAGATTGGCAGGAGGTTCCAGGGAGTGGCTGCCTGCAGGAAACTTGGTTTAAAGGTGTGGTTGTTACCTGTCCAGTCCAAAAAGCAGAGTGCTTGACTGACGATGCTATGTTTATTCCTTATATCATGTTAATGAAGTCTGTTGCCTCTCCCTCCTTTTTAGGAATGAGGTATATAAACATGCGGAAAATAAACACAAGTGATTTTGGTATTCTCTGAATTCCCACATGGTGCTGTTCTGTTTCTGTCTTTTATTTTTCTTGTATCTGTGTTCCTTTGGCTTAATAATTCTTTTTTTTATTAAAAGTTTCTGCCTCCTACCCATCTCCCTTTTCCCTCCCTTTCCCCCACTCCTCACCCCCCACTCCCCTCCCCCTCCCTCTCCAGTTCAAGGAGCAGTCAGGGTTCCCTGCCTTGTGGGAAGTCCAAGGTCCTCCCTCCTCCATCCAGGTCTAGGAAGATGAGCATCCAAACAGGCTAGGCTCCCACAAAGCCAGTACATGCAGTAGGATCAAAACCCAGTGCCATTGTCCTTGGCTTCTCAGCAGCCCTCATTGTCCACCATGTTCAGAGAGTCCGGTTTTATCCCATGCTTTTTCAGTCTCAGTCCAGCTGGCCTTGGAGAGCTCCCAATAGATCAGCCCCACATTGTCTCAGTGGGTGGGTGCACCCCTCATGGTCCTGACTTCCTTGCTTGTGTTCTCCCTCCTTCTGCTACTCATTTAGACCTTGGGAACTCAATCCAGTGCTCCAATGTGGATCTCTGTATCTCCATCCATCGCCAGATGAAGGTTCTATGGTGATATGCAAGATATTCATTAGTATGGCTATAGGATCGGGCCATTTCAGGCTCTCTCTCCTCAGCTGCCCAAGGACCCGGCTGGGGACATCTCTCTGGACCCCTGGGAACCCCTCTAGAGTCAAGACTCTTGCCAACCCTAAAATGCCTCCCTTAATTAAGATATATACTTCCCTGCTCCCATATCCACCCTTCCTTTATCCCAACCATCCCATTCCCCCAAGCTCTCCCCATCCTCCCCTTCTCACTTTTCTCTCCCCATCTCCCCTTTACCCCATCCCACTCCACCCCCCCAGTTCCCAATTTTTGCCCAGCAATCTTGTCTACTTCCAATATCCAGGAGGATAACTATATGTTTTTCTTTGGGTTCACCTTCTTATTTAGCTTCTCTAGGATCATGAATTATAGACTCAATGTCCTTTATTTATGGCTAGAAACCAATTATGAGTCAGTACATCCCATTTTCATCTTTTTGGGTCTGGGTTATCTCACTCAGGATAGTGTTTTTTATTTCCATCCATTTGCATGCAAAATTCAAGATGTCATTGTTTTTTACCGCTGAGTAGTACTCTAATATGTGGCTTAATAATTCTTATCCTCATGCTCCTACCCTGGAACATGCACACCCCATTGAGGCTGGACTCTGATAAACAGTTTAATACAAATTTGGCTAACAAGTACATGGAAACAGAATTGAAAGGAAGTCATCACTTGTAAAGTTAGTCAACCAGTATTGGTGGGCATGATAAAAATCCTAATGTTTCAATACTTAGTGCAGTCCAGTCTTTCCCAATATGATTTAAACATGACAATGAGCTAACTAGAATTAACAAGAAGATTTTGAGAACCTGGAATGCTGTTGTATGGAGTAATGCTAAGTTGTGTGAAAGTAAGGTACCCTCAGCAAAACCAGTCCTTCGATATGGTCAGTCAGATTGTAAAGACAGCTGAAAGTTGGATGGGAAAAGATCAGATTGTGGGCAATAACTGGGGAAATCAGAAAGGCAAGCCATAATAGGCATTTGGGTTCTCACTAAGTAATTACAGTTATTGTGGGAGTGAAATATGACAATTTAGGCACTTTTATTGGGGTTTGTACATCTATTTGTATCTTAGGAAGAAAACTCTGGCCATAGTGAGTAGTCTTGAAAGAACTAGGCAAGGCTGGAGACATCAAGATAGAGTCTGAAAATCTTGAAAATATTACTAACTTTTAATCAGAGAGGGAAAGAATGTGGTGAATCATACTGGTCACCTCATGGCAAGAAATAAAAAGATAAAAAGAGGCCAGAGCTGCATAATTCTTTTTGAGGACATGTCTGCAATAAAAGAACCTTCCACTAGGTTGCAAGTCTTAAGAGTTTCACTATTGCCCAACAATACCACTCTGGGCTGAGCCTTTTTCAACAAGTGGACCTTGAAGTATCATTTGATACCCAAACTATAGCAGAAATTTAAGTTCTGGGAGCTTTTGATTTACAAAGTTGGATTTGTAAAATTATCAGTGTGAGGGTATTCATTGAAGCCATTAGAGTGAACAAAAATATTTATTGAATTTACTTACTAACATTAACAATATTTTATAATCTTCATATTAATTTGTGTATGTTATATTATAAATATGAATATACCTAAAGTTATTTTAGCTATAAACCTCTGAGATATGTGCTATTGCTATGCTATGTAGATAGGGAAATCAAGGCACAGAGATGCTAGCTTTCTGAAATTTGCAGTTCTAGTGGGTGAGTATGCTGAAATTACTCCTCTGTGCAAACAGAAGGAAAAGTCAAACATCACATCAAGGAATACAATAGGAACTTGAGACAGATGAAAACCCATAAGAAATGCTAAGACACAGGAGAGAAGATCACTCCAAAAAAGGTAGAATCATAGGGTATCAAAGGAAAAAGAAATTGACTCAGGACATGTGCCACTGTGGGGCATAGGAACTGGAAGACTAAGAACTATTCATTGGATTTATATTCAAACCATCTTTTTGACAGCAGTTTTGGGTTGGGCATCCAACATTCTTACCCAGAATCAGGAAGGATAGCTATAGACATAACTACATAAACCAAATACTTGAGTAAGCAGCGAGATTGATTCTAGAAAATTGGTTTATTTTCAAGAAGTATATGCTGAAGCTTTCTGTGTGGAGAATTTAAAAAGGGTCAACCTTTCTTCAGTCTTTAAATACAGAATCTGAGAGCAGAAGGGAGTAGACTTGGGGTGCGATAATCCTAGAAGGAAAGAACAAGTGGGGGAGTCCTGATAAAGCCAGTGTATGTATATGAATATCAAGGATTCCATCATGAAGAATTTTCTCAAAATACTTTTTTTTGAGACTCTGGTGTTTTGGTTTTGATATTGCTTAAATATGAGGAAATAAGTGTCATAGATCCCAGAGTTCAAACTATCAAGCAGATAAAGAAAAATGGAAGATTTCTGTTCAGTCCTTGCTGATGTATATTGGTAGCCTGTGAGAGCCATATGAGAGAACCTTCCCAACTCTGAGTTGTAGATGAATGTCTTTTACACATATAGGGAATAATATCAAAGCCAGCACTAAAGGATGAAGGGAATAAGGGAGTCAGAAACTTGTGGTCCCAGACCTGGAGAGACAAGGTTCTTCCTCTGCTATGTGTTAGGGCAAATCAAAAGCATTTGACCATAAACTGTCATGGTCAACTTTCTCTATAAAAGGCTTTTGATGCCACCTGCCTTGAATTCATTAGTTGTCATTGACAATTGAGTCATCTTGGGGTGTTTTCCCGAAAAGAGGTCTACTTTCATTCCATCTTACCAGATTTTAGAAAACAAAACTTTAAATTAGTCAGCTGACATTGGCTTATGAATTTCTCTGTAAGTCCCTAGACAAATTTCCAACAATTCAAAACATCATAGACCATCCTGTATTAGTAGTGGGCTAACAGTTATTTATGAAATTCTATTGAACATCTTTTTTGCATTAATTTGGTGATATTTCTCACTGACGTCAAGGTGATGAAAAATAACACTAAACCTTACTTGGCTGACCGTGGAGAGCTTGGAAGAGCACCAGGCATGCTGCAGGCAATTCTGGAAGGCAGGCGGGAGGACCCAGCGTGCCTCAGAAACTGCCTCAGAGATGAGCCTGAGAGAGAAGCCAGTCTACTGTTATGGGAACAAAAGTCCAAGGCATTTAACAACCAGCAGCCCTTTCTGAAAAGTCATGAAAAACTGGGAAAAACTATACACCCATGGTAGGAAGAAGCAGAAGAAAAGTAGACTTGAAAAGAGAAAACAGCCGGGCGATGGTGGCACACGCCTTTAATCCCAGCACTCGGGAGGCAGAGGCAGGTGGATCTCTGTGAGTTCGAGACCAGCCTGGTCTATAGAGCTAGTTCCAGGACAGGCTCCAAAGCCACAGAGAAACCCTGTCTAGAAAAACCAAAAAAAAAAAAAAGAAAAGAGAAAACAATTTTCTTATTAATGCTTCTAAAGGATCTACTCTCTGCCAGGTCCATTTCTAAACACTTCATGAATATTATCATGTTTTATGTTCTTAGCCCTTCGTGCATACGAGGATTATCCTCATTTTCCAAAGAGGAGTGGTGTGGTACAGAAAGAGCAAGTGGCTTGCATGTGGCCCCAGAACAGACACCAAGCTGAGGTTAAGCCTGATTGAGTCTGTCCAGGGCCCATGCTTTGTGCCACCCATGTTCTCCCCCAAAGACAGTAAAACAAGTTGTGCTTCCAGGAATTTGAGCTCATTGTCTCTAATAACATACAGAACGGCTTCCCCATATGGTAGCTTCTCACTGATGCCAGTTAGCTTTATCAAATTGAACCTTAGGATGCTGTTTAGGAGGAGTTGTGTGTTTTGGTATGGTAGAGGCCACATTATGGACATATACCTTGTTATGATGGCACATCTAGGGGACACAGAGATGCACACCACTCTTAATAATGCACACAAAGTAAGAGGTGGTTGTGGGTTATTCTTCATGCCCTTGGGTCTTGTTCCCGGTGTATCTTGAGAGATCATGAGTAGGACAGTGTTCACCGCATAAACCACAGGCACAGGTGCCTACAGACAGCTAATCTGCCGTAGCAGTCTCTGGATTGTGGCAGTGGTGGCTCAGAAAGTGAAGGGAAGATGTGTAAATAACTTTGACAGAGTGTTTTACTCTTAATATATACATTTCTGGGAACAAAACAAGTACCCTTTTAACGGTTAACATTGATTATTTCAAATGAGATTTGTGTTCCAGACATAAAGGCTCCTGGTTACTCTGATTCTGCTTACACACCTGTCTATCTGGCAGGTTGACGGGTTGCTTAGAAGTAGTATTCTCACTATGTTGTCAGGAACCTACTCCCTTTCTTCTCCTTCTCCCCCACAAGTCAACTCTCACCAGGGAGAGGCGTGTACTTCATATGGCAGCTATCATTTCTGGTGTCCAAGAATTAGCCCATTTTTTGTTCAAATGTCCTATCTCTAGTACAAACGTCTGTTTTTAGTTCTATTGCCCAGTTATTATCTTATCACATATTTTTAAAATGCAGTGCTATTTGATTAAGCATTTCATGTACACACTACATTTTGATCACATTCACTTCCCACGTTTTCTTCGAACTCCTCTAAGATTCACCATCCAACTTCACTCCCTCTTACTTGTTTATGACCCACCAAGTCTAATTGTGATGCTCATTTATTCTCGGGTGAGGGTCATCCTCTGAATTTTTTCTCAGACACCTAAAAAGTGCAAACTGCCATCTTTGTACCTACAGATGCCTTCTACCTGAAGAGAACAAGAAATACCAGATTGCTATGTCTACACCTTGGGGCCATTTTGACTCTTTTTCTTACTGATTTTTATTGAGCTCTACTTTTTTCTCTGCTCCCCTCCCTGACTCTTTATACTCTTTATTCTCTTCTTCTGTTCAGCACTGGTCTGTCTGTAGCTTCAGAGCTTTCTCAGTGCCCTGTCTGTAGCTTCAGAGCATGCTCAGAATTCCATTTGTCCAGCCAGGCAATGGGGGCACATGGCTTTAATCCCAGCACTCGGGAAACAGAGACAGACAGGTCTCTGTGAGTTCCAGGGCAGGCACCAAAACTACACAGAGGAACCCTGTCTTGAAGAATTCCATTTGTTCTTATTCTGCTTCATTCTCTCACCTGTTTTGCTCCACGTTTATTTCATACTTTGTTTCCTATAGAAGTTCGTTTTTTTTAACTCTACAGTATGGTTTTTATTTTTTACATTTACTTTGATTTTTGAGAATGTCATCCATAATTGCCATATTTGTAGTATTTCCACCCCATCCATTTTCTCCCATGGAAGCTTCATTCCCTCACAAATTCATTTTCTCTTCCTTATTTATTATTGTTACACACACGCCATTGAGTCCAGTTAGTGTTGATCATAAGTACATGTGTTACTTGTTCCTTGGATAACCTATTAAGGAGCTCATCCCTAGAGAAGATTTAATGTTCCCTCTTTTAGTAGACATTGTTTGTAGATCTTCATTTAGGGATGGGTTCTTATCCTCACTGGGGCTTCAACTCATGTTGTCATCGTATAGGTCTTATTTAGGGGACCATAATATTAAGGTTTCATGGGTATACACCTCATCAGAGAAGCTTCTTTTTACAGCAAAGTGAGACTATCACAGGAACATACAACATATTAAAATGCAGAGAACAACTTACTATGGAATGCCCATATCCAGTTGATACATCTAGAGTATAACCTGAAGCATGAGTTTCCTGTCTCAGAGCCACTTAGCCCCAAATAACCAGCAGGCACTTCCCAGATTGCCACACAGAGGCTTAATATTGCTTACAAATGCTTGATCAGAAACCCAGGATTATTACTAACTAGTTCTTTCATTTGAAGTTAACCCATATTCCTTACTCACACTCTGCCATGGGGTGGTACCTTTTCTCAGTACAGCATGCCCATCTTGCTCTCTCCATGTCTGACTTGTGTCTCCTGACTCTGCCCTTCTCCTCCCAGCATCCTTAGTTTGGTTGCCCCACCTATACTTCCTGCCTGACTACTGGTCAATTAGCGTTTTATTAAACCAATTCTAGTGACAAATCTTTACAGTGTGCATGAGGATTGTTCTACAGCAATAACCTCTACACTTAAGGCTCAGGGATCTTCAAGGAGAGGACAGGAACATTTCACAG
Source organism: Neodon shergylaensis (assembly GCA_025134845.1). Taxonomy (NCBI): domain Eukaryota; kingdom Metazoa; phylum Chordata; class Mammalia; order Rodentia; family Cricetidae; genus Neodon; species Neodon shergylaensis. Next base: position 881,818 of record JABTXL010001671.1, on the reverse strand, counting down.
GGTCTGTAGATGGAGCTGCGGGTCGCTTCCCGCCGCCTGGCTCCCAGCCACCAGCTAGCTTTACCTAAAATCATTACACAGAAACTATATTCTTTTAAACACTGCTTGGCCCATTAGTTCCAGCCTCTTATTGGCTAATTCTCACATCTTGCTTTAACCCATATTTAGTAATCTGTGTAACACCACGAGGTGGTGGCTTACAGGGAAAGATCTTAACCTGTGTCCGTCTCGGAGAGGAGAGCTATGGCATCTGCCTCACTGCCTTCTTCCTCCCAGCATTCTGTTCTGTCTTCCCCACCTACCTATGTTCTGACCTATCAGGCCAAGCAGTTTTCTTTATTAATTAACCAATGAAAGCCACAGATAGATAAAAGACACACCTACATCAAGGGTCAGCCAAGACCATCCATATAGAAGATTTTTATACAACAATTCATAGCAGTAGCAAAATTAGAAAGTAACAACAAAATAATTTTATGTTTGTGATCACCACACATGAGGAGCTGTATTAAAGTGTCAAAATTGAGAACCTTTGCTCTAAATGGTTTCCCAAGATCTGACAGGCCCCAATTTCCCCCTTGCTTGCTCCTGATTCTATAGTTCTGCTCTTCTAGTTCACTGCTGGTTCTCATCCAGAGCTGTAAGTTTGTCTTGCTTTGGCATTATCTGTTTCCACTTACCGGAAAGCTCTTTTCCCAGATACCCACAACGTTTTCTCACCTTCTTTGAATCTCACTTAAACTCATATTATTAATAATATGCTTTGACTATCTTATTCAAGTAAGACTCTCAAAATACCCTCTCCATCTTCTTTTCCTGTGGCACTTACCACCTGGCATGTACTAGAATTTCCAGTCATCCCACAGTATGCATGGGAGTTACTTCTAGGACCTCTCAATGATAGCAAAACCTAAGCTTTCTCAAATTCTTTAGATGAAATGGAACAATATATGCATGTAACTTATGTACATATCCGACATTAAATCGTCTCTAGATTATTTATAACACACACAATGTAAATGCTATGTAAACAGTCACTATTCTATATCACTTATGGAGTGATGACAAGGAAAGTTAGTACTTGCATGTAAAGTTCAGAGACTATTTAATGCATCTATTTGTTCAATAGTGTGTTGGATCTCTGGATGCAGAGGACAACTCTACTTATTTATTACACCTGTTATTTATTATCTATCTTCCTGCCTTCAGGGGTTGTGAATCTTAGTCTCCAAAACATCCCAAGAGTGTTGCAAATTTCTACTAAATTTTTATTTTTCTTCAATGCTTTATTATTTAAAGGTTTTCATTTCTAAAACTTCCTTTTAATAGATGTGTTTGGAAGGTACTCCTAAAGCTGCCCTTCATAATTGCATTGAAACACACCTTGGATGAGAACTTACCTAAACACAACAATTAGCTCCTGTAGCAGCATCTGCTAAGATAGGATTGGGTCTGACAACAATTCACATGCCCATAAACTGCCCCTCTATTTTGAAAAACAAAATGAGACACTCGTATTCTGGTTTGACTGAAGAAACAGTTATTTCTTCTGTTCGGAGATGCAATAGCAGGTGCCGATTCTGTTTTACACTCCAAATCATATTAAATAACAGACCCACTGCAGAAGGATGCCAACGTTGCCTATGGAGACGTGTACTGGAATCAGTGAGCCCAGTGAGAAATTGCTTTCTATTTTTCATTTGAGATACTTGCAATAAACAGTCCTTGAAGCTCCCAGTATCCAAGGACACAGGTCTAGTGTTTTCCACCTTGTTTGAATGTTCAGTTTAGGCAACCCATGGCAGCTGGACTCAGTCCCATTGTTAGGAACATCCCCATGAAAGTACCCGGTCATTACTCATGAGCCAACTGGTATGCTTAGAGAGTTGGGCCAACCAGCTTTCAGTCTGAGATAGTCTTTTAATGGGTGAGGAAGAAAATGTTTGGAAGCAAGAAACAGACCATAAAGACACACATAGAAACAGTGTAGACAAACGCTGGAATTAAAAATGCAGAGAGGACAATTTTATTCTTCTATACTCAGCTCTCAGGATTAGGTGGGCCCTAAAATGCTGCCATGTCATCTTCACTGATGATCTAACATGGAGAAGAGCCAAAGGCTCACAAATCTCCTATGTCTTCATTCAAAATGGTAGTAGCTCTAGTCCCCTATAATTCTTAACTAGAAAATAAAAGCAAATATAAGAGGAGAAATTTCCACACTATCCACTTCATGGCTTTTGAATGAATATTATATTGGCATAGCAGCCATTGTTATACATAAGAAGTACAATTGAATAGACTCTGGAGCCAGTGTGTTCCGGTCATGGACTGATTGTAAGTCTCGAAGCAAGTTATATCACCAGTGATTTCTTCATCTATAAATGAGAAAAATCACTGAACCTGCTCTGAGAGCATGTGATAACTAACACAAAAGGACAACAACAGGAACCATAAAAGTCCATGCCAGTATTATAATCATAAGATCTTCTTGTCAGCATATTCTTATTTTGAAAGTAGGCTAGTCAGTGTAAGTCTGGTCTTGCCTTTCTGCATATCATTAACATGAAATTGTTTTCTTTGTTTGGCATATATCATATATGAAGCATAGTGTATTTTTCCTATAACTTTAGTCAATGTTTACTATGTAGTGGAGTTCAAAAAATCTTGGTAAGGGGATGGTTTATTTGAATTTCTACATTATATTCCATCATTGAGGGAAGCCAAGGCAGTAGCTTGAAGCAGAAACCATGGAGGAATGATGCTTATTGTCTTGCCTTCAAACTCACATTTAGCTCCCTTTTTATATAGGCCAACCCAAATAAAGATGGTATAATGCACAGTGGGCTAGGCCCTCCCACAACAATTAGCCATCAAGAGAAGACTCAGTCCAATATTATTGAGACTTTAGTTGATGGTCATTTTTCCCAGGTACATCAAGTTGACAAACAAGATTAGCCATCATATCTGGAAAGAAGAAATTTTGAGAAAAGATAATATTGACAGATATGAAATTTGAGGGTTCATATCTATGAGGTGGTGTTACCTTGTGGTTCACTTTTTCCTAATACTACCATGAGTGATGCAGACCAAAATTAATTCAAAAGCATCCTAAATTGCAAATAAAGACTTTCACCTATACAGGGAAAAAAAAGTCCTTTAGGAAAAATCTCACAGACTCTAGGAACAGACTGATTTCTCATGGGCACATTGCTCTTCCTGTATATCTTTTGTGACCTTGTACTTGACACTCATTGCCATGTTAAAAAAAATCACCAAATTACTAATTGAAAACAACAAGCTTTTACAGACTCATCAGTTGAAAGCCAAAACTCTGACAGCAGCTTAGCTAAGTGACCGTGCATCATGTTTCCCCTGTAGTTACAGACATGGTTAGGGCTGTGGACATCTAGTGACTTGATGGGGCTGGATAACCCTACCCAAATACACTCATAGGTACAATGGCAGGGGGGACTTTTATTCAGTGACCCTCTAAATAACATATCAGCTGCTTTTGCCCAGAGAGGGTAATTGTAAAGAGAGTCTAAGTTGTAAGCCATTGTGTCTTTATCACACACTTTGTGAAATTTAGTGTTGCCCCAGTCCTGCTGGTCGTATGTGATCCCCTGAGCAGTAAAAGACAGAACTAGAAGAGGATTTAAATCCTAGCTGTGAGGATTATTGGGTTTCATCTTGTAAGTTTGGTTACCACAGGGATGTTTAACTTTTAGAGCAAGAATTTATGTGTCTGTTTTATATAAGCCACAGGAGTAGTCTAAATTAAAAATAACATGATAAAACTTATATGCAGTACCATGCATTCTTCCTTAAATATGGTAATTTGTATATGCATACCATTATTAATGGACATATACACACATTTATTAGGAATATGGACCCTTAATTCTTCATACACTGAGCTGGTATCCACATCTTAACCAGATACATTGAAAATTAACCTATAGAATTTGAAGAGCACTGGACTTGGTGGATTATTATTTTTATTGAAAATATTCTTTTTCCATAGACTATATCCTGATTATAGTTTTCCTCCCTCTATTCCTATTTTGTTTCTCTCTTTGCTTAGTATCTGGCAGTGGGTCTCTACAGCTATTCCTATCTGTTGCTAGAGGAAGCCTCTCTGATAATAACTGGATAAGGCACTGATCGATAAGTATAGTAAAATATGATTAGGACTAATTTTACTGATGTTTTTTAGACCAGTTATGTTTTGTTTTACCATAGGGGTCTGGGTTATTTAGTCTCTAGTTCTGGGTTACCCAAGAAGTGTTGGGTATGGGTTCCAAACGTTTTAAAAGATCACATGAAATTAAGAGGGAGATTCATTTATTTGGTTTTAAGGTTGTGTTGGAGAGAGAAAAGGGATGTGGTATTACCAAAATGTTCAGTTGTAAGATTAATGTATTCTAAAAATTAATAATGGAACAAAACTAATATTACACATCAATATTTGATACCAAAATTCTCAATGCAAGCCCCTTCCCAGACTCCTTTCTAAATTCCTTTCATGCCCTGGTCTCATAGAAACATAGTTTGGCCTTCCAGAATGTACAAGTTAAAAACCAAGGGCTCTTCTTTTCTCACAAGAAACTAGGTGGAGTAGTGTGGTGACATTTCAAAAGCTGTATTCTGAGATAAAGTTTGTTTTTATTGAGGGCAGATGGCAAGCAACTTCCAAAGGACACAGTTGGCTTCAAGAAAAAAGAAATAGTTTAAAAATCTTCAAGTGATATTAGCAAAATGTCACCAGAATCTTTTCTCCCACTTGCAAAAAGCAAACTCAGACACTTCTGCAGAGAGAGAAAGCCCATGCACAAGACTCAACCATATGCTTGAAATGATTCCACTTTCTGGGACAACCTGAGGTCCCATGAAGACAAATGCTTAGACTAACTTGTTTCGTGGTATTAACGAAGTTGTATTGGTCATGCTGGCCTGGAGACGGAAAGGCCCACCCTCTATTTTATTTAAAAGGGATAGATCCTAAAAGGGAAACTTTGAAGTAAAGATGATTTCACAGCCTGGAGATTATTAAACAAATGATTAAAATGTGTTTCTCTAATTACAAAAGCAATACAAGCTCATTATAGGACATGTAAAAACCAGCAAAACTTATAACAAAAATAGAGTCATTTGAAATCCCATGGAATGATGAGTCAGTATTACAGAACATTCTCCATTAATATTCTGCCCAATTTCCCAGTCTCTTCCTGTCGTGTGCCTGTGATGTGTGCTACAGCAACAGATGATGATTGTCAAGCAAGGAAAAAATATCCAGGACCCATGCTGTAAGGGAAGAGAAACACAAGTGCTGAAAGTAATAAATTCTGGTGCTATTTGTGCTATTTGTCTACCATTGAGCTACCCAGTACTTCTAACCAACCATCCCCACTCTCAAAACACATTCTCACCTCCAAAGGAACCGCTGTACCAGTGAGCTGTTAATCCCTGTGATTTCTTTTCCCAGTCCCTAGCGACCATGACCCTATATTCTGTTTATGTGAATTTGCCTATTGTGAACAATTCATATAAAAATAATCATATGATTATTTTTTGCTTTTGCTTTGGTTGTTTTGCTCTGTACACACACACACAGGCACACATACATAAATACATAGAGATAGGCATGCACACATGCGTGTGTGCATGCACACACACACATACACACACACACACACACTAGAGATTAAGACCCTGCTTACTTAGTAGCTTTCTACTTTATCTTTTTAAATTTTTCATTTTTTCTCTCACCACAGCACTTTTCCCTCTCAATTTTATGTGCGTTTTTTTTAAGAGAGAGAGAGAGAGAGAGGAGAGAGATCTAGCGAGTCACACTTAGTGTTGTCTGTATTCACATACCTCTTCACTGTAACACTTAGTTTCTCAGGGGCCTCATATCTGAAGAAATGACTGTCCCTCCCCAGGCAGACTTCAGATTCCAATAGCTCCTCTGTTAGGTATGGGGCTTCATGAGCCCCTCCTGCGTCCACACTGGGGTTTTGCTTGCTTTATTTATTTATTTTTCAATAATAAAAAAAGAAAATTAAATTTATTTGAGCATTTCACAATATCATACTTAGAATTTGATATTTTTAATCCTAATCTATAACTTCAAGATTTTAGCAACAGAAGCAATTTAGAAATTTACAAGTTTGTTTAGTGAACACTTTTAAAATATATAGTTGACCCATCCCACTGCCTTTCTCAGAAGCCGAATATTTGAAGTACATCGGCACCAGAAATTTATTATTTTCCATGAACCTATGCTCACACACAGACCTAGCAAGCCCCCCATGGAAGTAGAACAAGTTCATAAAAGATGTAGGCAGCTCTCCAAGTGAAATGCCTTTTGTTTCTCAGTGTTCCTACAGAGAAACACCAGTGATGCCTATTTTTGTAGTCTTAGAAGATGCAATATTTTGTGTAAGTCTCATGCATCCAGTCCCAGCTGCTGGGAGTTTGTGTGTGCAACTGCCCTGTTGTTCCCAGCAAACACTATTTCGCTACAGAAATAGTGGCTCTTAAAACCTTTCCACCCCTGCTTCCTCTATGAATCTTCAGCCTAGAAGGGAGGGAGTGTGGTATAAACGTCGCATTTAGGCCTGAATATTCTATAGGCTTTTGCTAGTTGTGGGTCTATGATTTCATTGTCATCTATTGCAAGAAGAAGTTTCTTTGATGAGGGTTAAGAGATACACTAACCTATGGGTATAAAGATAAGAATTTAGGGAACAATTTTTATTATGTCCACTTTGCAGAAAAATTGTACTAAGTTCCCTCCTAGGGCCTATGACCTAAGCGGTCACAAATCTGGGCTCAGTTAACAGTAGTAGGTATGAATGGTGGAGCAGTCTTTCAATTCAATCATAAAGTGGCTGGTTAATCTTATATCATTTATGCCCCTTTCATTACAACAATTCGTGCAAGATTGCACCAGCGATCATATCTTACCAAAACAATAGTTATTGTAAGTTTTGGGATTCATAGCTGGTAAGACAAATAACTGATTATTTTTTCTATCCTGATAGCTTTTATAGAACCTTCCAACACTAGTAGGGTTGAAGATTCCAGGTGGGTACCAACTTGAGTTCTTTAAATTTTACTATTCGAATATGTACCATCTTGGTGTGGTATCTTAATATGGTCTTTCCATCAAGTTCTGGAGTAAAACCAGTTTGTAACAAGGTTTATCCACTCACCTGGGGCTCCCTGGTTTGAAGATATGGAGGGTGGAAGTATGTTCTGGGGATATTCCTAGCTCTACCTCTTCAGTATTGGGGTTAGGGACATGTGCAACTGCCTTTTAGAAAAGACAAAATACTGTCTTTTATGTGAGTTTTAGGGGTATGAATTCAGGTTTTCAAGCTTGTATGAAAAACACTTTACCAAACTGAGTTACATTTCTCAACCCCTGGGATCTTTCACTCTTGAGATAATGTTTTGAAAGTTCATCTTCGTTTTGCCTTGAATCAGTATTAGACTTCTTTTTATGGTTGAACAATATATCATGGTATAAATAAACTAAACTGTGTACCTATTCATAAGTTCATAAACATATAGGTTATTTCTACTTTGGGAGTTTTACAAATAATAATGCTTTAAACATTAATTGCAAGGTTATGCTTGGTTTGTTTTAATTATTTAAAAACATAATCTTACCATATAGGGAAGGCTGACCTTAAATCATGATCATCCTTCATTAGCCTCCCAAGTGATGAGATTACAGGGTTTTGGAACTCCTGGCCATATAGGTTTTGAAAGGACATAGGATATCGGTGCTTGTATTATTATTATTACAATCCTGTAAGTAGAAAGGGCTGTGTTACATTAAATGTCATTCTTAAGCAGGCTCCATGTTAAACGCCATACTCACCTTGTGAAAAAACAACCATGGCAATATGCAACCTAGAATGTTCCTTAAAAGCCCCTTGTCTAAAAAGGCAGCTTGCTCTTTTAAGATTGGATTTCTGTCCTGCCTTCCTCCTTGCCATCCTTCTTCCGACTCCCCTTTGAGGTTCAGTACTTTTCCATGCACTTCCAAAGACCCTTTGGCATGGCCTTTACTGCGGCCATCTGCTTTCATGTCTTTTTCCAACTTTCTTTGCACCATATACTCCTAGCAGAGTGCCTACTCTTATAATAGGCAGGCGATAAACAAATTTTTAAATCTTGTTTCAAACCCTTGGGAATAAAAACAGCAGATGCCATTTGGAACACAGAGGAACAATAGTGATTTCATTTGAAATATGATTGTATTACTTTAGAAATCCCAGAGCAATGGTAGTTTGGTACACTAGCATAAAAACAGAGGAAAGCTGAGGAAACTCATAACTCGGGCAAATAAGAACACTAAGGGTTTATGTAAACAACTCTGTGTGTCTTAGGTATCTTTGAATTTTTGATAAACATGCCCCTGCCTGTGTGTCTGGATGCAAAAACTATTGAAAATACACAATGCCACAGATATTTACAGTGGGAGAAGATCGAAGGAGTTGCCTATAAAAGTTATTTAATCTGAACCTTGGCACCGGCGGCCAACCTGGGTGGAGGAAGTGACAAGGGAGATCTTCCAATAATGACTCTGTCACGATGTGATGCAGCCATCAAAAGCCATCTAGCATGCATAAAGATGGCCCTTGCATTGTAACTGCATGTGATACACGGCATCACAGCGAGGGGTTTGCTCTGAGAAAATGAATGCATGAGGCAGCTGCCAGTCTATTGACAAAGCTGAGGGAGGCTGGCTGACTGCTAGCATGGAGGAAACGGGGGAGCAGGATGTTTTCCTTCACAGCCTAAGAAAATACCTTCTGTGATTCAGGGTCTACACTGCCAGATTTATTGTACCGTGAGACAGCCAGAGAGATCATTTTCTGATGGAATAGTCATGGAAAATGGGTGTGGACATGGGTGTTTGTAGATGGAGTGGATTGGGTGAAAATTTAAGGGCAATTTTAAACAAATGGAGGGTGGGGGTGTGTTACACAGTCACGTGCATGTTTGTACACACAGACACACACACACACACCCACACATATACCAGGAGAATACAAACATTTTCACCAATGCCAAAATGTTCCTCTAGCGTGGTGGGCTCAAAAAGTGACGCATGCAGTTGAGATATTGGCAAGCGGCATGTGGAAAGTTCTCACATTTTGTCATCCCCATTTTAAGCAGTCTTCTCTGTCAGCACAGAGGAGGTCAGTGACCTCAGAGCTGGGTGGGGAGAGAGAAGGGATGTACATCAATCTGGCTTCCCACAGATACTGAGAAGTGCTCACCAAACTAGCCACGAGGTCCCGTTTAAGGCAAAGCCTTCACCTTCATTTTGTTTCCTGGAACAGGAGCCTTCCAGATTCTCTCTTCGTGTGCCTGTGCATGAGGTGAGGATGCCACACAAGTTAGGATGGAATGTTTGACTTCTTTAGATTGCACATTTGCAAATAAATGACTGTCAACTTGTTGGCGTCACTATGGAGACAAACTTTTGAGAGTGTTTATCTGGGTGCTTTGTGAAATATTTCACTGAGCAGGGAAGACTCACTGTTAATTTGGGTATCAGTATCCTATGGGCTGGGCCCCATAAAATAAAAACCTATTGCAGAACTCAATTCTTTGTGCTTCCTGATGACAGATACAATGTGACCAGCTGCCTCAAGCTCTAATAGCCGGGTCTTCCCTACCATAACAGGCTCTATCATTGAACTGTAAACCAAAATAAACCCTTCCTTAAGTGGTCTTTGTCAAATATCTTATCACAACAACGAGAAAAGTAACAAATGAAGTAATGATAATTTTGTGTATTTTTTTTAATTCAGAGGTGATAGGTTACCTAATGGCTGCTCTGCTGACTTTTATGGTTGGCTACATAAAGTTGTCAAGTGCTTTGTCTTATTCTGCCATCAGAGCGTTTTAAGAAGAAAGACATCTGGGGATACAGGATCTCTAATCCAGAAGAAACTCAGGGAGAATTATATTAGATTATAGTTTTCCTGTGCTATGATAATAGAAAAATCAGAAAATGGTCATGATTTCTCTTAAACGGAGTGGATTGGCAGGGAGATAAGTTTTGTCTTTACAGATATCACAGCTGATGGTATTTCTGCATATTTCAGACCTGGTACAAGCAGCAAGTTCCTTAATGTGAATCAGGACATTAACACCACATCTAATGAAATAGATGCCTGGGAAGAAAAAAAGGGAGCTTTATCCTTCTCTATCTTTTTCCCATCCTCCCCCTCTCTCCCTTCCATCTTTTTTCACAGTCTCCCCTCAGTCTCCCACCTAAGTTCCCTTCTCTCTTCCTTATGATGTCCTAAAAAAAAATGTATGGAGTTGGTGTAGAAGACACAACCCTTAGAAATAATATACAAGGATGTTAACTCAAGAAGACTTTTGTGGATCTTATTTGAAAAAGAGCAAGTTAGAGAACAGTTTCCTTCTGGAGAGAATGAATTGTGTTCTGAATGCATTTATAATAAAAACATAGAGACAACCTATAAAATTTTCTATAAACCATGCCAGGATACATTAATATTGTAAGTATATCTCTCTCCTATTTTCACTAAATAATTTGAAGGAATTTCTCATTTTAATAACACATTATTTTACCAGTGGCAGACTCTGTTTCATATCTATGTCTGGTAAAGAGTAAACGTTGGTCAGCTTAACATAATATTATGATTAAAGGAGACAAAAGACCCACCTGCTAAATATATCCTTCTCTCAGAACATAATTCTTAGCAGTGTTAAACGATGCAATCTTAAAATCTCTGAATGTAGAAATTCTTATCAGGAATGCATATTACATGACTGAGGTTAAGAAGTGTGGCCCTGTTGGAGATTGCAAAGAATTTTAAGGATATTTTACTGGATTCCTCTTAAAGACAAGTCCTGTGTAGTCTAAAGGATAGCAATGGCTTTTTCCAGGACATGCAGTTTCTTGGTGTCCAGCTGGTCTGGACGCAATGCTCCTGGATGAAGTAAAAGAATCCGTGGAGCCGGGCAGTGGTGGCGCACGCCTTTAATCCCAGCACTCGGGAGGCAGAGGCAGGCGGATCTCTGTGAGTTCGAGACCAGCCTGGTCTACAGAGCTAGTTCCAGGACAGGCTCCAAAGCCACAAAGAAACCCTGTCTCGAAAAATCCAAAAAAAAAGAATCCGTGGAAAACTGGTCTCACCTCAGTTCTCCTCATTATGTTTGCAACTTCTTCTCTGTGAGTTTGGTCTCTTTGTTGTGTCAATTTACAGATCATCTTTACATATATTCTATAAGTAATGAGGCAGGAGAATTCACAACTTTGAAAATAATTCTACTTTATTAATTTAATATTAAGATAATTGGATAATGTGAACTCTAACTTTATAGAAGTTTATTGATAAATTACTGATAGGATGCTGGGATCTAGTTGAAGGAAGTAGATTTCTGGAGGCACAACCTCTTGAAGGGAATATCTTACCCTTGAGCCCTCCTGCTCTTCCCTTATTCATTCCCTTGTCCCCCCCCCCACACACCTCTCATTTATCCACTCCCCACTCCACCTCTGACCATGAGGTAGCATCTTTCATCCATTACATATTCTCCATTGTAGTAAGGAGTTGTCATACTATATGGCCTAGAAACACCAGGACCAAAGTGACTTTGGAATAGTTAATCTGAAACTATACACCAAAATTAACATTTCCTTTACGTTGACTCTCCCAATTATTTTGCCATCACAATAAAAAGTGGCTAATGCAGACAGCATCTAGTGGGTACTTCATAGCCAACAGGAAGTGATCTGAAATTGAGGAATGGTCCCTGTTTTCTAAAGAGATGGGAGAGGATGGGGAAGTGTAGTTGTTAGGGTAACCTTGATGGACAGAAACCTGTGGGGAAGTATCTTAATTGCACTCATTGAAGTGGGAAGACCTGCCTACTGTGAGTGGCACTGTCTCTGATGGGAACCCTGGACTGTACAAATAGAGAACGGGAACTAACTGGTCAGTAGCATGTGTTCATCACTCTTTGCTTCTGGACTGTGGTGTGATGTGACCAGCAGTTTCAAGCTCTTGCTGACTGACTTGTCTACCACCTCAAATCAAGAGACAGAATGGCCTCTTCCTCCCTTTGGTTGCTCTGTTGAGACCTTTTCTTACAGCAACAGGGAGAAAGAGCTAAGACTGGAAGATTACATAGAAGACATTTCAAATAAGTGGTCCCTGTCAACAATGTGCTCCTCCAATTGTCTACTGCTGGCTCATAGCTTCACATGTGTAGGAGTCGTGGTGAGATGCTATCCCTGAGTTTTAGGAATACTACCTCAGGACACTGGCTTGGAGAAAGGGACGGACGGCGGGCGAGGGATCAATTCCTGTGGCTCCTGCAGATGTCATCCTAGCCTCACGGGGCCATTCTCTGCTTTCTCGCCTGTGGCTTTATCTTGTATTTCCTCTTTTGAGCAATATAGAAAATGATGTGCTCGTCAGTATTTGATTTCAGGCATGTAGCAAGCTAGGAAGACTCATAGATAGCCAGCTTCTTAAAGGGAAGAAAGGAAGTGTTTGCAATGAAGTAATATTTACTACACACTGCTAGCACAGTCTCTCATTTCAGTTTATGCTTTCCTGATCCTATTAACCCATCACCATGCTGACATTTCCTGCATGACCAGCCATGGACGCACATTTGTTATGCCTTTCTAGGCAGAGTCAGGCTGCCCTCAGCTAGGATGGAGCGCCATGCAATTGTCAGGTGGGGCTGAAGGCTTTCATAGTGCTGAGTATAGAACTTCCTCTTTCCTGGTTTGTCCACAGAGAAGAATTAAAAAGTTATTTAAAATATACAAATTAAATATCTACAATGTCCAGGAGAACACATTATTGATGTTTTAGAGCATCTAAGGAATCTGTGGTTGCAGGGTGCTGGGGATCCTGAAACAGGGATTTCTTAGAGGTCAGTCTTGTATGAAGTGGCTCTATGCGGTCAAATAAAAACAAGGCTGGAGGTCCCAGTGCCAGCTGTGGTCTTCAGTTTCCAGCACTGCTCTACTTGAAGTCATTTCTCCTAGACTCTCACAGACCTCAGGGGCCTCACATCACTTCTGATGCCCCAGTGGACTGTCTGCAGTGTGGCTATACTGTAGAGCAACTGTCACCTTTCCCATAGTTTCCATCACTTTCCTGAAGACTCTGTGTGTACAGGTGTGCACACTTTGTGTGACAATAAGGTGTATGCTATGTGGAGGCCAAAAGACAACTTCTGGGATTGGTCCTTACTGTACACACTGTTTGCCATAGGGCCTCCTTGTCTCTTTGCTGCTTATGCCAACCTAGTTGGCCTGCGACCTTCTGAGAATTCTCCCATCTCAACTTCTATCTTCTGCAGACTTGCTGGGATCACAGACCTGTGTGCCACTTTTCCAGCTTCAACGTTAGGTCTGGTGATTTGCACTCCAGTCCTCTGTTTATGTAGAAGATATTTTTACCCATGGAGCCATCTGCTCATCTCCCACCATAGGACTGTCATATTTACCAAATTTAGATAATGGCTGAAAATAAAACAAAATTCAATAAGGTGAAGTATAAAGAGCCACAGAGCTGGATTTCAAGAGTCCTAGATTTCCCATGACTGACCTTGTAGGTATGTTGAGATGATTTCTTCATTTATTAAAAAAAAAAAATGCCTAGGTGAAAACCGATGACCATATTTCAGGTAGCCAGAATGGATCCTTCAGGAAGAAACAGAAGCACACATTGCTACAGTCCAGTTGTGTAGCATCAGCTCTCATCCCAGCATCCGTGGAAACACTTCTGTCACTTAAGCTCAGATTGCAAGTTTTCTATTGTAAGGATGGGTCATATTTCCATGTGTCATTGGCGAACCCTGAAATGAAAAATACCCACCATAGCAAGCGCAGTTTGCGTCAGACAAGTTCCCCTGCTTCACTGCTCTCCAAGGTTCCGCCCTCAGGCTGTGAATTCACCTGTCAGCTGTGCATCTACATGCGTGTTAAATGATGCACAACACAGGGCGTATGGCTCTAGCAGTTGAAGTGTCTACTTCATTGTTGTTAATGTCCTTTAAATTATGCACCGTTGTCACCATGCCCCACTTCAGAACCTCCCAAATGCCTGCTCCCCTGTCTACTGACAATTGTCATGCTAATGTTGAGAATGCCAGAACCAGATGGACTCTTCGAGATCATATGCCTTACGATATTGATCTGATATATGACATATATTTCCTTTAGCAATGACTTCTTATTTGAAAGGTCAGTAAACATAGCTTTGATGGGTTAACACAGGTAACTTACCAGGAATTCTATAATGATCACTAGATAACGTGTATGTGTGTGTGTGTGTGTGTGTGTGTAATTCTTATATGATTCTTCATCCCCGCCTCTTCCAATCTTCAATTGTTTACATATATTGCTTTGAAATTTATCTTCCTAATATAGTTTCATATACTTGGAAAATTAGAGGTCTCCCGCTGAATCTTAAGTTCCAAATCGAACTTGACTTTTCTTGCTGAAAAGTGTGAGCTCAGAATCTGCCTCTCTACCCCCTCCATTACTAGAGTTCCAGATATGGCAGGCACTGCTGGTTCTGCTTTTACATGGGTGCTGAGGATCAGAACTCTGATTCTCATACTTGCACAATAAGTCATTGTTTCATAGTCCTACTGAGTTATTTTCTCAGGTCTAGACAAGATGTTTTATTTCTGGCTGCAGCTTAAAACTATTGGATACTATTATAAATTATAATATTATCCTTGGCTATTGATATTTGGGGTTGGCTCATATGGGATAAGACCTAAATTAATAGAATTTACTCAACTTCATATGAACGAAAATTAGTGGAATCTATATTCAAACCTAGGTCACTGCGACTTACACATTTGAACTCAAAACCCAGGGATTATTTGTGAATCTGTTTCTAAAAGTGTGTGGTTATTATTAGAAACCTATATGTTCTTTAAAAATGACAAAGGCAAGTCTTTCGGTTACTTCAAAGAACTAGAATTAGAAAGATGACCCCAGCTATGTTGCAGTTTATATCCTTGGACTTTACTTAACAAATATATGACTTCTTATATATTAATGTAAGAAAACAGGCATGTGGGGAAGTATTGGGAGAATATCTATAACAATGGTGTGTTGTTGCAGCCTAGGAATGAAAATGGAACTTGTAATGCTTTTAGTAACATACATTTGTAAGTCATTATTTCAAATACACTCTCATTAAATTAGACTAACTCGGAATGGTGCAGTCTGGCCATTTACTGGGAACTTCACATATGGAAATAAGTATAGCTATGTACTGAAAAGTTTTAGAGTAAAACCTTGTGCATAGTATGAATGAATAAGCTGAAAAGGGCATTCTGCTACTTGCTTGAACTTCTGCAGAGGGAGGTTTGCTATTGGCACATGCCTTTGATACCACTTGACTTTCATACCATCAACCTGACATCTTAGGTGCATAACTGTAATTCTGTTTTGGCTGAAACTTCAATTACAGTTATTGATAAGTGGAAGTATGGGACTAGGGGTGTTCTATTGCAAGGATAGTACAGTGTGCCTAAAGATCCCATAAAAAGGGGAGTTATATATAATCTGCTGAGAAGACTTAAATGGCAATAATTCTAGTGTTTGACATTTACAAATGCTTCCCATCATACCTGAAGATGAACTTAAGCATGCATTTAATACTGAAGCACAATTCTATGTAATATACTCCAAACTTTCCAGGCTGTGTGCATGTGTGTGGTGCTGGGGGTGTCCTTTAAGCAACTGTAGATTCACTAATCATTACATAATACAGGGAGGTATTCCTTGGAGAAATGAAACCCAGGCATCTGAAATGATACTCTGATCTTCAAAATAAGAAACAGAATGGCAGGGTTGGCTGTAGAGACACATATTTCCTTTAGCAATGACATCAGCCAGTGTTGAAGACTTGAGGAAAACCAAGAGGCGAAGCATGCCACTTTCATAGGGCTGTAGTGGAGACAGGTCAAAACTATGTCACATCAGCTTCTCTCTAGGGAGTTGGGTAAAATTCTTCATTCAGGGAAAAGCACAGACTCTGGGAGAAGCTGTGCAGCCCAGCCTTCCGTTCCCTCATTATTGGTAATATTTGGTTTCACCTACAAGTTCTATTCCTCTTGATTGTCTCACTAAATGAGATATTTGAATGTTGTTGACCCTAAACATCTGTCTCAAAGTCGTTCTGCATATATAACTCCAGAATAGTCTTTAGTTAAGTGAGGAAAATAAAATGTTGCAATAGGCAAATCATCACTCAATTTGTGGTTATAATTGATTTCTTCATACACTAGACATAGAGATCTGGCTCTTGAGGGTAAACAAACACAACACCAGTACTCAATAAAAGTAATGAGAGTATCAGAAGAACAACTAGAATAGAATATGAGCACAGAGGCTCAAAATGTACAATCCTACAAACAATATTTGCTGTGAGTTTTCTTACTGCAAAGGAAGAGAATGTCTCCCACTAGTCACAAGTAGTGAGAGGCCATATGTAATTTCTTAGCCCACAAAGAATCCAGATCTTAGAATTTGTTTCCTTCTTTTTTGGGTGGGGGATTGATCTTCAGGCCTCATACAAACTTGGCAAGTACACTACCACTTAGCTAAAATTCAGTTTTAGAGTATTCGTATATATTTAAATGTAGTATATATGGATGTGTATCATCTGCAACACAAGTATTCATATTTGTATGATAATATGTCATAGGTACAAACACAAACTCTATGACACTTTTGAGAACTGCCTTGTTGTTACAATAGGCTGCTAGTTCATTTCCTGATCACCTGGCAGCTCAGACCCAAAATAACGACACAGAAACTGTATTAATTAAATCACTGCTTGGCTCATTAGCTCTGGCTTCTTATTGGCTAACTCTTACATCTTAATTTAACCCCTTTCTATTAATTAGTGTATCGCCACATGGCTGTGGCTTACCTGCAAGGTTCCAGCATCTCTGTTCCTGGCAGCGGCTACATGGCATCTCCTTGACTCCACCTTCTTTCTCCCAGCATTCAGTTTAGTTTTCTCCACCTAGCTCTACTCTGCCCTATCAGCCCAAGTCAGTTTCTTTATTCACTAACCAATAAAAGCAGCACATATACAGAAGGACTTCTTACATCACCTTGTCACCAATTATAGAAGAGCCTGAGATACTCAGTAGGAAAAGATGACCTAGTGGTACCCAACAAGCAAAGTTTTTTCCCCACTAGATAAGTAAATTCCAAATATGGTGGTTATTGGTTTTGTTTTTCTGCAAAGTGTGTGCTATAATACATTGCAAAGTGTCCACTAGGCTTGTCCATTCAGATGCCCATGAGATACTGTTTGGTTCACTGGGGTCTTGAGGTGCTTGCTGTCTCCTCAGGTTAAACCAATTTGTTCTCAGGGCTCACAGTGAAGTCACACTCTCTTGTTGCTGTACTAGGAAATTTATGTAAGGTCCCCCCACTCCATACTTACCACAGTTCCTGAGACAAAGAATATTTTTCTCACTTAGAACAAGAAATCCAAGGTGAGGATTCATTCATCTATTTCCCCAGCATCATCTCTCTAGTCTATACATTCAGGATTCAGACCCTCCCAATCAGTAGTCCATAGTTCCCATTGACTTCAAGAGCATTAGCAAAACCATATAAGTTAAGCTGCATGTTTCCAAGCTCAGCTACATAGCAGAATCACTTGGGGAGCTCATTCAAAAATAAGTATCTCCAAGAAATCCTTTTGAATGTCTAAGAAGGTCAGAGGTATGCTTTGGGGATCATTTTAATTCCTCCCAGATAATTATGGTACAGGTAGTCCCAGTGGTATAGTTAAACATGATCAGTTTACTAAACATGCTGAGTTCATAATGTACAGGTACTAGGACTATACAATTAAGAAACCAAAGTATGAAAACAGTACTAAAATACACATGGAATATGCTTCAATACAGAAAAAGGTGAAAATCAGCCTCATTCGTGTGGAACAAGAAAGAGAAGTACTACATTCATTGGAGCAATCAGCTCAAACCTTGCACAAAAAAAAAATGGCAGTTGCAAAGAAATTTGAATTGTTTCTTTAATAGGAGAAGAGAGGAATAGCATTCCAAGCAGGGGAACAGTGAGATGGAGGCTGTAAGGCAGGAATGAGGGCAGGTGTTTAGGTAAGCCCTTCAGTTTGCAGTGCTAGTAACCATGTGAGCTGTGGCAAGGGCTGAGAACCTGCACAGATAGGTAGCAAAACTGGAATGTTTAAACAAGGGAGTGCATTAAGAGCTGCATTTTGAACATCACCATAAGGGTGGCTTAAAGGAGATAAGAATGGATGGGAGCACACCGCTAGGATATTGAGGTGCAGATAATGTGGAACTGCAGAAGTGCTAAACTAGGGAGAGTTCCTGAATGAAAGGAGGGCACGGGTGGAGAGAGGCTGGGCAGTATGTCAGAGAACATCAGTGGGAGATGGTGGCAGATTACAAAGAGGAGAAGGAGGCAAGTGGAGAAAGAGGAGGCAGGGAAGAGTCTGGAAACTTCTAGACTGACCCGTGCACTGAAGGTGCTGCTCACAGATCTCCTTCCTGTTTTATTTGTATGTCTTCTTTCACTCTAAATAGGGAAACTGTCAGTTTGAAAAAAAAAATGATACCAATGGCTACTTTAAAATAATTATTTGTAGAAAAGAATTTATAGTTCTTTAGGATTTTATTTAGCTAAATTAGGGCTGAACTAAGCCTTGATATTTCAGTGTTCATCTGTGAAAAACACAGGAGGATTTTTAAAAAAAAAATATTAAAAATAATTCTGATGCACTAATATTGTAAGTTCAGGCCCACTAATCTCAGTACCTAAGCTGAAATCTCTTAGCACGTATGTCTTTCTGGAGTTGCTTCCAGCTGTAAAATGGGTGATGGAATTTTTTTATAAAAACATTTTATGGCTCTACAATGGATGGATTTTTCCAGTGGGATTTATATAATGACTTGGGGAGAAAGTTAAAACAATGTGTAAAAGAAACCCCATGCAAGAAAAATAATTAGAAAGAATTCCCTCCTGAAATGCTGGAATGCCTATAGTGGTAGAGGTCTGTGTTCTGTTTCGCTATCTATCTAGCTATTAAAGTTGTTTTTAATAGCCAGAAATTTTACTTTAAAGTACTGGTTTTTGCGGGTGCTAAGAATTCCATTGGTGGAGATCAACAACTGTTCCACATGTGAGAAGAGAAGCATGCCTTTGAGAAGATGCCTTCGGCTTGAGTCTCATGGGCAGGGAGGAGGGTATGCAGGGTAGCATCTCTTAAGCTAGAATCACTTAGGGAACAGCAGGACCAAGAATCAGGAAGCTCAAAGCCAAAAAAGCTATCATTGTGTATTTTGAGATGTCATAGTGTCGGGATTGAGCCTCTGCTTTGCCACTTGCTGTGCGTGGGCTCTTGTGCTTAGACCTCCTGAGCTCCACTTTCAGCTCTTATAAGGTTAAGGTGAATAAACTTGCTAAAGGAAATATTGTCAAAGATATTAAATGAAGTGATATGTGTTTCAATTACTTTTTTTTTTTTTTTTTGAATTTTCGAGACAGGGTTTCTCCATAGTTTTTGGTTCCTGTCCTGGAACTAGCTCTTGTAGACCAGGCTGACCTCGAACTCACAGAGATCCGCCTGCCTCTGCCTTCCGAGTGCTGGGATTAAAGGCGTGCGCCACCACCACCCGGCCTCAATTACTTTTTTATTGATTTTATTGAGCTCGACATTTTTCTCTGCTTCCCTCCCTGCCTCTCCTCTCCGCTTCAACCTTCTCCCTTGGTCTCCATGCTTTTAATTTTCTCAGGAGATCGTGTCTTTTTCTACTTCCCATGTAGACTAGATCCATGTATGTCTCTCTTAGGGTCCTCATTGATGCCTACGTTCTCTGAGATTGTAATTTGTAGGCTGGTTGTTTCCAGGTTCTGGCTATGACAAACAATGCTGCTATGAACATAGTTGAGCACATGTCCTTCTGGCATGATTGAGCATCCTTTGGATATATACCCAAAAGTGGTATTGTTCTATCTTGAGGAAAGTTGTTTCCTAATATTCTGAGAAATTGCCAAACTGATATCCAAAAGGATTGTACCAGCCTGCACTCTCACCAGCAATGCAGGAATGTTCCCTTTACCCCACAACCTCCCCAGCATAACTTGTCATCAGTGTTTTTGATCTTGGCCATTCTTACAGGTATAAGATGGAATCTCAGAGTTGTTTTGAGTTGCATTTCTCTGATGGCTAAAGATGTTGAGTACTTCCTTAAATATCTTTCAGCCATTTTAGATTCCTCTCTTAAGAGTTCTCGCTTTAGGTCTGTACTCCATTTTTTTTAATGGATTATGTGGGGTTTTTTGGTGTCCGATTTCTTGAGTTCTTTGTATATTTTGAATATCAAACCTCTATCTGATGTGGGGTTGGTAAGATCTTTTCCCATTCTGTAGGCTGTCATTTTGTCTTGTTGACCGTGTCCTTTGCTTTACAGAAGCTTCTCAGGCTCAGTAGATCTCATTTATTAATTGTTTCTCTCAGTGGCTGTGCTACTGAGGTTATATTTAGGAAGTGATCTCCTGTGCCAATGCACTCAAGTGTACTTCCCACTTTCTCTTCTATGAGGTTTAGTGTGACTATTTTTATGTTGAGGTCTTTGGTCCATTTGGACTTGAGTTTTGTGCATGGCGATAGATATGGATCTCTTTTCATTCTATGTGTTGATATCCAGTTATGCCAGCACCATTTGTTAAAAGTGCTTTCTTTTTTCCATTTGATATTTTTTGCTTGTTTGTCAAAAATCAGGTGTTCGAAGATGTGTGGATTAATATCTGGGTCTCCAATTCAGTTCCATTGGTCTTCCTGTCTATTCTTATGCCAATACTAGGCTGTTTTAAATACTGTAGCTCTATAATAGAGTTTGAAGTCAGGGATTATGATGCCTCCAGAAGTTCTTTCATTGTACAGGATTGTTTTGGCTATCCTGGGTTTTTTATTTTTCCATATGAAGTTGAGTACAGTTCTTTCTAGGTCTGTGAAGAATTTTGCTGGGTACTGCATGGAATCTGTAGATTGTTTTTGGTAAGACTGCTATTTTTACTGTGTTAATTCTACCTACCCAAAAGCATGGGAGATCTTTCCACTTTCTGGTGTCTTCTTCAATTTCTTTCTTCAAAGATTTAAAGTTCTTGCCATGCAAGTCTTCTATTTGTTTGGATAGAGTTACTCCGAGATATTTTATGCTATTTTTGATTATTGTGAAGGGTAATGTTTCTCTGAGTTCCTTCTTGGCTCATTTATCATCTGTGTAAAGGAGGACTACTGACTTTTTTGAGTTGATCTTGTATCCTGCTACATTACTGGAGGTGTTTATGAGTTGTAGAAGTTCCTTGCTAGAATTTTTTGGGGTCACTTATGTAAACTATCATATCATCAGCAAATAATAAGAGTTTGACATCTTCTTTTTCAAGTTGTATGCCCTTGATCTCCTTTAGCTTAAACATCAAGAACTATATTGAATAGATATGGAGAGAGTGAACAACCTTGTCTTGTTCTTGATTTCAGTGGGATCTCTTTGAGTTTCTCTCCATTTAATTTGATGTTGGCTGTTGGCTTGCTGTATATAGCCTTTATTATGTTTAGGTATGTTCCTTGTATCCCTTTTCTCTTCAAGACCTTTATCATGAAGAGATACTGTATTTTGTCAAATGCTTTTTCGGGACCTAGTGAGATGGTCATGTGGTTTTTATTTTTCAGTTTATTTATATGGTGGATTATGTTGACAGATTTTCATATGTTGAACCATCCCTGCATCTCTGGATGAAGCCTACTTGATCACGGAAGATAATGGTTCTGATGTGTTCTTGGATTCTATTTGCCAGAATTTTATTGAGTATTTTTGTATCAAAGCTCATAAGTGAGATTGGTCTGTAATTCTCTTTCATAGTAATATCTTTATGTGATTTTGATATGCGGGTAATTGTAGCCTCATGAAAAGAGTTTGGCAATGTTCCCTTTGTTTCTATTGTGTGAAATAGTTTAAGGAAGATTGGTATTAGTTCTTCTTTGAAAGTCTTGTAGAATTCTGAGCTGAAACCAACTGGTCCTGGGCTTTTTTTGTTGGAAGACTTTTGATGACTATTTCTATTTCTTCAGAAGTTATAGGTCTGTTTACTTTGCTTATCTGATTTTGATTTAATTTTGGTATGTGATATTTATTTAGAAAGTTGTTCATTTCCTTTAAGTTTTCCAATTTTGTGGAGTACAGGTTTTCAAAATATGACCTGATGATTCTCTGTATTTCCTCTGTGTCCGTTGTTATGTCCCCCTTTTCATTTCTGATTTTGTTGATTTGGATATTCTCTCTCTGCCTTTTGATTAGTTTGGATAAAGATTTGTCTATTTTGTTCATTTTCTCGAAGAACCAACTCTTTTTCTCATTGATTCTTTTTGTACTTTTTCCTTTGTTTCTATTTTGTTGATTTCAGCTTTCAATTAGATTATTTTCTGACATCTAGTTCTCTTGAGTGAGTATCCTTCTTTTTCTTCTAAAGTTTTCAAATGTTCTGTTAATTCACTAGTGTGGAATTTTTCCAGCTTCTTTATTTAGGCATTCAGTGCTATGAATATTCCTCTTAACATTGCTTTCATTGTGTCCCATAAATTTGAGTATGTTGTGTGGTCTTTTTCATTGGATCTTAGGAAATCTTTAATTTCTCCCTTTATTTCTTCCTTAACGCATTGATGATTCAGATGAGCATTGTTTAATTTCCATGTGTTTGTGGGCTTTCTGAAATTAGTATTGCTGTTGTATTCCAGTTTTAAGCCCTGGTGATCTTATAAGATACACGGGGTTATTCCAATTTTTTGTATGTGTTGAGTTTTGTTTTGTTACTGAGTATGTGGTCAATTTTTGAGAGGGTTCCTTGAGGTTTTGAGAAGAATGTATATTCTTTTATATTTGGATGGAATACTCTATATATGTCTGTTAAGTCCATTTGTGTCATAAAATCTGTTAGTTCCCTTATTTCTCTGTTAATTTTTGTCTGACTGACCTGTCCAGTGGTGAGAGTGGAGTGTTGAAGTCTCCACTATTAGTGTGTTTGGGTTAATGTATATAGATTGAATCTTAGTCTACTTTTAAGTAATTTATAGCCTAGAAGAGAAGGTAGGCCTGGAGAAAAGTTTTATATATATATATATATGTGTGTGTGTGTGTGTGTGTGTGTGTGTGTGTGTGTGTGTGTGTGT
>JABTXL010001671.1:796630-858523 GCA_025134845.1 Neodon shergylaensis | reverse complement strand
TGTGTGTGTGTGTGTGTGTGTGTGTGTGTGTGTGTGTGTGTGTGTGTGTACAAAGTAAAGAGAAATGGGGGTATATGGCAATAAGTAACAGCCTCTTTATGCTTTTTGTTCCTAAGTCCAGAATCTCCCTCAGAATTGGTGACTGTGCTGGAACTTATGGAATTCAACAAGTATTAACATTTATGGTTGTGGTATAAAATCACCAACTGGAAAAGGTGGATTGCAGTGATATTTCATTTCTATTTTAATAAATGAAGCTTGCTTAAAGTTCAGGGAGTAAAACAGCTCCAATGATCCTTCTTACACACCAGGCACTGGTGACACACACTTTTAATCCCGGTTAACTCATTAATTTGCCATAGAAACTGGCAGTAGTGGTGCATGCCTTTAATCTGAGCACTAGAGAGAGGATTATAAAACGGGAGGAGCCAGTTCTACACACAGTCTTATTCTGAAATTCCTGAAGGAAGGATCACCATTTCAGACTGAGGTAGAGGTAAGAGCCAGTTTTACTTTTCTGACCTTCAGAAGATCTTTTGCTTTTCTGTCTCTGGGTTTTTCTTTCCTACTGCTATCTCTTTCCCTCCAACTTGTCTTGTCTTTGCTAACAAGAACCAAAAAAGCATTTAATGCATCAGGAAACTATGAAATTAACCCAGACTCTTCTTTACTTAATATTTGCTATCTGTTTAAAACTTTGCAAAACTCCCCCTTGAATCTAATCCCTTTGATCTCCAAATACAAGCAAGTAGTTCATGGTCAGAGATGCTTGTTCATGATACAGCTCTAGCTAATTTACTTTAGATAGTCTTTACCTAAAACTTAGGCTAGATGCTCAAGAATGGGCCTGGGAAAAAAATCTTAATCACAGTTATCTTCAAAGATAGATTAGTTATGTTTGTGAACATAATAAATATTAATATGGATTGTGCTAGAATACACATTGCAGGAATCTTCCTGGAGTATTCATTCTGGCACCAATCAAGGTGGGGGAGACATGTAACCAGTGATGGAACCCAGGATAGTTTTTTAGGCTTAAATCTTAGATTCGGTTTGCATTCGTACTTTATACTCTAGAACCATAAGGTGGGGTGGGCAAACAAGTTAGGTTTTACAGAAGCTTACATGGCAGTCAGCAGGTTGTTAAGGGCGACAACCCATTGTTACAGCTATTTCTCGAGTTCATTCTGTTCCAGGTAGAAAAATGAAGTCAGGCTTGGCAAATAGGCAGTGCAAGAGGTGCTTTTAAGTAAATCACTAGATAAATCAGTATATACTGTTTGTGGTTTTTCTACCTCATTGTAATTAATTACAAGGTGTGTTATATACTGGCAATTTCAGCACTGTGGGAGGTAGGAAAAGAGAATCATGCCTTTAAAATCAGCATGGACTACACCGATGCTCTTTCTCTAAAATACAAGGACTGGAGATGTAGGGCAGTGATAGCTTTACCTAGCATTTACAAAGGCTTAGGGGAAAGTAATTAATAAAGTGATACAAATGCTTTTGATTCCTCTATTCTCTCTGAAGCAATGGTAACTTTTATGTGGATATTTTGCTCCCCCTTGACTTGAAGAGTAATAACTATGTTCAAACATAGCCAAGAATGCAGTCAAAAGAAGAATATGAGTCAAGGGGAAGAGTGGGTTGAGAATTGGGAATTATGGGTTGTGTTTAGTCTAACTATTGATTTAACCTCTAAGTGATTTACTTAACTTCTTGTTCTCAGACACTCTTCCCCACCTCCTATAAAATAATGCTTGATCAACAAATGCTTTTGCATCAACATAAAAAAAATTGGCAAGATGATTGACTGACTCCAAGTTTATTGGCTCTGTCCACAGCACAGTTTCAAACCATTGTGACTTAACAGCAATGACAAAGAGGTTATGCTCCCTTCATCTGCTTTCTCTATAAAACTTGTGCATAGTACATTGTGTGTGGCTCTCAAAAAAAACATGAAAGATGGGAGTGATTTTGTATAATTTATTATGACACAATCCTCTTTCATCAAATTGCTATAAGCTAAACAATATTAGTAAGCATTCGGTGATTTATCTTCTATAGATAATGGCTTGACAGTTAATATCTACTCCAGCCTCAAGAAACTCCTAAAGTAGGTACAACTGAAGAAACTGAGACCCAAAGAAGTTACTAGACACATTTTTATATTTGAAATAGAGTAATTCTATAGTCCATGCTCTTACTGAACATGCTATCCTATTATCTAAAAATGAAGATGGCCTTCCATGGGGTCACATCATCAATTCATCTTCTTAGCAAGTGACCCAGGTTTTGGATGTACATCCATTCTTCATAGAGTGCCAAAACCTTCCAAATCTTGGAATACAAAGAGCCTGAATTCAAATGCTGAACAGCCTGTGTTTACCCCAGCATTCCTGAGCATGCATTCTAGTCTGTGAAACTGGGCTCATAGTGTTTGTTTTTTTATATGGTTTCGAAGATTAAATAAGATAGAGTAAGCACTAATGTGATTTTTAGAAGTTGAGCAAATGTTAGCTGTAATGAGGACGTGAAAGGTCTTTAGGGAGCTGTTTCCCTCCAGCCTTGACAGAGCAACAAGAAGCATGGACAAAGCAGAATTCATTGGCAATCAAACGTCTGCAGAGACAGTATCTACTCTCAGCTACTACGCAGGCAAGTAGAGCCAGAGACACAGGGCACATGCGTTCCTTTAAGACTATGGAGCATCTTCATTCATTATTGTGTGTGAGGAAGGATTTTGGAAAGTGGCCTGCCGCTTCCTTATCTGAACTATCTTCCATTCCCACAGTCAGCAGCTTCCACTCTCTTCTTTTTCTATGGCAGCAGAGAGGAGGGGCGGGGAGCAGCGCAGCGTTGCTTAGCAGTGAGTCTCAGAGCGCTATACACTTTGTGTTTTGTTTTCACCCAGGGCTTTTGTCCCTCTGCTGGAACTATCCTGGCGTCCTCTCTTGTGGGAATGCCGTGGGTCAAGTGTAGGCGTGTGTGTGCTTTATAGATGGTTCCCCATTCCTGCCTGCTGCCTGCTCCAGTCTCTGTTGGCTGCTGGTTTTCCTTAAGAGACACTTCATGCTGAAATTCTCAAGAGCAAATCACCTCTTGTTTCTTTTATCCATGTCAATAATGAAGGGCTGTGCTGGAGGTTAAGTAAGTCTTCCAATGAATACTTTAAACAGACCCTTTCATTATACATGGTAAAGGAATGAAAATAATTTGAACAGAGCCACATTTCTCTCTTAAACATTGAAAAGGAGTGAGGGAACTGCCATTCACGGAACAATTGATTTTGTTTTGGGAAGAAAATAGGGAGGGGCAAATGAAATACATTTCAAGACTTCCAAAATGATTTCTGGGGGGAAGTTTTAACAACTGAGTTAAGCATTCCTGCAGGAAATACTGTGCCATTTGGATCAATGATTTCATGGCAGTTTCTATACTATCTCAACAGAGGGTGATTCTAGATTCTCTCCTGATTTTGTGAGTTAAAATGTGATATAAAGAAAAATAATTTTTATTTGGACATTGCTACAGAGGCTAGGGAAGCAACTTAGCATGCCAGATGCCCTGCATCCCTGGCTGTACAGACATGTAGGCAAAGCTGACCTTTAAAATTGCCTTCTTCCATGTCAATGTCTCCCTCGTTCTTCCCTCTGTTTCCTAGATCTTCGGATTCTTTTTCACTGTTTATCTTCATTTTTATTGAATTAAAACTATCTGTTGTACACAGATGAGATTTTTCAGAAGTACAGAATTTTAACAATTTATCTCCAGCAAAGAATTATGCATGTTGAAATAGAACATCCAGTGTGGAATCACCAAACTCATATTGCTATCTCAGTTCTTTAAGCTAAGTCAATGTTCTTTCCATGGTACCAAGTCTGGGATGTTTCTTTGTGTTTCAGAAAACCAGAACTGTGGTGGAGTTACTAGGAAACAAGCAGAGTCTTCACAATGAACATGTGTTTTCCCTTATATTTGGTGTTATTAGGAGGTCAACAGGCCCAAAAAAAGCAGATTTATAAATAGTAGACCTCTCCAGTAGAGCCCGTGCTCTCAGGCTGAAGAAAGGCCTCATACTAACCCCAGCACTATAGTACTGTCACAGGTATAACCTAGTAACTCTAGCTCATATTCATGACTCCTAAAGATTCACAAACAAAGTTTCATCGCCATGCTAATTTCTTTCACTAAGCCAACCAATAACTAAAAATGTCCAGCAAAGACACTTGCCTTTCACTGCCATTAAAACTGCATAATGGGGGCTGGAACACTTGGATGTTCACCTCATGTAACAACATAAATGCACGCAGAGTTGTTAAAGCTTTCCCAGCTGTTAACCCAAGTGTGGTTCATGGATATAAATGTCAAATGCAAATCAAAATTCTTCTAGAGTAAAACACTGAAGAACTGTATGACTTTGTATTTGGGGATGAGATCTAGACAGAACGCCATCAAAGGAAAATGATAAGCAAGACTTCATTCAAATCAAAACAATCCGGTCTATGAAGCATGTTGTCAGGAGAAGAAAAAGGCAGTCTGGATTGGGAGAAAACATATACATGCTACTTGTCTGATGCAAGAGTTCAGCCCAGAATATACAGGCAGGCCCTAGCATCATCAAGAAGCAAATGACTAAATGAACAGAAGTTTTGAATCAGTGTCAGCAAAGAGATCTACTAATGGGAGAAAAGTGAGTTAAACGTGCTTGCATAATCTTTCTTTGGGGAATGAAAATTAAAACTAATGAAGATTCGAATTTAACCATTCAGTAATTCAAAATCCATTAAAACTCCACATACCTTTAAAATCTCCAAGTCTAGCAGTCATTTTTGCTGAGGAGGATTTAGAGCCACAGAAACAACCATTCTTACTTGTGGTGATATAAAATTTCATGCTTCTTTGAAATAGAGTTTTACAAGGTTTTTATAAGACAAAACATAGCCTTACTATATGATACATAATCCTATTCCAACATATTTGTCCTTAAATATGAAAAACTATGTCTGTGGTCAATTCTTATGCTTTCTTCATATTCATCGAAAGCTGAAAGTTGGGCTAGGAGAGATGGTCAGTAGTTGACAGCACATATTATTCTTGGACAAGAGCAGAGTGTGTTACTCAGCACCCAAGCCGGGTGGCTGGAGGTGGACCTATACAGCTCCAGGGCATCTGACACCTTCTTCAGGACCCCAGGAAGAGCATCTACACATGTAGGCACATACCACCCCCATACACACATATTTATAATTACAAAAAAATCTAAACAAACTAGAGGCAGCCAAGACTTTTAGTATGTGACTGGATGATTCAGTAATGAACCATAAAGTCATAAGCCATATAATGACATTGATGGACCATAAACTCATAATGAGAAGTGAAAGAAGCCAGTCTGAGAAAAATGGCCTATTGTAAGCTTCTAATGTTATACCATTTTAGAAAAAAAAAAAACAGAAATACAAAGACAGTTAACAGGTAATTAGCAAAGATAAGGGTGGGCTTCAGGGAAGGGTGGGAATTTGAATGGGTGAAACAGATGGAATTTGTAGAATGACTAAATTATTCTATATGACATAGTGTGTGAGTATGTTATACACTAAAGAGTAGATGTTTTAAGTACATTCTCAGGGTTAGATGTTTTCTTGGGAAATATTTGTTGCAAATTAGTTATTTTTAATTATTTCTTTTACTTTTTGAGATTATAATATAATACATTTGAGATTAGATTATGGTATAATACATTTGAGATTATAATAATATAAATCACTCCTCTCCTTTTCTCCCTCCAAACCTTCCCATAGACCCCTTTTTTCCATTAATTGTTGTTATGCATATGTATAACATATACATATATATACTCACGTGCACACACACACACATACATCTATATCAAGGGTAACAACAACAGACATGCTAAAATGGATCAGGATAAAGTCCACAAGGACTCAGCACTACAGGCAACTAAGGAATTCTGAGAGCAGAAGAAAGAGTCCTCTCGAGAGAAGAACATACCAATTAGTTAACCAATACCAAAAACATATATGTGGTATCATTATACAGGCTGAGGAAGTTTTATTTATAAATATACATGCATATATGTACACATTAATGTACATAATGACAATTCATGAAAATGCATTCGTTATTGAGTATGGGAGTGTGCCCTTAAAAAAGCAAAGCTACACTATATACATGATTCTTGCATTTACTCGTGCAATTATGTCATAAAGTATGGAGCCCATTGTATAGGCTTTGTAAGCATTAGTAAATGTAAGGCAAAGTTATTATTACACATTTCTGAGCATCTACTATCCTTTCTTCCCTTCCCTGATTTGAGAACTCAGATTGTATCTTTTCATTTCTAATAGCTTGCATCACAGTGTTTTCACTTGTTTAATTACTCAGGAGTATTTATTTATATAACTTTATGCCTTCATTTCTAAAAAAAAACATAATCCTAACTTCAGACTCCTGTTCTCTCACTGGGCGGGATATGTAACCTTTCTGAAACTTAATTCCATCAAGTGTAAGATTAAAGATAGAATAAATTGACATTGATACTTGTGAGATTTGGACTAAGCTTTAGAAGATTTAGGATAAATCTTAATAAATTAGGGATGTCATCATTTTGACAAGAGACATAAGATTTATAGCAAGAGGTGACATGATATTTTGATTAATCCAAGAAAAATTGACTCGTGCCTTAAATGAGACACTGTACCCTTTCTTCCCCTCAAAGCTCACAGACATCATAGAAGATGAGCTGGAACAGTTTTGAAAGCACAAGGTAGTAGATGTCTATAGCAAAGAGTTTTCCTGAAAAAGAAACAGTTATGGCTCACATGAACTCATGGTAACTTGATAGCATGCCTAACCCATATTTAGTAATCTGTGTAGCACCAGTCTTACCGGGAAAGATTCAGCATGTCTGACCTGGTGGCTTGCTTCATCGCATCTGCCCTGGAGAGGGGAGGCGTGGCATCTGCCCGAGGCATCTTACCTCATTTCCTCTTCCTCCCAGCATTCTGTTCTGTTTACTCCACCCACCTATGTTCTAACCTATCAGGCCAAGCAGTTTCTTTATTAACCAATGACTTTCCTCCATCACATGATGGTGATACCCACAGAAATAGCCAACCTAAGCAAGTGAGAGCTCACTGACTCTGAACTGATAGTGGGGAACTTACATAGGACTAAACTAGGCCCACTGAATGTGGGGGACAGTTGTGAGGCTTGGGTAGTCTGTGAAGCCACTGGTAATGGGACCAGAATTTATGCCTAGCACTTGAACTGGTGTCTAGGAGCATATTCTCTTTGTAGGAATACCTCGCTCAGCCTAGATATAGAGAGTAGGGCCTTGGTCTTGCCTCAAAGCGCAAAGTGTCAGACTTTATTGACTCCCCATGAGAAGCCTTACCCTTTCTGAAAAGTGGGTGGGGGAAGGTAGGGTGGGAAGAGGGGAAGGAGAACAGGGATAGCTTTGTAAAATGAGAGAAGATTGTATTGAAAATTCTTAATAAAAAAAAGGAAAAAATGAAAACTCAAGGATGGGACTACAGTGTCTAAGAGCTAACAACTGCATGATTTTCAAAAAGAATTCATCTTTTTGTGACATAGCATCTTATTACAAAGTTGTAATTGCACATTAAAAAAAATAAACATGGGTCAAGAAGGATGCCGATGGGTTCATGTTACAATTTATCAAAAGGCTCATCGGCGCACTACACTCACAGTGAACGAAGCTGCTCCACCGCGCCCTCTTCTGTCTGTACCCCCAGAGAAGATCACACCCATCAGGCCAAGCCTCCCAATACTCTTGGCTTATCAGACCCAATTCCCTCAACACGTGGGTGGTTTGCAGTTCTCACAGCATGTGCCATTATCTCTTTTTTTTAAATATTCATTTATTTATTTATTTATTATGCTTACAACATTCTGTCTCTGTGTGTGTGCAGACCAGAAGAGGGCAGCAGACCTCGTTACAGATGGTTGTGAGCCACCATGTGGTTTCCGGAAATTGAACTCATGACCTTCGGAAGAGCGGGCAATGCTCTTAACCACTGAGCCATCTCTCCAGCCCTGTGCCATTATCTTTTGCAAGAAAGTTTAGTTCACAGTTCACTGCTCAAGTACACACAGGGCTTCTATCACCATA
This sequence comes from Neodon shergylaensis, assembly GCA_025134845.1. NCBI lineage: Eukaryota > Metazoa > Chordata > Mammalia > Rodentia > Cricetidae > Neodon > Neodon shergylaensis. The sequence goes on along the minus strand of JABTXL010001671.1, from coordinate 850,368 downwards.
GAGCTGGTGTAACTTTTTCTTTAAAAGTTTAGTAAGATGTTTCCTATGATTCTCTTCCTCCTATGGGGTTTTAAGGGTGGGAAGCCATATTTATATGGCATCTACCATTCTTTTGCATGTGTGTGTCACAATTCCTACAAAGCAACGGTAGCAGCAGCAGTGTTGAAGTAACACTAGCAGTGAGAAAGCTTTAGCAGTAATAAAGCCTTAGAAAACAGCTGCTTTCACAGCAGAAAACCCATTACAGTTTTAGGATTTAGCCAGAGTTTGAAGGGTGGCAACATGGATAAACAGGTAAAGAAAGACACCTCCCACCAAGCCTGAAGATATGAGTTCTGTCCTGGAAACATGTCCTGCCATGGCACATGCATGTGTGAAAGCAACACACACACACACACACACACACATACACCACACATACTACATGTAAAAATATATTCATCAGGTGGTGAAAGGAGACAGAGAAAGAGACCCACATTGGAGCACCGGACTGAAATTTGAAGGTCCAAATCAGGAGCAGATGGAGAGAGAGCACGAGCAAGGAACTCAGGTCTGCGAGGGGTGCACCCTCACACTGAGACAATGGGGATGTTCTATCGGGAACTCATCAAGGCCAGCTGGCCTGGGTCTGAAAAAGCATGGGATAAAACCGGACTCACTGAACATAGTGGACAATGAGGACTACTGAGAACTCAAGAACAATGGCAATCGGTTTTTGATCCTACTGCACGTACTGGCTTTGTGGGAGCCTAGGCAGTTTGGATGCTCACCTTACTAGACCTGGATGGAGGTGGGTGGTCCTTGGACTTCCCACAGGGCACGGAACCCTGATTGCTCTTCGGGTTGACAAGGGAGGGGGACTTGATCGGAGGAGGGGGAGGGAAATGGGAGGTGGTGGCGGGGAGGAGGCAGAAATCTTTAGTAAATAAATAAATTAAAAGAAAAAAAAAGAAATAGAATTTTGTATGTGAAAGGCAAGGGATTTTGGAATCTAAAAAATCAACAACAAAAAAAAAAACAAAATGAAAAAAGGAAACATTTTTTCTATCTACATAGTATAAACAAATGGAACATCCCAACTTGGGAGTTTGAAAAAGAATGTTTGTTTAATATCCAGTCACCTACACTTCACTGACAGCCAAAAGAAAAAGCTTAACAGAGTACAGGAATTTATTTGGTAACTATAAAACAGAAATGTTACTTAAAGATCAGAAACCAAAGACAAGCACCAAGGGAATCTGTAAATTATAAAGACAAGACAGCCATATCTTTGAAGACTGTTCAGTGCTGGCAGTGTGGGGGACTTCTGTGAGGAGAAGAATTGAGTCCTGCAGAAATAAGGAATGGTACCTTTAATAAATGAGAACTCTTTTCATTTCTCCCAGGGTATTGATAACAGTTGATGATTAGGCTCCGGGCAATGAAGCTGTAAAAATTAATAAGCAGGACCTTCAAATGACTCATTAGCTAACCCTTCACGATTATCCATTTTGTAATGGGTCACACATTTAACACATTTAGTAATATACTCAAGGGTCCTTTTAAATTAAAGGAGTTTAGTGAAGCAATTTGAAAAACATGCAAATATTTTATGAGTTTCAAATTTGCCTAAACTGCAGTTGATTGAACATAAGATAAGCTCTAACTCTATATGCAATTAGTGAATATGTTATAGATCTAACATTGAAAAGTTAATAAAAACTGCAAGGCTTATCTCCCTGCAGCTTTTGTTTTATGACTATTAGTCCGCACATCCTCCAGGAGAGAGTGTTTATGGAGAGCTGGGAATTTTGGAAGGGCTTCTGCTGCAGTGGAGCCGATCAGATGACAGCTCAGGCCGGGGAACCCTGACAGATGTAGGGCTTTGGAGATGAGAGAATTAGACTTTCCTCCCTTGGAGCTCTGGTTCTTGTAGAGAAAGAGTTGAACTGGGTAATAATTAAGCCAACAGACTTCTTTAAGTGGTTAACCAGGGCAGGTTGAATTAAAGTGCAAAATCATGAAGAACAGATTGCCGTGCTGTATTTGGGTGACCACATGCCATTCTGGTTTGTGTAAGAACAAGGAAAGAAGGGTTAAAAAGGGGTGGGAGACTGCAGTGACAGATCATGACCAATAATAATACTTTAGAGGCTTTTAAAAACAGGTTAATTTATGATCAATAGAGCCTTGTTACTGAAATATGGTCAGTAGATACACGTTCACAAGAAACAATATAGGCTTCCTAAATCATGAATGATGATAACATGAGAACAATTCCCACTTGACTCTTAGACACATTAAAATTTGAAGAACACTGCCTGTGAAAGCTGATGTATTGTTGAAGAGTCATGTCAGAACGAGAAGTGACTCAGATCGCTGTTTTACAGTGCTCATTTAGAAACTAGTGTTAGACCTAAATGGGGTAATTAAGAAGAGAACGGCTACTAACTAGAAAGGTATTGGAGTTCAGGAGGGTGATGAACAAACCTAGAATTAAACAGGTAAGAAGGACTTGGGCGAGGTAGCAGTGCCAGGATTTGGCAATAATTTAATGCACAGAGAGAGGAGGCCGATTCTGGACTGACTAACAGGTGTCTGACTCAGGTCGCCAGGGAAGGTATGGTGACAGGATAGAGTTTGCAGAGGAAAGAAAGTATTTGTCAGAGGTGAGCAAGATAAAGCTTTGTTCAGCTTGCATTATCTACTTGGAAGTACCCATGAGATACTTGGCAATGCTGAGTAGAAAATTAGGAGACATGCATCTGGAATTTTGGACAGAGACACATATATTTAAAAGTTATTCTCTTACCAACACTCTTTGAATCCATGGTTCTGGAAAAGTATTCCAGGAATAGCTTATAGAATAATATAGAAGTGAATTAAGGATGAAACACTAAAGAACATTAGTCTCTTAGGGATGAATAGAGTAATATCAAACTGTGGGAAGTAGTGTAGGGAATCAGAAGGGTGTGGGGTCATGGGAAAGAAGGGAGAAAATATTTTCAAGCAAAAGGGAGTAGCCAGCTGGGTTGTGAGTCATCTGTATAAAATAAAGACTGACAAATACCTCTTAGATTTGATACCTAACTTTTGGTACATGTCATTTGGTAATTAGCCAGAAAATTTTTAGTCTGATGATGATATCAAAAGTCGAAGTTGCTGAGTTCTGAACTTGTGGAGTCTTTAACTAAAGATTATTTCTAGAAAAGTAGCTATGAATGGAAGATGAATGTTGACTCCCACACAAAAGAGAAAATTCTCTCTCTCTCTCTCTCTCTCTCTCTCTCTCATACACACAGACAAACTCTGTCTTTCCAATATGAAGAAATAAACACAGGAAAAGTCAATGAAGGGAACTGACGGTAGGGGGAAAATAGATTATGGGACAAGATTCCTTTAGGGCAGCATGACTGGAATGCCACATGCAGGGTTTTTTTTCTTAAGCAAAGAGGAATTCGTAGTCAGCCTACAGAAGCATGAGGAGTGAGGCATATAAAAATCAGTGTTCTTACATGACTCTTAATTTTAGCCTGTGTAATAAGTGATTTGGACACTCACAGAGTGAGGAAACTGAGTAGGAGAACATTCAATCCCAGAGGAAAATAACTGAAGAAACTTGTTAGGAAGTACACTGTCTGAGCAACTTTGAAAACCATTCACTTCATATTTTCAATTATAGGCAATATATTGCAGCATTGTGGTTCTTTCTGTATGTTGACTTTTCCTGAAGATACATCAACAAATGTATAGTTACCCCAGAGAGGGGACCAATAGAGATGAAAGCCACAATTTGACAAGAGCCTAGCATGATGAACCAATGAGTCTGTTGATGTTACTTGCAGGAGTGTGGGTTATGCACAGAAGGAAACACAAGTAGTGCAAAGACAGCTGCATTACCCTAAAGCCCATGGCAGACAATTCATGGACTTGAGGCAACTCAACTGATTGAAGACTCCCCCAACCATAAATTGTAACTGTTTACATAACCATGGGGGAGACATTGTGAATTTGCATCTTTCAAGATTCCTATGCTTTCTAAGTTGAATGAACTTCTTAAGAATTTTAAATTAAATGAGCTTTTTTGCCTCCCTCCAAAAGGCATTATTTTATTCTGGAAAAGAAAGATGAGGGAGAGGGGAAAAAGAAGTCACACAATACTTCATTACCTACTGTGAGAGACAGAATGAATGTATTTGCTCACCCATCATTTGTGCTTTTAAGATGTGGTCAAAGGGGCTATTACTCAAATCTTAAAAGGTTGACAGAGATCCAGACATGCTAAACACAAACAAGAAGTCTTTTGCATAACCACTGTGTAGGGAAATCAAATTCCACACATAATCTATTGTCAAACACCCAGTATCCAGAAAATATGGAGTTATGTTTGGTAAAAATAGTGACAGTTTTGACTAATTCACATATTTTCAAAGTTGAATGGACAAAATACTTTATTCAACTACAGGGTGGATGCTCCATAATCTGGTCTTTGTTACCTGCTAAGTAGCTGATTTCATACCCAAGGCGTCATCTGAAGGATCTATTTTTATCAGGATTAGGAGTTTTACTTGAGACTCAATGTGCTATTTTTCTTAAGGTTTATTTTTATTATATTTAATTGTATGTGTATTCATCTGTATGTTTAATTGTATGTGTATGCATCTGTATTTAATTGTATGTGTATGTGTCTGCACATGCATGCAAGTGCCCTTAAAGGCAATAGACATAAGAACCCTGTGGAGCTAGAGTTACAAGCAGTTGCTTAACTTGGCTTCTGGGAACTGCATTCAGATTCCAGCAAGAGTAGTACACACATTGAACCACTGAACCATCTCTCTAGCTCCTAAATGTGTTTCCATCCAATGAATGAATGAAAATTCTGGCACTAAGTTTAAAATATTGTTCTTGGGTTTGTACTATAGTCAGAAGATCTGGGTTCTTGACCTCACTAACTTACAGCCTTGTGTGGGGGGATAAAACAAGTTCCTAAATGACCACAGGAGAAATGAAATACATGTCATTAGAGAAGTAATAATATTCTGTGCTTTTTGTTTAAAGATGAGGAGCCAAGAATCATTTCTCAACAAATTAAGACATTTGTCTCCTACACCCTCTCTCAAAGCTGTTTACATTGGAACAGCTACACATTTTTTCTAGCCAAGTAAGTCAGTCAAGATGGCAATACTAATTAATTTGAATGGACATCCTCTGTTAGTTCGTAATGTAAAAAAGAATCCCGCTGTTAATAATAATACGAAACTGTAGTTCACTTCCTTATTATAAATCACTTCTCATAATTATCAGAACAACCTAATATTTTCTCCCTCATTCATACATGAATGGTTTAATGCTCACATTAAGCAGTTGTGCCCATGTTACACCTCAAGGAAGGGCTAAAGTGGGACTCCTGTGTAGCTCAGGTCTCATGAAATGGATTGCATTGCACAACAGGGTCCCTGTGGATTCAGGGGAGGGGAAATGAGAAATCTCCTGAGGGTTAGGAAGAATGGAGAGAAGAGACAGCTTCCAAGTAGCAGTGAAATTTCAATATGAGGAGACAGAGTGATGGCATACCAGTCAGAGGACAGAGAAAAGTTCAAGCTGTGTAGGGTTAAGCCAGCCCCCTTCGGGGGCGGGCTTGCCATCATTTGCTTTCACAGGAGCCCCTAAGAAGAATGTCGCCCCCATGTCAGCTAAAAGCAATTTTAGAGGACGATGTCCCCTCTCCCAACAGAGTTTGCCCTCAGGGTTAGGGACATCTTTTATTGGTTGGTTTAGGGTTGAGGGGATGAGGAGATATTTTATGGAATTATGGGTATTAAAAAAAGGGGGGGATTAACTGGTTTAATGGGATGATTGGTATTTGTGATTTACTGTTTTTAGAAAATTATATTGGTACTGTTTCTTGTATATTGATATATTAATTATTGAATGTGAGTGTTCCTACCTCTATTTTTGTATAAGAGTATGCTTATATTGTATTGATACATCTACCATATCACAATGTACATTTCTACCTCTGATACTATTTATGTAATAACATTGTTTACATTTGATATGTAATGACATTGTTTACAGGTGAAGATCATTGTCTTCATATATTGCACAGTTGTTTATTCTCTTAGTCTTCAAGTTAGATAGGTATTGAGAATTATATGTTTGTCATATTTATTTTTAGGTTAATCAGGTCTTCTAGATACATAGAGATTATATTTAATATAGATAGTATAATCTTCAGCCTCTTCGAAGAGCTGTAGAAAATGGCCTTTAATCTAACCTAAAATTCTGTGCCAACGAGACACAATTACTCCTGGCAACACCACTCTATTCCCGAGAGAACGTTGAGCACCAAAGACACTCCACTGGGAGCTTGTCTTCTTGGCAGAACTGGCCTTTGGGTTAAGAAAAGCCCATACCTCAACTACTGACTAAGATATGAAATAGGATTGTCTTATCTTGCCAAGACAGGGTAGGATAATTCTAAGAAAGTTCCATGCATTTGATAATGGTATGTCAGTTATGTTAGGCCTTAGCCAAAGTTGGTTGACGCAACATTGCAAACGAGACTTTGGGTGATTGCCCAGGTAGTCAGTTGTCTCTGTCATTTGTTGCACATTTTGGATATCTCTCATTTGTTAAGTAATATTTATTCCCTTCTCAGATCTTTGACGGAGTTAAAGATTATATAATTGTAGTTACTCTCTACATTATTTAGACTCCTTGAGATAGAATGTCTAGCAAAACTTTTGTTCTCAATATTGTCTGCTATATTTGTTATTATTGTTTATAGTTGTATTTGGTTTAGTTCTGTCTTATTCAGACAAAAGGAGGAGATGTAGGGTTAAGCCAGCCCCCTTAGGGGGTGGGCTTGCCTCGGGTGAATGTTTACTTATAAATCGGGCGCACGGGAGCCCGCGCCCCTTCCTACTTCCTGTTCTCCCCGGGAACCGTGGTTCTGTAAGTCTATTTCTTCATTAAAGCTGTTTATATTCTTTACAATCTGTCTACATTAATTTACGCCGCTACAAAGCTGGATATAGGATATGCTCAGGCAAGACTCAGGATGTATCTGAATCGCGATTTGAAAGTCTGTCCATAGGAAATAGCTAATTCTCTTCATATCAAACAAGATTGCATTTCAAGAAACAATAGCTAGGAGGATACCCATTAGTAGGGCTTTGAGATCCCTTGAGGTTAGAGGGCAGGAGGTGAAAGAGGAGTCTGCAGAAGAGAAAGTAAAAAGATGGCCAGAGATCTAGATTCTTCTCAGTTATTATAGAGAACCAGGAAAAGGGAAATCTTGAAATAGGATATGGCCAGCAGGGGATTGTGACTGGGGACACAAGAGTGGGAGAAGATTCTTGGCAAAAACTTCTCTCTCTCCTTCCCTCCCTCTCCCCTCCTTCCTTCATCCTCCCTCCCTCTCTCCTTGTCTTTCTCCTCTCTCCCTCATGTTCCTGCTTAACACAGCGTTCTTTAGAATTGTTAGTTTGTTCGTTATACTTCTTTTTTTATTTTTTATTGAGAAAAAGAAAAAAAAACGTTTCCGCCTCCTTCCCGCCTCCCATTTCCCTCCCCCTCCTCCCACCCTTCTCCCCCTCCCCCCACTCCTCTCTCCCTCCCTCTCCAGTCCAAAGAGCAGTCAGGGTTCCCTGCCCTGTGGAAAGTCCAAGGTCCTCCCCCCTCCGTCCATGTCTAGGAAGGTGAACATCCAAACTGGCTAGGCTCCCACAAAGCCAGAACTTGAAGTAGGATCAAAACCCAGGGCCATTGTCCTTGGCTTCTCATCAGCCCCCATTGTTCGCCATGTTCAGAGAGTCCGGTTTTATCCCATGCTTCTTCCGTCTCAGTCCAGCTGGCCTTGGTGAGCTCCCAATAGATCAGCCACACTGTCTCAGTGGTTGGGTGCACCCCTCGTGGTCCTGACTTCCTTGCTCATGTTCTCCCTCCTTCCGCTCCTCATTGGGAACTTGGGAGCTCAGTCCGGTGCTCCAGTGTGGGTCTCTGTGACTCTCTCCATCCATCACCAGATGAAGGTTCTATGGTGATATGCAAGATATTCGTCAGCATTGCTGTAGGATAGGGTCATTTCAGGTTCCCTATCCTCAACTGTCCAAGGAACTAACTGGGGACCTCGCCTTGGGCTCCTGGGAGCCATTCTAGGTTCAAGTCTCTTGCCAACCCTAAGGTGGCTCCCTTAACTAAGAATTGTGCTTCCGTGCTCCCCTATCCAACCTTCCTTTATCCCAATCCTCCTGTTTATACTTCTTAAAGTTTACCATCTGAAGCTGAACATTCTGTCCCGTGTTTGTGGTCTGCAGAGCATGGAGTAAGAAAGCAAAGCTCTCCCACTTTGTTAGGGAATGACAGCCCACATGTATAGTCACCACGTTTCAGTCTTCACTCACGGAGCTCAGTGACTCCATGCCATTCACATTCTAAACTGGCCGTCGATTTGGGAAGAAAACCCAGACAGAACAGGGGACACTGAAGCCTTGAGGTGGAGGGGCATAGGACTGACATCAGGAAGTCTACATTCCAGTTTGAACATTGATACTTTATAGAAATTTATTCTTGGGAATATCAGTCTACTCTGTTTAGGTTTTAATTAACTGTATATATTTTAAGCCTCTGTCTAGCTGTAGAATGTTCTGAAATGAGTAACTAATAGCACATGTCTTTATTAATTCATAATTGAGAAGTCCATAGACCTCCACCCTCCACCAGTCTATGGTAAGCCTTTAAATATGGTGGTAGATGAGATGGAAATGGCCTTAATCCATAAGCCTTGATCGCAAAATCCTCAATGTGTCATTTTGACGTTGAGAACTACTCAGCTAAATACAGGGAGACAAGATTAAAGACCACATAAATGTGGGGCACTCGTAGAGTGCCCCCAAATCTTTTCTTGCTAAAGACTTTGTAGGAAAGCAGTGCTTCTGTGGACTTTTCAAATACTGACCGAAGATGAGTCTAAATTTTGAGTTTTACCAAGAAGTATTCAAGTTATATTGTTTACGTTTAGTATTTTCAAAGTATTTTTATTCAAGTTTATGTTCGGAATAGGATGCCAAACAAAATATAATTTGTAATTCCTATAAGGAATTATAATTATGTTCATATTATGTATTATCCTGAAATGTTAATAACTTTGTCATCAATGATATGATAGCATGAGCACCTGACTTGAACATTATCTACCTGAACCAGAAAGCCAGAGAAGCCTAGCATGGGACAATCTGAAGCGTAAGACAGAAATCAGAGGGATCTACCAAAAGGTTACTCTTATTTCTCACTGTCTGAAATAGTCAGCTGAAAGTCACTGTCTATGGTGGATTTAAAATCTGATTACTCAATAAAAATAGACAGACAGAAAGAAAATGCCCTCCAAGATCTGTGTTTCTCAGAGCTGATGTGACCATGAAAATGCATTTTTTTCTTTCTTCCATCAGCATACAATACCATGATGTATGAGTTGTTCTTGCTAAGTAGCAAACCAACTCTAAACCAAGGGTCTTAAAGCCATAGCTGTATGATTATGACCTCATAGGACTTTGTGCCAAGCCTAGGATGGATTCTACTCTAGGTGACAATAGTCTCAGTCCTGTCACACTCATTCAGGAGCTTAGTTGGATTAGAATTCCTGAGATGATTTGGTCAAATGCCTCATGCTTAGCTGGGCTCAGCTCTGACGCTAAAATATCTAGGCTTTGGAATGTCCAGTCTTTGGATATGCATTAGTCCACTGTTGTCTCCACTCCAATACTTCATTTACACACATGTGCACCTACAAGTATTGTTTTCTTTTTCATACAAGCATGTTTTACTAACAGAATCCAAGTATCAGTCTAGTGATAGAGGAAAAAGTATGGAAACACAATTATATTTCAAATTACTCTTCCCTTTCCCCTAAGAAATATGGAGGCGAGTTTTAAAGTAACCTGGAAAGTGAGAGACAATGATTTGAAGACAAAAGCTACCGATTGTGTGAAGTGCACAAGAATGATGGAAATAGGTGTGGACTAAAGAGTAGACCTTTAAGAATGCTTGCTATGCATTAAGTAGTTGCTAATAACCCTTTCTTGGGTACTTTCAAATCTTGAGATGCTGAGCAAATATTTAAAATTCTTATAAAACACCCTGATATACATTTCTTTTCATTTTTGTGTTTGCTTATGTTAATTTTTTTAGAGACATACATGTGTAGGCTAGTAAAGGTAGGGGTGAGTTCATATAAATCTGAGTTACAGTATTATTATCTCAAAAGCACATAATATTGTGCTTTGAACTTTTTTAAAAATATAAAGTAAATCTGCCTGAGGCCAAACTACTCTGTTCTACGTTTAACTCTGAAATACTGGCTCTTGCTAGCGATGCTTCTAGGTAGAAGCAGAGGAATTTCTAGAATGTGTGAAACAATAAAAGTTAACTTCTCCCCCAAACAGTTTAACTTAGTATGTGGATTCTTTTGCAAGTAGTTAGTACCTTTAAGATAGTTGATTGCAGTAAGTGTCTTGTGTAAATCTGAATTTCAGTGATAACATAAAGAAAAACGTTAGAATGAACTGAGCTTAAATGAGGGCTAAGTGAGAGAAGATGGAGAAAGAATCATCTACCACATTTCAAAAACACTATAGACAATTTATAGAGATAAATTTGTTGGCATTGTGGAGACTGATTTGGTAGACTTTTTGATATTGGTAGAAAGGTAAGATGAAAATTTTGCATCTGATCCAGTAGTTTTTGGTTAAAAGAATAAAATATGCTGTTATTTATGGTCCCCCAAAAGTTAACAGAAGGACAGGATTAATAGTGCAAGAGAATCATTTGGGTGGGGTGGAAGAAAACAGGACTGAAGAGTCACCAGACTGCAATGCATAGTATCCTTCATAAAAGAGAGAAGGGAGACAAAAGCACTGGAGACAAGGAGTCTCAAGCTGAAGTACAGTCCTAAGGAAGTTTTGGCAAAGCTTCTCAAGAAGAAATAAATTTGCTCTCTCAGGATTAGATCGACATTGGTAAGTCTGTGGTGTTAGTCCTTGTTACAACCCATGAGAGACAAGGGGCATTCTTGCAGAATGCAGCATTCCGGACAGCATTGATGAAGTACTCTGTGATAGGAGACAGAGGTAGAGAGGGGACATCCTTGCTTAGTTAATCCTTTAATTAGTTCAACACATGAGCAGTACACTGACTTCTAACTACTAGGTGAGTGACCGACTTTATTAGAAAAAGCCTCAATAATAGTGCTGATCTGTATAAATACATTCCAAGTGTACAATCAAAGATTGATTTCTACATCTGTTAGCGTATGCAGATATTTCTATGCTCTTCCAGTTTTTCTTTGTCTTAACATTTCAGCTTCTAAACTTTCTTGGTTCCTGGCATAGTTTGGGTGCTTTGTTTTCCATCTCACATCAACATGCATATACATAGATACGATTTCAATGTCATGGCTGTTTCTCCTTGTCTTAACTGATGTGACAAAACTGTGTCTATCCTCTTACAAGACTACCTTCCCAGTGTCACATTTTTGTTGTTGTTGTTGTCCAAGTGGGAAGTTGCATCTCCACTATCCCCAGCAATGTTTTGTGAATCAGAATTCTGTGTGAGCTGCACCATTTCCTTCTTGATGGACATGGACGATAGTGTGGGTCTGAGTGACCAAGAAAGATAAGGAAGAAGGGATTTCTATATATGGAGAAGGGAATGTGATTCTTCTGGCTTGGTCATTTTTCCATCATATATAGTTTTTAAGTTATTGTGAAACCCATGTTTCCCATACCCCACCTCAGGGAGGAAACTTTTTCCATGAATAGAGCATTGAGAAGGTGTCTTAGAATGTCTTCCCAACCCTTTCATTTCAGTGTTGGTACTAATTTAAAATAACTCACAAAAGTACATATCTTATCTATGATCAGTCTCCATCATACCTGATGCATATGCCCTGGTAGGGTCTCCTTTCTGTTTGACCATTTCTACTGTTCAGGATAACTTTCTTGCCAAAGTAAATATCTGTCTAGGATAAAGACATGGTAGATATTCCTTTAACTTTTGTTTCCTGTGTGTAAAGGGTATTGGGCTAGAGAAGTGGAGTCTTTTCATTGACATTCTGGGATAGGTCTTAAATTCAGCTACATCTGGTCACCTTGCCTCCAACTATGCTACAGCTGTTCCTTTAAATCAGACCTGAACTAAGCAAGAACATCTGTAGCAAGAATTATGAGGCCCAGCTGAGCATTTTGGACCAACATGTTCCATCTCAATTCTTTGAGCTCTAACCTTTTAGCAATTATCTTTACAATCCTCAGAAATGGTAATTAAAGTTGGTAGGAGAACAAACAGAATACTCAAGATGTTTTTTTACGTTCCAAACACCAGGTATATAAATGTCAGTGGCTTAAATATTGTTACAAGAATGCTTTTATTAACTCCCCCTCTGACCTTCTTGGGGATCATATTCAGCCTTTCCTCCAGGGAGTGTAACACTGATAATCAGCTTGCATAGTTGGCAGCCATTGCGATGCTGGGGTTACCTGAAGCTACCTCAGGCACCATTCTCCCCTGACTTCAGACAAGCCTGCAGGATCAGAAGGCATGGGTAGGTGTGTTATTACCACAGTCACTGTCTAAGAATCTTTGTTTTTACAAGAGCAACAACAAATATGCTCAAAGCTAAGCAATGGTTTTTCAAGTGGACCCTCTCAATATTGAAAGCAGGTATTTAAAGACTCTGTTCCCTGCTCTCTGTAGAAAAGGCTCGTTTACTACAGAGCTTCCTAGAGGCTTCCATGACATTGAGTCTACACAGTACAGAGTTGCTGACATTTGATGATGCAATTGAACCTCTCTGGTGACAATGAGTTTAGAGACATCTCTAGAAATTGTTACCTGGGGACTTTATGAACTTATGAATTACTTTTCCTCCTATGTTGTAATAAGACAATTTCTTTAATACAGTTATGTGTTTGTGATATTTCCTAGCATTTACTGTGCCCCTAGAATTACTGTACATTAACTTCCATGTCTTGTTACACTAGAATATACATACGAGGAATACGGTTACCTGGATTAATGAAGGGGATCACTGAAAATATTCTTTTTTTTTTTTTTTTTTGGTTTTTCGAGACAGGGTTTCTCTGTGGTTTTGGAGCCTGTCCTGGCACTAGCTCTTGTAGACCAGGCTGGTCTCGAACTCACAGAGATCCGCCTGCCTCTGCCTCCCGAGTGCTGGGATTAAAGGCGTGCGCCACCACCGCCCGGCCACTGAAAATATTCTTGACTATTCTTCATGGCATTTGGGCCCATAAGAATAGTCCTAACAGAAAAAAATGGCTGCCACAGGTAAAAAACCAGAGACACTTGTTTATGTACAAGTGGAAATTACTAAAACCAGCTTTTGTTACTAAATGGCAGAATTTGTAATACAGTTAAAAATATCAAGATGTTTTGCTTTTGAGAATAAGCTTGTTAGAAATTTTAGTTAATTTTTTTTATTTATTAAAGATTTCTGTCTCTTCCCCACCGCCGCCTCCCCTTTCCCTCCCCCTCCCCTAGTCAAGTCCCCCTCCCTCGTCAGCCCAAAGAGCAATCAGGGTTCCCTGCCCTGTGGGAAGTCCAAGGACCACCCACCTCCTTCCAGGTCTAGTAAGGTGAGCATCCAAACTGCCTAGGCTCCCACAAAGCCAATACGTGCAGTAGGATCAAAAACCCATTGCCATTGTTCTTGAGGTCTCAGTAGTTCTCATTGTCCACTATGTTCAGCGAGACCGGTTTTAACCCAGACTTTTTCAGACCCAGGCCAGCTGGCCTTGGTGAGTTCCCGATAGAACATCCCCATTGTCTCAGTGTGTGGGTGCACCCCTCGCGGTCCTGAGTTCCTTGTTCGTGCTCTCTCTCCTTCTGCTCCTGATTTGGACCTTGAGATTTCAGTCCGGTGCTCCAATGTGGGTCTCTGTCTCTGTCTCCTTTCCTCGCCTGATGAAGTTTAATATTCAGGAGGATGCCTATATGTTTTTCTTTGGGTTCTCCTTCTTATTTAGATTCTCTAAGAACCCGAATTATAGGCTCAATGTCCTTTATAGCACATTGTTTGTAATAGCCAGAACCTGGAAACAACCTAGATGCCCTTCAATTGAAGAATGGATGAAGAAAGTATGGAATATATACATATTAGAGTGCTACTCAGCAGTAAAAAACACGGACTTCTTGAAGTTTGCAGGCAAATGGATGGAAATAGAAAACACTATCCTGAGTGAGGTAAGCCAGACCCAAAAAGAGGAACATGGGATGTACTCACTCACTCATATTTGGTTTCTAGTTAATTTATTTTTAAAAATTTATTTAGACCATCCCCATGTGTGGCTATGCACAGCAATACTGTAATCCCTGATCTCCATTTCTTCCGAACCAGATGTTTCTTACGCTCTCACGTGGCATCAGATTCTCTCCCTTCTCTTGGTATCTGAATCATTTGGCTTTAAAGACCCAATGGAAATGGCACGAGGTGGCAGCACTGAACTGGGCTCCCTTAATTCCCTCCTATTTAGCAGTCATTCCCAGAGCTGGAACTGAAGATCATTTAGGTCCCAAGAACATTTTTGGTGAATTATTTGTTCAATAAATATTTCATTGTCCTTACTGTGCCAAGAGCTCATAACCCTGACATCAATCATTTCACTACCCACTGGTATTTAAATATATAGGTGCATATTCAGATAACGCAGTGGCCAGTTATTAAAGTTGTTTAACTTATTATTCTAATCCACTGAGACTTTATAGCATCACTATCTTAATTCTTGGTAAACTGTGAACCAAATATGAGCATAAAACTGACTTTATAAAATCCTTTTGGTAGGAAAAAAAGTTAATAGTTTTGTGGTTTTCAGTGCTATACTTCATAAGTAAAGTTGAAACCTGAATCTTTCCCAGGGGATGTAAACTTGGCTACCTTTCAATTTTCACAGAAAAGCTACATGAAGAAAGAAGAACAATAAACTGATAATTTGAGGGCATGTTTGTGTGTTTAAGCTTCAATTATTTCTACAGCCTTTCCTCCCAGCCTACGAGGAAATAGCAACTTCCCCCAGAATTATAAGAAAATTATAGCCGCATGAAAATTCCAGCTATACCCATCCAATTATTAGAGGAATTATGGCTCTTCTTTAATGATGTAGTTTCAAAAATGCAAACCAGTTGCTTTGGATATCAGCTTTCCAAATGCTAGCCACAGACCTTATAGAAAACACGTTACAAGTAAGAAAATATGAATGGGGGGGGTTATCTTTCATTTTACCAAACATGTTAATTGTGAGCAGATGAGTCATATTCCTAATCAGTATCCCCTGGAGACACTGAAAGTCAGGTCAGGCTGGAGACTGCTTGGTGCCAGGTTATGATGAGAGCAAGTGTGAAGGAGAAGACAAAGGAATGTCCTGGAGCTAGCTCTGGGTCTCTGCTCTCGTATCTCAGAGCTAGGCACAGAGATGTTGTGTTAGTCAAACTTTACTTTTTTAACTCTTTTTTAATATTTTTTAAGAAAGAAAACAAACTATCTTTTTTCATTATACATACCAATCCAAGTTCTCACTCTCTCCCCTCCTCACATGCCCTCCACACACACCCTCCCATCCACTCCATAGAGAGGGTAGGCACATTGCTTTGGGGAAGGTCCAAGACCCTTTCTACTATATCTAAGCTGAGCAAGGAAGGTATCCATTCAAAGAGAATAGGTATCCAAAAAAACAGTACAAGCAGTGGGGAAAAATCCTGGCGCCTTTGTCAGTGGCCCCTCAATCTGCCCCAGCCACGCAACTGTCAACCACATTCAGAAGAACTAGTTTGGACCTATGCTTATTTCTTCCCTGTCCAGCTGGCTCCTCACCAAGACTCCTCTAGGATATCTGTTGTTGCCCTGTGTCATGGAGACCCTGCAGATTTGGTTCTGTAGGGTTGGATCCTTCACTCGCTACAGCAGTTCTTACCTTGATGAGTTAGATGTTAGCATGGGCCAGCTCAAAATTCTGGATCTGGGCCTTAGTGGTAGCTGAATTGGTCAACCCACTTGCTTTCCCATACCCATACCACCAGGGCCAGTTCTCCAGCAAGGGGGAGAGCCAGTTTACAAGAGTGCCAAAGCCAGCAAGGAGTGGTTAGCTCTTCTCCTCTCATGCCCGCAGGGCCAGCTCATCTACCCCTGCCACTAGGTCAGCTCTACTGTGATGCCCAAGCCAGGTGCAGAAGCTACTCTCCCCTACTCTCCCCTGCGCAGGTGGGACAAGCTCTGCATAGCCCTGAGACAGCAATAAGGCCACCCAGATCAGGGACATCTGTACGGCCTTTGGGAGTAACACGGGCCACAGACACAAACCCAGACCCCTCATCCAGGACCCAGGCATGGTCCCAGTGACATCATGGGCTGGGATATCTTGATGGTCTCAGCCTCACATCTGCAGTTCTACCTCCCTACATGGTGCACAAACTGTTCTGCTTCTCTTTCTCTCCACCACAGACTTGCTCATGGGTAGTGGCACCCACGTTATCTGTGCAGCAGGGCTTCCACCCCATCCACACCACACAGAGGCAAGCAGAGGCCTCTCAGCTGTCTTATGCCCCACCTGCCAGCTTTGCTTTAGTTTTAAGTCACCTTTCACTCCTCTTCCTTTCCTAAGGTGTAGGGTGGAGAATTGCTGAAGGGGCTCCCCGGTTTCCCGTTTTTACCTATGTCCTTTGAAAAAATGTCTCTAGTGTGGCTCATTGCTTGGTCCCATTAAAGAGAATACACAGCCCAAGAATAAATTGCTTCCATGACTTGCTGGATGCAATAAGACGCTCTTCTGGAAGCTACTAATTTTCATCCCAGGCATCTTTAAGAAGTGCTTTGGCAGTCCGATCATCAGGAATACAGAAGTGAAGCATTGAGTTGAGCCTGCAGTAGGAGCAGGGGTCTTCTTTAGTGGGTAGATGTGCAAGCATGTACCATCTTCCTTCATTTAAAGAATAGTGCCTAGGACTCTGGGAATCCTATAAGAACACGTATGTGTTTCAGTCATAATTCTGTGTTCATCACATGGGGCTTGAACCCAGCAATAATTTCCATTTTGTAAGCCACCATCTCTGGGCCCTCATCCCGACTTAGTCCTTGATCATATACACAATCCCCTAACCCCACACATTTCTGTCATTTTATCTCAAAACAAAAGCTGCTGAAACCTAAAGCTAACGAGTGTAATATTGGTTAGTTTTATTACCTGTTAATTACCTTATAACTACAAAGTATTTCTTGACAGATCAAATAAAGCAGCCACAGACTCCAAATCAAAGACGTGGAAATATGGACTGACAATAAAACAGTGGATTTTAAAATTTGAGTTTGCTCTAGAAAAGGTAAAGCCTGACTCATGCAGAGTTGAACTCAGGGTCTGGGAACTGGTAATCTAATCATCTGTGGCCTCTACCCTCAGAGAACCTACAGTCTTCAACAACTTGTCAGTTGTGCTGATATGAGGCGTTTTCATAGCTAGCCAATAGGAAGAAGCCTAAAATGAAAAGCGCAAACAAATTGCAGTCTTTTTCTTAACACTTTCCTCTGTTAGGAATGAACCACTAGAGATGTATCCATGGTATGTGGGAAGTACCATTGTGCCTTGGCTTTTATGTCTCTCACCCATCATGCTTGGCTTTGGTTGCTCATTAACGTCAAGCGTCATACTGGCCTCGTGTGATAACATTAGCACAAAGCAGTCCCTAGCCCAGTCTGCCCTGTGAACTATCCCCATCATTCCTTCCCAAGACTTTTAGAGTCTGCTTCTCCCCACACCTTTCACTGAACTCAAATACTGAACCCTCTTAGAATTTCCCATTGGTCTAACCTGCTACTCTCTGTTCTCCTGTCTAAACCCAGAAAGGAAATAAAGTTGCGACTTGCAGTGTAGCTTCTGGATTATATGATTAGCTGCTGAATCATATAATCTTTTCTTCCCTCAGCAACTTCTTGAGACTTCACAAGTTCTCATCTGATGAATTCCAGTTCTCTAAACAGCCCTTACCTCCACACTGACTTCCTTACAGCCACCAGAATACTCTTCCAGCACACCAGTTCAAGCAAGATTCTGTGTCCGTGATTCATAATCTGACCTGGTTACTGCACTAATTCAGTCCCAGTATTTGTTCCTGTGAACTCACGTGACCCCCCCTTCATGCCCCATTTTACCCAGACTGAATCTTCCTCCTGGTTAAGAATGTTTCTCCAACCTTTCCCTTGACCAGTTAGCTTGAAATTGGTGTAGAAAATGCATATATTGGTAGCATTTGCTCGCTCTCTCTCTCTCTCTCTCTCTCTCTCTCTCTCTCTCTCTCTTATTCCATTCTACTAGGTTTGTTTTAATATCCAAAAATTAATTATAATTCCTAAGAATGTCAGCATCCTTACAACCCTTGCCAGGATGCTCAAATCATGAGTCATTTCTATAAGACACTAAATTAAATTTAACCCCAAGAATAGATAACAATATACAAGTTCAATGTATTCTTATTATAAACATACATAAATACCACCTATTCTTCAATTTAACTGTGTTTTGTGAATATTATTTCTAATTATGTAATTTAAAGGCCTACATTTTTGCTTAATGTTATTAGCTTTGAGTAGTTGTGTCTGTTATTTCTAATTATAATTACTTTCTTTTTAAAAGTTATTGTCTGTGTATATCTCTGTATGCATGCAGTGCCCTCAAAGCTCAGGAGTATGGGTCAGATCCCCTGAATTGGACTTACAAACAGTTTTGAACACCCTGTGGCTGCTGGGAACTTAATCCAGGTCCCCTCCAAAACCAGTAAACAGGTTTAATCTCTAAGCCACTTCTCTGGCCCTACAGACACTTTTTCCTAAACACAAAATTATGATTAAAAATTACAAGAAAATGGACAAAAGTACCACTGTTTACTTTTTAGTGTTATTAGCAAGAGTACAACATCATTATATCTATTTTTGATTATATGAGATTTTTTTCATATTTTCTTAATCAGTTGAACACAGAAAAACAAGTTTGACATAGACATAAAAGGTTCCTCAAGAAAGTGTACAAAGTCTGTTGGCTTTCTTTTAAGAACCGTGACAATGAACAGTTAGAAATCATGAATGTTTTAGATGATAGTCATAGAAAATTCAAACTATTATAGGTAGATTGGGGAAAAACAGTTCATTAAATGTAGCATTTAGGAGTCCTCGATGCGCTTTTGCCCTTTAGGACACAAACAAGTTACAACAGATTTGTGGATGTGCATCATGCACATTGTGCTAACCTCAATTTTTGTACTTCTGCAGAAAGAGATACACAAGCATTGGTTTCACTTGCCTAGAATCTTCCTTGCCTGAAACTGAAAGAGCTGAACGTGGTCCTGAACATGGTCACGTCTGTGACCTTGAAACTCAGCCAGGAAGGGAATCAGGAAGGCTTTGGGTCAAGGAAGTTAGATGATCAAGACAGGTTTTGAGATGTTTTTAACTACATACTCAAGGGAGGGTTGAATGATTGATCCTGATGAGAAAATAATTGAGTAAAACCGAATTTTAAACACGCACTTAGTTTAGCTTAAGGACGTATTTCCCAGAATGACTTTTTGCAATCCCTATCCTTCTGCATGATTAGTGTTACTTGGTTCTTAGTAAACTAACACAGAAGAAACAAGATAGCCTTTTATTGGGCCCTGCCTCTCAACGATTGTATGCCTTTCCAGCTGCCATAACAAATTACCGTGGATATAGTGGCTTCAAATGACACAAAAATGGTCTTTCACAATTGCCGTAGGATAGGAATCTGACAAGGCACAGCTGAATTCCTGAGTTCTCACATGGTTAAATCAAGGTATTGGCCGAGGATACATGTTTTCTAGGGACTTGGGTTGCTCTTCTAAGTTCACTGACTGGAAGGTCTTACTTCATTATCAAGTGTGTCCTGTGTGTCCTCTACATAATATCCTGGCAGCTCAAGTTCATGTGACATTTTGAGTCACCTTTCTGCCACACTTTTAATTTTCTTTCAGCAAAGAAAAACTCATTGGTTTCCAAACAAGGCAAGCAATGCTGTTAGCAAAATCCTATTTAGTTTCAAACAAAATTCTAGGTACAAACCTAAGGAAGCCCATAGGTTTTCATGTCTACTATTGTAATATTCTGAATATGTGTTCTGTGACCTTTAGCCGAACACGCTCAGAAATGGAGCCTATTAACCATCTCTTCTTGGTTACTATAGTCGGGAACTGACTGTACTCAGGAATGTGCTAAACAGTGTGCTGAGCTTCTATTGGTTCCTATAGTTTTTCCTATATGAATATTTATGCATGATTAAAATTAGATAGATTTTGTTCCAAGATGGCATTGCTTTGAAGGTAATTTCCTTGTCTGCTGCAGGTCATAAACCACTCTCTCCACTTTTTAATGTCTTCATTCTGTTCCTATTTTCTTTTGCACTCAAGATATGAACGCATTGCATTCAAATCAGTTACATCCTGCTGTTAATGTCTCATGATTGTACTGACCTCACTTAAACATTTCAAGATACTGACTGTGGCTAGGTCCACTCCTTAGAATCGCTCATTCCAACTGCAAAGTCCTTTCTGTCATGCGAAGCAACATATTCACAAAGGTGACACCAGGGAGCGAAGACGTTAGAAGTGAGGTGCTGTCTGCCATGATGAAACTGTCCTGACTGTTGAACCACAGAGAACAATAACACATATAAATTATGGAAATTATTCTCCTTCCCCAAAGACATCGGGTTTAAAATAACTTTAATTCCTTATGAGTTATTGCAGACATTCAAAAAAGCATGAATTAGCCCAGACCTTCACATGTTCATTACTAACTTCAATGTTGTGGCAAAGTCATAAAATTAAAATAGAAGTTAGGAAATTGAAGACACTTGGATAGATATGCTCGTGTCCTTGTTAAATATTGTAAAGAACCTCAAGGATGTTAACATTTTAGATTTGTCCTTATTTCTTAAATAGAACATGCTTCTCATAGTGATGCTGTATTTACCGAACACTTATGGTGTGCAAGGCATTACACTAAACTTCGGTGATGCATAATCTGTCTCCTGAGCAATCCAAAATGCTGCAATCCCTCATTATTGATTGTGTAAAAGGTCATAGAGACATTAAGAAGCTTGGGCAAAGTAACCATTCCTTGAATTCATAGGCCTTGCATAATACTTTGTCACTGAGGATGGGAAGCCTCAAACAGCTCAGTAGCAAGCGATGTAAGGAAAGCGTGAGGGTTTTAGATCTGTGTTTGAATGTGGATTTCAACACTTGCGCATTTGGCAAAGTCCTGAAACCTTTCATGCCTCTGGTTCCTAATTTGTCAAGTGTGACTGCTGAGAGACACCCCATGAGCGCAGTGCAAGATAACACGTGTAAAGAACCTGCGAAGTGATAAGCTCCAGGGAAGTGTTCTCCAGCACCTCCTTCTGGAGCAGCCAATGTGCATCGCAGTCTGTCTACAGCTGTTTCAGGAAGTCAGCCCTGGGCTCCAGCCATGGCTTCTGTAGCTGGGGGACATTTAACGGGACATCAGGACCTGCCCTTCCTCGATGTTGTGATCTGTTGGCCTTGGCATGAGTCCTTTAGAGTTGATAGCCTCTCTCTATGTGGTACCCGCATAAGGCAAACCCAATGGCATCAGGGCCCAGCCCTGGCCACAAAAATAACCTATAATCACTGAATTTCAACATCACGAGCAATCAGTTAAGAGACGCCAGCCTAGTAGGGGACTTTGCTGGCATCTGTCAGAGAGGCCACATGCCAGAATGTTCTCGTGGCTCTCACATTAATATGTATTTGTGTGCATTGTTTTTGATTGCTGTAATCAGACTCGGAACGAATCCAAGAGGATTTACAACTAAGAGACATTAATCCCCCATGCCCTGTCTCTCCCTCTAGGCTCTGTCTGAAGGCTTAATTCAGCTACCTTATCTCTCTAGGTATGTGGAGACCAAAGCCAAGGGGCTGTTTTCCTGCGGGAATTCACACTGATTCGACGAGAGAGCCTTCATGAAGATTTCCTGTCTGACTTTTTGCATGGTCACAGGACTGAAGACCCGGTACAGTGTCTCTTCTACTTATTCGTTGAAACACACGGTTCTGTGGCTGGTTCTGTCTCATGAGGGTTGTTTCTGGCAAACATGAAGCTAAGCTATAGAATGATAGCTGTTGTGCCCATGAGAAACAGGGGAGGCAAACAATAAGGCAACACATAGACTCCGTGTATTGTATAGAGTAACTTTCAACTGCTCCCGGCATCTGGCAAGTTTTAAACATTTTACTTGAGTGTTAAACTCTGTTTGAAGCAGCATGTGGAGGATTCACTTTCAAAAATATCTGATGTTTTGCCAGCGAATCTGAACATGCCACGGTAATAAGTTCAAATGAGTAAAGGAAAAGGAGATTATTTTATAGGTTGATGGGAATTCCACCATCCGTCATTCCTGGCATCATTGCAGATACTTTGACTTCAAAGTATTAGTTACATTTATCATATGGAATTTTTTTTCTGCTAGGACTTTTGCTTTGCTTTGTGTTTTGGCTTGTGATTGGTTTGTTTGCTTTAGAAGGTCTATCAAATGAGTTCTCAAAGGAAAATAAGTATTACTGACTGACAGCATCCAGTCAATTAACCTTCCCTTCTGTCATTCGGACTCTGGTGTGTATGTAATTGGGCCTAGATTGTGAGAACTGGACCATGAGCTTCTGAGAGCTGACTGTGTCACTGGATGGTAAGAAACTCTCATTCACAAGACTGGATGGCCAGAGGGTGCTGTCTACACACGCCAGTGGGCTTCAAATAGCAGAATCACAGAAAAACAGCACCCCAAAATAAACACAAAGATGTCTTTGTTTCCTCTTTTTTTTGCCTGTTCTCTTATCACCCTTTTTCTGGGTATTTCCTGCATATTTGTTAAGTCTTTCTCTTATAGATACTACGTAAATGGGCTCCTTCTGCAGTAATTCCCAACCTTCATTGTCTATGTCATTTACAGCTTCTCCATGTTAGACATTTGTAACCCTTTCAATGTGGGCAATAGGCATTTGTATACTCTCAAGGTGGGTGCTCAGGCGTGGGCAGGTACAGTAGCGGTGGTTCCTAGGGATCCTATCATTGATTTCCAAGTGTGCCACTTTTTACCAAGGGGTCGGGAAATGTACTGACCAGCATTTTATATTTTCATTGCTTACACTAAGCTTTCATTGTGACCTAGGAGGTACATTACCACCTAAAATTCATGATTTTTTTTCTTAAGAACAGTATCTTGCAATTATATCTTTATTTTGTTCCATGTGAAGTCATACTAAGTCTGAAATGTGAGCTATCTGAAGGGCTGCTATGTGGGCACTATATGAAAAGATCATAATTGAATCTAGCTCTATCACTTTATAACATAAAGAGGTTTAACAATGTGAACAAATTATGAACATAATGAGGTCAGTTATATTGTAGCCCTAGTGAAAACAGTTATTGGCATTGTAAGGCATTGAAGGTTATCTGTCACAAACAGTGGTAATATATAATATTATATTAATTTCTGTCTTAAGAAAACTGCATACTTCTTGAAGTCTTCACTTACAGTCAAACATAAACAGTGGCTAGATATATGTAACCTGAAAAAGATTTGCCCACAGAAACAAGTAATTAAAGCAATGGCTATTCAAGAAAGCAGTGGGAAAAGAAAAGATCAAGGATTCTTAAATGCCAGAATCAAATTCAGCTTTCTTGTAAGCTTATGAAATTCTAGCAATTTCCTAGGGAGGGTTTTCTCTATCTGAGGACTTGATTTGGCCCCAGAGATATAAAACTTCACTAAAGCGTGACTTCATATTCTAAGTAGATATTACAAGATGAATCACATAATTGCTGTGTCTGCTGTAGGGGAAGAATTCAAACAAGCTATGCCACTTAAATAAAATAGGCAGGAAAGTGGATATTCCTTTCGTCCTCCTTGCTATGGAAGAGCTACTTAGGGGAATGCGGGTCAGTAGGCACTCACTCTGGGATAGACATAAAATTCATTGGCACAGACAGTGAACGAGGGAAGAATAACACGGTCTGTCTATGTGGTGCTGTAGGCTTCCATACAAGCCTCTTCAGTAGCCCAAAGGCTTCCTAATACATGTTTCACCTCCCCTGCTTTGCTTCCAAAGTGCAGCCTGTGCTGACTCGGGAGTCATGAGTAGTCTCTGGCCAGCACTCTGCGCTGTGCGCTCAGTTGGGTGCAGTTGTGCTGAAGTCCCCTTCAGCACAAAAGAGAACAAAAGCTGCTCTCTTTCGCCTTGATCCTAGAATTTCATCTTGAAAACAAACAAACAAACAAACAAACAAAAATTCCATAAAAGAATATGCAGGGAAAGCCAGGCAGTGGTGGCACATACCTTTAATCTCAAAGCTTGGGAGGCAGAATCAGGCGAATCTCTATGAATTCCAAGTCACACTGGTCTACAGAGTAAGTTCCAGGACAGCCAGGACTAGACAGAGAAACACTGTATCAAAAAGCAAACAAACAAAAGAAAGTATATGCAGGAGAAAGGCCCTGTCAGCAACATGAAAATCCAAATGCACACATACATGCTTGTGAAAATAGTTTAATGATTTTTAGTTCTGATGAGGAGATAAACAAGCGTTTGGGGTTATCTGTCATAATGCATACAGATTTATCACAAAAAGTGTGGAGTCGGGGATATTAGCCAACTGGAAATCCATAGTTGTAGAAATAAACTTACTGCCAGGATGGAGAACATTTAACAGAAGTAACATTAGCTGCAGATGTGAAATGTGTTGTCACTCTTCTGAGTAAACTACATTGCTAGCTTTTTTAAAAAAAAAAAAGGATAGTGTTTTGTTTTGTTTTGAGATGGGATTTCTCTGTAGCATTGGAGCCTGTCCTGGAACTCGTTCTTGTAGACCAATCTGGCCTCGAACTCATAGAGATCTGCCTGCCTCTTCCTCCCGAGTGCTGGGATTAAAGATATGCACCACCACCACCTGGTTAAGGATAGGAATTTTTATTTAAACTTTTCTTATTTATCTTTTCTTTGCTGGAAATTCTAATACCTTTCTTTCAAAATTTCAAATAATTTTTAAAAACCATTATTATTTTAAAAAAATTAAAGTCCAGGTCTGGAGAGATGACTCAGCAGTTACGAGCACTGGCTGCTCTTCCTGAGGGACCATAGGTTCAATATCCAGCACCCACACAGATGACTCACAACCTTTTACCACTCCAGACCCAGGTGATGTAATGCCCTCTTCTGGCTGCCTCGGGTACTGCATACACAGGGTGCACAGTACAGGCAGGCAAAACACCATTTGCATTAAGTAAAAATAAAGGGAAAGACAAACAGCCTTATTCACCTTATTAAGGGAACACTTTCACCTAAAAGCTGCTTGATTTATTTTAGTCTAAATACATAAAGTTCATTTTGACCTTCAGAGAGCCGTCTCTACTTTTCCCAACTACAGACAGCCACCTGGCAAGGACCTTACATTGTGTTAGAGAAGCGTTCTGGGTTGCTTTCTTCTGCTTCCAGCTAGCTTCCTCTATGAGGGCAGATTCTATTCTCTGTGCTTTGGAAGAATGGTCTAAGCAACTGCTTGTCTCAAGACACAGCAGGCAACTTGTAATTGTAGCCTGCACCGCCCCTGTTTGTGATTTGCATCGTTTGTGGAGAAGAAACTGTTCGTCAAAAGCTGTAACTCATTATCGGCGCAGCCGAGATGCAGGTCACGTGTTGGCACATTGGTTTTGGTTGCCAGCCGGATCCAACATCAGGATAATAATTAACATGAAATTCATTACAGAATAGGATTTTCTTCGGTATGTAATTAGTGCAGACCTCATTTGCTTGAGGCTTTGTGGTTCCCTACGTGGTTATTTAAGGCAGTGTTGTGTGTCGGGAGAAAGAAAAAGTATTTAAATATTTACCAGTTGAGGGTAGAATGCTCCTTTGGATGACTGGTAACATAGAGATGCCTTTTGTGGAAGAGGGATGAGCTTGGGAAATACGTGTTCAGAAATTTCTGTATTTATATATTTATGTAAATAATATCTATCCTTTTCCTGGGTACAGAGGGATCGAGGATAGCAGGTCACCAATTCGCTGATTCTCAACTGAAAGGTAAAATGCAGTTTAACAAAAAATGGTCTAAAGTAAGTTATTTTTTTTCTTCCCCTTGGTAGATACAGGGCAGAGAATTAGTGAGGGTCAGGGTATTTCTATGACCTGTGAAATCAGTTCAAGCAACACATACAAACTCACATAAAATGGAATAAAACGACTTCCATGTGTTCTCGAGGTTTTGAGCAACCTCGCCTCCATTCCTGCCGAAGAGCAAAGGGAAACAATTTAAGTGCTAACACCTGGAGATAACTTAATTTGCTTAATTATACTTTTAACCTGATTCCTGTGCTAGAAACGTGGGGGCATAAATACAAGGAGGGTAGCAGTACATCAAGAACATAAGTGCCTTAGCCACAGCTAACAGATTAACTTTGCCCCCAGTGGCGCTTGAAGCGACTGTCCCTTCAGCGGACTGACATTTCAGTGCTGATGTGCACAGACTAAAAGGAGTTTACAAGTTCACAGAGCCTTTGTTGAACAGCTAGTGAGTTGATTTGTCCTGAAAGTGGCCTCTGTATTTTGTAAATTATTGTGCCCCCAAAGAAAGACATGCAGCAAAGAGACCCACTGTGCTAGAAGGTAAAAATCCACTCCAATTCCATCTTAAATTTTGTGGAAAATGCACAGGTATAACTCAAGCTGACTACCAAAATTTTTTCTTTTGTGAGGAAGTAGTGGCATCACCATACTGGACTGCTCGGTGGGTGGAAAAGGAAAATTTATTCCTTTTAGGCTATAGCCCGTTTAGGGTAACAGGGCAGGGGGTTTTCAGGCCAGAAGAGCTGGGTAGCTTTGATATGCAGTTACAGGTATGGGTTAGCATAAACTGAAGAAGGTTAGCATGGGGCTTTGACATGCGTTACAGGTATATGCTAATAGGGAGCGCTAGGTGCCCCATTTGAGGGAAAGATGAGAAATGGTAGCTCTTTTTGGCAGACAGGTTTCTGAGTGTAAGTTTTTGTATTGCATCCCCCCCACCCTTTCCCTCCCCCTCCCGCCACCTCCCCCACCACCACCACCAAGCCATCTTTCTGTTTACTGTGTCAGAATTCAGCCTGAGCTGAAACCAGATTGTCTGTCCTTTGGAGACATAGTAGCATTGCCTTTGGTGGTGGGGGGGGGAGGACACACCTAATCTGGAACAAATATTTCCAACCTGAAGAACTGAACTCAAAAAGAGGAGCAAAGGTTTCTCTTCACAGGCAGAAAGAAAGTCCATCCCAGCTTTCTTGCAAAACGCAGCAGCCCCTGAGCAAGCATGTGCCCCATTCTGCCTCAAGACTTTCTGCTAGGGATCCAAGAGGAGGAGGAGTTGACTGTTGATGGGTGAGGGCTGGGTGGCTTTCCCCGTTTGATTGACAGGCAGGGGGTATTACATAAGCTTTTGTTCATTGAGTTTACCTTTACCATGATGCATCTGATTTTAATTATTTGCACATCTACTCACGCAGAGGCATAAGAATCTGGTCAATTGGGATGTTTCCCTAGATGTTCACAGATGGAACACTGTTTGTCTTACTGAGCATCCACGCCAAACCAGCCCAGGAATAGATGTGCTAGGTGTCTTCTAGTTTATTTGGCTACTACAAAAAGGAATTACTAAGGATTTCTGAGGTTTGGAGCAGAGTTGGCAGGCAGTTCAACAGACTGGGGGTCCCGAGTTGCTAAGTGCTTTGTTAGGAAATGGTTGTGTGAACAGAAAGAGAAGTCCTGGACTGATAAGCATTTTCTGTGTTGGCCTGCCTCAGACAGGTATAACCAAATACGACAGGGTTTGATGGATAGCATATAAATTACATTGATATGAATCAAGCATCTTTACTTGAATCAAGCATCTCTTTGCCCCTGATAGGTTACTGATGACAGATGGAAACAAAAACTCCTACCCCAGTCTAGTGTTTGTTAGATTGTTACTTCCAAGAGCACAAGTAAGAGGGAACTCTGAGGTGGTTTCATCCCCAAAAGGCCCACCCAGCATGAGAGAGGCCTCAGGAACGCTTTCTTCCACAGCTCAGGCAGCTCAGCAACTGAAGGTTTCCATGACTCAGGGGAGGGCCCAGCAAATCCTGTGACTTTCTATGTTCTCCGGTCCTTGTAAGTTCCATTAGCTTTCTGGGTCTTATAAACCTCCCTTCTCCCTCCAAGAAGTATTTTATTTTGAAGAAAACTGCTACACACCATTGAGTTATAGATGACTTAATAAAGAAATATCAGAACACCCTGAAGAGGGAATAAAGTGTTACCTTATTAAGTGTTATTACTGAATTTATAAAGCTTACTTAGTATTTCATAAATCTGGTGGTCGTGAAAAATATGTATATTAGATAAAGACCTTTAAGTCTGGCATATATTTTATATAACCTCGTATTTCATTATCTTCTATTTTATATATTGATACTCTCCATTATTTTTACAAAAGAAATTTACTGAGGAACTTACACTATTCCTCAGAATTACCTAAGAAATCAATAAATAGCTCCATTTTGTAGTTGTAGCAACTGATGGGAAATGTTGTTTGCAAAAATGCTACTAAAACAGTGGCAGAATTCAGAGAACTCAGCCTGAACATGGGGTCCATATGAGTGCAGTGGCAATGGCAACATAAAGCTACACGATGAACGAGAGTATGCTGCTGATGGCTTCAGATGAACCCAGCATAATGGGTTTAAAGGGACTGAAGGGGCTGGGGGAGGGGAGATCGTGATTATTTGAAAGGACAAGTTCTGTTTATTGGTTGAACTACTCATCCTGTGATTAGCTAGCTGCTGCCAAATACATCTGTCTCTAAAAGGATGATTGGATCACCTTTGTATTCTCTGGGAGAACTGGGATATTGACCTGTGATGCTTGTATACTTTCTCTGTGCTATTGTAAGTGAAGTTTCCTTGCTAGTGCCTCCATGTCCTCAGGCCACGAGCATATCACTAACTTAATCAAGATTTCTCAGAATAAACTTCTAGCCATGTCTCTTTACAGAAGGATTACAATATTAGAAGGAGCTATACAATGTTCATGAATGGGACGTCTTCATGAGGGTGTCACTTTCCCTAAAAATCAATCTAGCTTTCTAGAATAGTTGGACACATAATTCAAGAAGAGATAGGCTAGTCTTTTTTTTTGCCAATACTGATATTGCATGAGAAAATGTAATGACAAAACACAGAGACTAGTGTAGGTAAATGAGGAATCTTTAAGTGGGAAGAGACAATTGTAAATAATTGTTTAAGGCTATATTATTCAATAAATGTGCAGTAGAGATAAAATTAATTGAAACACCTAAATATGAAAATGTGGCCCAGTGAGCTGACTCATGTGTACTAAAGGTGCCTGGTGTACAAGCCTGGAGACCTGGGTTTGATCCCAGGACTTGCAGAAAGGTACAAAAAGAGAATCAACTCCCCATTGTCTCAGTGTGTGGGTGCACCCCTCATGGCCCTGAGTTCCTTGCTCGTGCTCTCTCTCCTTCTGCTCCTGATTTGGACCTTGGGGTTGTAGTCTGGTGCTCCAATGTGGGACTCTGTCTCTGTCTCCTTTCATCGCCTGCTAGAGGTTAATATCCAGGAGGATGTCTATATGTTTTTCTTTGGGTTCACCTTCTTATTTATCTTCTCTAGGATCACGAATTATAGGCTCAGTTTCCTTTATTTATGGCTTGAAACCAAATACGAGTGAGTACATCCCATGTTCCTCTTTTTGGGTCTGGCTTACCTCACTCAGGATAGTGTTTTCTATTTCCATCCATTTGCATGCAAAATTCAAGAAGTCATTGTTTTTTACTGCTGAGTAGTACTCTAATGAGGACTGCTGAGAAGTCAAGAACCATGGCACTGGGTTTTGATCCTACTGTACATACTGGCTTTGTGGGAGCCTAGGCAGTTTGGATGCTCACCTTACTAGACCTGGAAGGAGGTGGGAGGTCCTTGAACTCCTCACAGGGCAGGGAACCCGGTCTGCTCTTCTCTTCTGGCTAATGAGAGAGGGGGAGTTGATTGGGGGAGGGATATGGGAGGCGGTGGCGGGGAAGAGACAGAAATCTTAAATAAATAAATAAATAAATAAATAAATAAATAAATAAGAGAATCAACTCCACAAAGTTGCCTTCTGACATCTATACATGTGCTGTGGCATGCAAGCTTACACACACACACGCACATATACACGCCTCTAATGATGTGTAAGAGTTCATTTATAACTTGTAGTTAAGAAGATTTTCATAATTAAGAAATAAATACCCCAAGCAATACAAGCCCCAATCAATAAAAATTGATGTTTTTACTGTCAGTAACAATTTTGTAGGTCTGAAAACTCCTCAAAGTAAGAAAGACAAGATAGATGCTAGGAGATATTAATTACCGTTATATAATGATAAGGAGATAGCTATAGTATACCAGCAAGGCTTATACAGTATTTCTAGAAAGACAGGCAGTATGCAGAAAAAAAAAGGATCATTAAAACAAGACATGTATTTCATGCATAGAGCTATCCAGCCCTACTAATCTCCAGGTATCTTTAGACTGAAACAGCATTCATTCAAGGCCGTTTATTACCAAGATTAAAATAACTAATGAAGACAGATGTTGTTAGGAAGTAAGGTAATGAGAAACACCCCCAAAATGCTATTAAAAATAGAGATTGGTGCAGCTTTTTTAATGGAAACCCTGTCAATGTACACAGTTATAATAATAATTTCTCAAATTCCATCAGTCTCCATGTAAAATTTATTTTAATATAATACACAAATAACCAACAAAATCTACATGCTGAACACTCAAATTGCACAAGAAAATTCAAATACCAATCATAATGTAAATGCATTGAAATATAGTTATTCTTACAATAAAATACTGTAGAAATTATCTACAACACACATTTTAAAGTATATATTGAAGAAAGGAAATGATACCATTTTGAGAGTTTATATTCATTTTAATGTCATATAAATATCACTAGACATTATTGAAAGAACATTCCTATGTAAAAAATTGAGGAAAGCATTCTCCACTCTGGAGAGGAAGGAAAAGAGGACTGAACTGGGTGATTATAAATAGCATACTTTAACTGCACTTACAGTGTTCTTAAAAAAGAAAATATGGCAAAATGTTAATGTCTGACTAAATGCCTAGTGGCCGCACAAACGTTTGCTTTATTATTCCCTGTCCTTTTGAGATGGAGAGATTTTATAATACATGTACAATAAAGCCTTCAGGATGATGTCTGACAAGTAGCATAAAACAAATGCTGTTTTTATTAGCCATGATGGAGCTGAACACTCATGGAGGCGCGGCACGCTAGGGCTCGATGCCCACATGTTTGCCTTCAGATATAATTAAGGAGGAGGGGCAGCATGGCAGCTGGACACAAGGTCGCGCGGCTCCTATCAGTTCATGAACTGCCACTCTGGTAAACAGTGTCAGGATGATGAATCTCGGTATTTAAGGGAAAAGACTATTTTTTACAGTTGACCTTTGGAATTAACTGAAAACCATTATCCTGAAAGGAAGAAAAATATTTTTCCCTCTTCCAAGTTCTAATTCCCACACAGCTTACACAGCCCCTATCTGCTGTTTATGAGATGTCTACCATTTGCTAAGTCTGTCCTTTTTTTTCCCAAACAACAAATAGATATTAAGATTAATGATAAAAAAGACACTAGAGGTAATAAAATTGAAGTATTAAAAATGTCAGTGCAGATATAAACAGTTTTTAGGATCAAACATCTTAAATACAAAACAAAGTTTCGTTTGGAATGTAATATCCACTTGAAATACATAATTAACATGTGTGAATGGCATATTGCCATTTTTAGCGTATTTCTATGCCATTTTGTAAGGCCTTTGCCCAAAAGAACGTCATCAATACTGCTGGAATTTAAGTGTTAAATAACCCTACCAAATTTTGACTTTTTTTTTTCATTCATTATGATAGTTAATTCCAATTGTCGACTTGATACCATCTAAAATTACCTGGCAAGAGAGTCTCAGTCAAGAATTATTTCTATCTGATTGGCCTGTGGGCATGTCTGTGGGATCATTTTTAGTAAATTAATTGGTGTAGGAGAAACCAGGCCAGTGTGGGCAGCACCATTCCCTACTCAGAGAGTCCTGTAGGAGAGTGAACACTTGAGTTGAGCACATCAAGCAAGCAAGCACATATGTGTTCATCCCTCACTGTCTATGACAGTGAATATGGTGTCATGAGATGCGTGAAATCCCTGCCTTGACTTCCCCATAGCAACTGACTAGAAACTGAAATTGTAAGCTTTCTCTATTAAGAATCCTTTTGTCAGGGTAATTTTATTTTTATTTTTTAATGACAGAAGCAAAGCTAAGACATTCAGTTTGTTTTCACATTGTTTAGAGCGCCCCATTTTTAGTTATTTTTAGAGAAACTAGTAATCTGAATCAATTCACAGGTTATAAAGTGAATATAAAGTTATAAAGTTATAAAGTGAAGTTATAAAGAACTGAATGGTTCTTGAAGCAGTCTTCAAAACACACACACTAAATGTATAAACAACTTAAATTACAGCTCAGAAAATCACTTGGGATACTGTTTCTGTTTATTAAATGCCTGTCTTATAAAGAGATAATTTAGCTCGATAAACAGAATACATTTTAAAGGATTTTATTGCTAGCTTGTAAGATTACACTGAAATTCCAACGTGTGTGGTGTTGAACTGCCTTACTATGAGAGGTCATTGATGAGTTGACGGGTGTGGAAATACTGTGACGAGCACTTAAAAACAGTTACACTTACACTTACGTAACTAGTGACTCATGGAGTGCTTAGACCAGGTCACTTGACATCAGAGGTCTGACGTGAAGGTCTTGAGTAAATTACAGTGAGGTCAGACAGTCTGCTGGAGGGTCAGATACCCATTACCTGGATTTAAGGACTCTATCTTCAGAACCTGATGTTGCTATTGCATTCTGGTCCTATCACGCCTGGGATCGCTGGCATAGAATTGGACCTGTCAGCA
This sequence comes from Neodon shergylaensis, assembly GCA_025134845.1. Lineage (NCBI taxonomy): Eukaryota > Metazoa > Chordata > Mammalia > Rodentia > Cricetidae > Neodon > Neodon shergylaensis. Next base: position 817,238 of record JABTXL010001671.1, on the reverse strand, counting down.
TTCTGTCATTGTGGAAGAAGAGCCCTCAAAGCTCCCTATTTAGGGATATAGATGGACAGATAATGGAAACTGGGATAGAAGACTCATCGTGCCCAATGTTCCCTGTTTATCTATAGATATTTAATAGTCACTGGGAGAAAGAAGAAATAATTTCTTTAGTGGTGTAGCCATTGGTAAAGAGTCTGTGCTCCTGTAAATATCCCCTCATCCAGGATCCTGTAAGCATTCCTAATATAACTCATAAAACCCTAATGAATTCTGTAAAAAAATATTGATGGGAAAGAAGGAAATGAAAGTATAAGAAGGACTAGGCAAAGGGGGAATGGGATCAAGAGGAGTGAAGAAATAGCAGACGGTAATGATAGCTGAATATGAGAAATCAGTATTTAATGTATGATTATGTCACAGCGGAACCCATAATGCATGGTCGGCATGTGATAATAAGTAAGTTTTTAAAAGACTACAATACATGAGGATGCTTTGGGTCATGGGCTGTAGCAAATGTTCCTTTAGTATAGTACATAGTTTATTTATCCCTTTGTCTTTAGATGTTTAACTGAAATCGATTACATCACTTTCCTGCCCCCGTCCTCCCTCCAACCCTCTCACCCTCAAGCTGATAGCCTCTTTACTCTTATTATTGTTACATACATGTATACATGTATATGTGTGTATATATATATATATATATATATATATACACACACACACACACACACACACACACACACACACATACAAGCTAACAACATGGGGTTTTTTATCACTGTTTTGTTGCTAAGCCCTTAGGAGAAGCTGGTTATTTCCAATTGACAAGGAGACTTGCTTTTCTGACCTCTAAAATAAGCTTGCTTTCAGTCTCTTGTACCTCAATAGCACCATGTTATAAACTGGATATTAGGTGGAAGTTTTACATTCCGTAGAGTTCCTAGTTGAATAAATATTTTGTTTCAACTCAAAAAGCATTGTTATTCCCATTTTGCATGTCTGGAATCAGGTTTTCCTACCTGTAAGGGCACTCAACTACTTTCCCAGTGACCTGAAAACACCAGTGTTCCCCACATCCAGTCCACCTTGCCTTTTTCACCATAGCATTGCTAACAATCACTATGCACTTGGAGACTTGCATGTCAAAGTCAATTCTGTAATTCCATAGATTCCCATAACTCAAACATCATTTGACATCAAAGAATCCTAGTCTGTTTTCCAGGTTTTTTTTTTTAGTTTGCTTTTGACAACATCCATGCAACTCCAGCTTGTTGAGGCTTCTCTTGACTCCCAGGTCTTTGCTCCTAAGACCGTTTCTGCCTAATGCCCTTCTTCGTTCCACTGTAAACTTTCCTTGATTAGCCCAAGTCCCATGTGTCCAGGAAGCCAACCTTCTTCCAGGTCCACAAGGTGGGTTACTCTCTCTGGTATGGCTCATGGTATCAGCTGTTCCCTTCTCGCTCAGCAAGAGAATCTTCAAGTCTAGCCTTCTACCCACAGGACCCTAGACAGATGGGGGAAGCCTTGGCTGTGGTGTGACTAGTTATTGGATATTCCAGCCCCAGGCTTTCAATCTGAAGTAACAGAAAAGCAAATATATGAAAGGGTTGATTAGCGGATACTGATAATTCAGAGGATGGAATGTGATAAAGAGATAAGAGCAAATGAGACCAAAAAAAAAAGTATGGATGTGTTTCACTATAGGTGGTATTGGTCACAGACAATCAACCCTGTCTCGAAAAACAAAAAAAAAAAATTTGTCTTGTCTAAAACTATGTGTTAATTTTAGCCTCTACGATGTTTTGCCTTTTGCTTTGATCTTCATGTACCTTATCTGTCCTACACAAAGGCCTCCTGCCCTGACAAACATCTAAGCAAGAGCAGGTCTTAGTAGAAGCTTGTTTTTATAGCATGCAGAACAGGGTCTTACACAGAGTAATACTACTTATGCAATACCAATATTAATAATAATAATGGCAACAGTGGTTACAAGACCAGCGACTGTCATCGTTGCCTCTGGTATATTATGTGCTGCTTTAAGCACTTTGTATATCTGTCTGGAAGGAGGAAGATTTCATTCTTTCTAGCAGATGAAGCAATGAGAAAGTGACTTCCCAGAGTCTCACAATAAACCTATATGTAGATAATTTAATGAATGATTTGACTCAACAATTGTTTACTGACTATCTACTGTATTCAACATACTTGGTGACACCAAGGGACCTGAGGGTAAGTTAAATCATCTGTTCTGCCTAGAAGTTAAAACAATAACATCTTAGTTCTATTACAATGTATGGATGTTTAGGAGGGTTCATCATACATGCATGTGTATATAGATGTGTGATTTGCCTGCAAGTATGTATGTGCAAACACTAAAAATATTATATTTTAGTATCTACATATACAATTAAATGTAAATTATAAAATAAATTTTCTAAAATTGTTATAAAAGATACAAAAACCATAATACACAGATTAAAAAGAAATTGAAAAATATACAATTAGAAAGATATGCATGTTCATGAATTAGAAAATTAATATTGACCAAATATCACACATATATACATACATATATATATATACACATATATATTCAGTGCTATTTCTATGAAAATTCTAATGACTTTTTCACAATAATAGAAAAAATTCTAAAATTGATGAGGAATCAAAAGGAACCAGATCATCAAAGCAAGCTTGAATTGAGAGAAAAAATTGGAGTCATCACACTCACTGACTTTAAAATGTGCTCTGAAATTATAGTAATCAAAGCATTATGGTACTGGCTTAAAACAGATGCATGGGACACTGAGACAGAAATAATAATCCATGCATTCATAACAATTTGTCCTGTATCAGACCTGTTGATAGCACACAATGTTAGGAAAGAGCAGAGCCTTTCATACATGGCACTAGAAAACTGGATGCCTATGCAGCAGAATGAAATTCAACCCTATCTCAAAGCAAATGGAAATCAGCTTACCCAAGATTAAGGCCTGAAACCAGGAAACAACTAGAGGAACACCTGGGCTAAAACCCCCATAACAGTTAGCTAGGCAATTAATATTTTAATATGATTCAAATCATAGGCAAGGAAAGCCAAAATAATAGAATCACATCAAAATATTAAGCTTTTATATAGAACATTAACCAGTCAGCAGAATGAAGATTTTTTTATATATATATTTCCTGTCCTTGCAGGTATTTCTCATATATATATATATACATTCATGTGTGTTATAGTGAATTAGTATCTAATACATATGTATATTGTGATACTTAATTAGTATCTAAAGTAGATAAATAGCTCAAACATGCATATGTATATAGCACATATTTTTTTCAATTAAATAAATAAAAATTTGAGGAGCTTCTCAAATCCTGCAGTAAAAGGAGCTGGGGACTCAGAATTGGTATTCTGACCAGCAATGGACCAGAGTTCCTACAGCTCCCTGCTCCTGCCAGCATTTAGTGACCCTGGTGTTCTTGATTTTTGGTTTTATTTCTCTGATGATGTGTGATTTGAAGCATCATTTTTACACTGCCATTTTCCATTTTATCTCCTTTGGTGAGGTGCCTGTTAAATTCTATGAACATTTATTCAGATTCTTTCTTTTATTCTTCTCTCATATAATAACACCTACCACAGCCTCCACTCCTAAACTCTACCTCCCCTCTCACTGTCCCTTCCATTTCCCTTCAGAAAAGAACAGACCTCCCAGTGATATCTACTGAACATAGCATAGCAAGATTCAATAAGATGAATCCACCCTCAGATCAAGGCTGGATGATGTAAGCCAGTAGGAGAAAAGGGTTACGGGAGCAGGCAAAGGAGTCAGAGACACATTTCACTGTGAGGAATCGCACAAACACCTTAGGTTAAACAACCACAGCATGTATGCAGAGGACCTAGCACAGACTCCTGCAGGCTCCTGGATTACTGCTTCAGTCTCTGTGAGCCCCTATGAGCCCTACTTAGTTGATTCTGTGGGACGTGTTCTCCTGGTGTCCTTGACTCTCTGGGGCTTCTACAGTCTTCCCTCCCACTTTTCCCAGATGTGTTGGTGTGTCTGTCACAGTCACAGCCATACACAATTTGGTATCTGAGTTCTTTTGTACACCTATCTGTGTCCCAGCACCCCTGTCCTGATGCTTGAAGTTACTGTAGTTCCTTTTATATAGTTTAGTCCACATTAGTAGCATGGGCTGAGCGCTGCTACCCTGCTCTCTGGGGAGCTTACACAAACACCACTGTTGAGGGTGGAAAGATACCTATTTCAAACCTAATCTCTCAGGAACTAGTTCATCACAAAGGTTTTCAATAGGAATGTTTATAATCACTTCAACGGTGACATATAACTAGGCTTATCAGTGCAAGCTATAGTCCCAACGATTTGGGAGGCTCTAACAGGAAGAACACAAGTTCAGGGCCTGTGTAGGACAAAGTAAGTTCAAGATCGGCCTAGGCAACTGAGTAAAAATCTGTCTTAATCTACAACATGAAATATGTGATGGGAAATGCAGCTTAGTGGCAGAATACTTGCCTAGCATGGACAAGGCCCTACTTTCTATTCCCAATGTACACAGAAAACAAACAAAAATCCCCGTTGGACCTTCTGCCAGTGTTGGCAAGAACCAGAGTCTTACTATCTTCCTCTTAGGGGACAGTCCCCTATAAAGGATACCTGGTACAGTCCGCATTGCCCTTATCATTCTCATGAAGCTATTTTCAGAATCAAGTCGTTCTGACAGAACAGGTCACCACTTTCCTCTGGTCATCTTTGAATTCATCTGCTTTGTTAAGGTTGTTTTAGATACACAGTAGAACCAAAGGAAAGCACAGTTGAGGGTGTGGACGAGTGTAACTTCTCTTGTCCTTTCAAGTATAGAGCCATATGTCATGAGACCAATTATACTGCATCCACCAGGGCCAAGAACACATTCTCTGTGACTTTTTATCCTCTTTCACCAAGAGTAAATAAGCAACACACCTTTTCTGGAATTCCCAAAGTTGTATCTTAACATAAGTGATACTCTGCTCTCTGAGTTCTGGGGCAGGAAAGGAAATAGTTCCTGCCATTGCCATGTCTTATCACTCCAGCTTCTATAGAAGATTCTTATCATGCGTTAGTAGAAAAAATGCCATGTTAGATTTGTCTCCTGCCAAATACCATTGAGCCGAACCTCTGCAATGGAGCACTTTGCCCTCTGTACTGACCTGATCAGTAACCAACTTGGAGTTAATGGTGACTTCAATGCCTCATCAATCAAATAAAATTGTATCAGTTATCTGAAATATTTTTTTCACAACAACTTAGGTGCAAAATTCAGCCAAGTCTGAAAAATAGAAAAGAAAAAACAAAACCAGCCTTATTGCAAGCTGGATATAATTCGGTTTACTAATTGTAGTTTGAAGGCTCTTGGACTTACACTTTTATCTCTTATCTCAATTTTGCACGATAGGCTTAAACTTTACGTAGTTGTAATAGCTGAAGCCATTTAAACCCTGGGACTAGGAGGGAAGGGTTCACTTGTAATTTAAAACTGAAGACACTGATTTTCAGATAGCTTTTGGCCAAGAAATAAACTCTCCCTATTGCTTCAATTGTCAGAACTGTCTAAAAAATGAGGAGATTATGTCACCGTCCAACAAATAATTCCTAAATGTAACAGATGTTGACAGAAGTGACAAGCATTTGATTGGCTTGGCAAGGGCTCCAAAGTTGATCCGCTTACTGGACGCATCCTTTATTCTCCACTTGATTGCTCAAAGGCTTCAGAGACTAATAGCAATTTTGTAGTGTAATGGTTTTAGCCACTCAATATTTTGCCTATGATTTCTGCTTTATAGTACCAAAAAGGCATAGAGATTTGGTCTTTCAATGGAAGGGGGAGACATTAATTTAATCTTACTTCAGGTTTACAGGTAAAGCAAAGCAGATATTTCTTAAACATAAACGCTATAATAATTAAAAATATTATGTTTATCTGTTTTTGAGGTGTGTGTGTGCAGGTGGAGATAAGAGAACAGCTGTGGGAGGAGTCAGTTTTCTCCTCCCATCATGTGGGTCCTAGGAATAGAACTCTTGCAGTCAGGGTTAGAGGCAAGCACCTTTACCTGCTTAGCCATCTTACTAGCCTCGTACAATGACTTTAAAAAATATTGCCAGAATCAAAATATTTCAGAGATGAACAGCAAAGTATTTTCCTTAGGAGAAAGAGAAAAAAAAAGACCTCTTTCCCCACTTTGCCCTCTATCCTGGGAATCCCACCAATAACCTATGCTACTGAAATTTAAAAACATGAGATTTAAATAGACACCAAAGGGTGTATAAATTATATGACAAAGTTGCTTATACAATCAGTAGAGGCATAAATGAGGGGAAAAAAGAACAAAATAACATCTCTACCTTAAAATTCAGGGGGAAAGCAGGATGGCAATAGCTCACACACCTCTTACTAACATTGTCCCCCAGTCATATGGGCTCTTTAATTGACTATGGCTCTCTTATTAAGGGCCCAGGTGTCCTTTAATTTCCCTTTAGCCCCAGGCACCAGCAGTGAGAGGACTTGAGTGAGTGGTACTGGTCTCTAACAGCACTGAGAAACTCCTGAGAACTAGGCTGTCTGCCTTGACTCTGCTACCTACGGTCCCATTGGTAAACGCATGCAGGAACTGTGTAGGTGACCCTCCGCGAGCAAATCAACGAAGCAGACCGTCTTCAATGGCTGCACTGTATCTGATAAAGAGGACAAATGGGTGAAAGAACTAGATGAAAGATCGCATTTAGAGAGCTTGAGACCAGTTGCTAAGGTAAGATAGATAGTAGGATCATCAATGCAGCCACGTGAGACCGTGAGTCCTTCGCTGCCCAACTGCCAGGGGCATATAAAGAAGAGGTTTGCGGTTTGTGGCGCTTCCTCCATGTCTTGTACATACCATTTATGATTGATTTAATTTTTAGTAATTACTTGTTCATTTGCTTTTCCTGCTTTCAACCACGGGGGTGGTGATTGGTTTGCTAAGAACTGCACGGACAGGACAAATCTCAGGCGTGCTGGCAGAGTGAGTCCGTTGTTGAGTACGCAAAAAGGTGTCGGAGTGATCCCCATTCTCAGCTAAGGTCACTGTGGCTTGGGAATGTTAAATGACTTGCCGAGGTCACAAAGTTAGCACAGTTTCCCAAGACAATTAGTGGCTGTGTGATGCTTGGTTGAGAATGGCAATAGGCTTGAGTAAATGGGAAAGCTGTCTCTTAAGCAGATCATTTATGTTTCCCACCAGCTAATTAGAGACAGGCGTTAAGAGGAAGGAATTAGTTCCACTCCACAGTTGCCTGGCTGAGCTGTGTACTGGATCCGATAGAGATGGGGGTGGGGTGGGATGGAGAACACTGTACAGTGGAAACCATCTGAAAATTGCTCTTGAAATGACTGGGAAGAGCCACACTGAAAATCACTTGATAATACTTTATTAATTCACAAAGCATAATAATGATCATTTTGTGAAGTCCATTATCACATTTCACAAACCAGCAAACTTTCCAACTGATCTGCTTCTGTAATAAGGTATGTGGTGTCTATGTACAATTTTTTAAGATAACTGGCAAAGAGATACAAGTCTTTCAAAAGTAAAAAAAAAAAAACCCTAAGATGATTTTTTTTCTTTTTTCTTTTTTGATTTTTTTCTTTTGGAAGGTATTCCGGAGGCCAATACCAAATGCCTTCCCCTTCCCAATTTTACATAAATAAAGAAATAAACAAATGAATAAAAATAGACGATGTGTGTGTCATAGGTTAATATACATAGGTACCTCTCATTCCTCATTTACACAGCTCACTGTCAGTGAGTGCGCAGTGAAAACAGGATGTAAGGGATTTCCCTTAGGAATTAGCCCTTTGGCTCTCCGGATCATTCTGTTTCCAGTCTGTTCTAGTTTAACTGCTTAACAAGATATGATCTGTAAGCTTATGGAATTTCTCGCTTTGTTGCGGATGAGCTCCATAGGCTTTTAAAAACTCTGAGCGTGGCCCTCTGAAGGTAATATGTTCTTTCCCCATCTTGTGTCAGTCAACCAATCATTCTCAACAAATAAGTCAAATAAGTGCGTTATTGTATGTGCTGTACGGAAACAAGGTTGTTAAAATGGCAACATATTGGCAGTTTGCCCTATTAAAGGTTGTCACATTGAATCCATCTAGAACAGAAATGCTGGTCAGGTTTGGAATGCAAAGCATGTTTTTGTGCAGATAACCTCTAGGGGGACCCAGCTCTGCTAACTACATTACAGGATACAGTGATCACAGGGGTTCAGAAATACAGGGGAATGAAGTGTAGCATAGTCCTCCAGCTATGTCATGCATTAATCAAAATGGTTTAATGTCAGCCTTTGCTTTTAGATTCCAGGGACTAAGAAGACAGCTTATTTTCATAAGGATATCATGATGTGAATGTGGATTTGAAGTGGAATGTTCTATGAATGAGTTATGCTTGTCCAACCAACTCCTTTTAATCCTTAACCATTTAAATGGAAAATCCATCTAAGCTGCCTTGATTCCTTGGAAGTCACTTTTCAGAGGTGGGGGATTAGGAACTGTCACTGGGACGGCATGTTCTTAGGATGCCGATGCTTGTCTGGATTAGGGGCTTTATTTTGTTAATTATAGTGGCTGTTTTGAACCAGATTTGAAGCCAGGCGTTTATTGAGTGTTCCCAAACAGAGAGAGAGTTCAGCTATTTACAAGATAAGCATGAATTTCTGTCAGAAAGTCTAGTGGCAGCTTGCTCCGTGGTTAAATCCATTAAGTAAATCATGGAGATTCTGCTGAAGACTCACAAATGTTACTTGGAATTGGACTACCAGAATTTTTATGGAGTATACATTTTCTAAGTACTAGATTTGCTTTATTCAGTTTTCCCTGGCACATTCTATAACCAGTCTCTTTGGTTTAACCCTACCTCCTTTTCTTTCAAATATTCTGAAATCCTGTGTCAGGACTGAGAACAGGTTCTGATCACCTACAGCCATTAGACGGCACTAAATCAGTGCCATTTCAGAATGCAGGTTCTGGGTTTTTTGTTTTGCTTTATTTTGTTTTGTTTTTGGTTGGTTGATTAGTTTTTTTGGTGGGGTTTTTTGTTGTTGTTGTTTTTGTTTTGTTGCTGTTTGGAGGTTTTGTTTGTTTATGTTTGTTTCTGGAAAGGGTCTAGAATGGTTTCAAACTCATATAATTCCACCCTATCTCTGCCTCTTGAGTACTGGAATTACAGGCATGTGCCATCATGCCTGACCAGAATACAGAAAACACAGTCTTAACCTCAGTATCGATGGGTCTCTTTCCATGGCAATTGAGGAGACCACATCGTTTGGATGTGCAAGCCTTTTCTAGAAAATAAATTCATATTTGCATATATCCCCTCATATGTGATTCTATATATTTTAAGCCACCTCTAGATCATTTATGATACATAAAATAATTTAAATGCCAGATAGATAGATAGATAGATAGATAGATAGATAGATAGATAGATAGAGATAGATAGATGTTATACCATCCTGTCTGAAGTATGATAGGGGGACACATACATACTTTATTATATTTAATATTTTTTATATACAGTTGACTGGATCTGTGGATGCAGAACCAACAGATATGGAGATAAGATTTTAATGGCTTTTGATTTAACCCACCCCCGAGGCAAACAAAGTTACCTGTTTCTTTTTTACCAACCTGAATGGTTCTAAACAATTCACATATGCACACACAATCTAGGATAATGTTATAAACGGCCATATGAAAATTATCCTCTTGCCATGTGATGTAATGAGGAGTTTGGGGGGGGGGCTTTCAGGAAATGTTTAGATCATATACAGTATTTCTTCTAGATGTGCAACTTAGTAAAGGAGGCTTGTAAATGGAACTTGATTTCTACCTGATAGCTGCCTGTCAGGCTGGTTTTGGCCTCATGGGCAGAAGCAAAGAAAAGAAGAAATTGGCTTGTGTGCTTGTTCCTAGCTCCATTGCACCCTCAGAAGAATCAGTAGTCAAAGTTTCCATTGATGTCCCTTACCCTTAGGGGCACACCCACACTTGGAGGATGTGAAGAATCGGAGACAGCAAAGCTACTTGAAACTGCAGTCATCACACATAATAGAGAAAGACTTCCATAAGCTGCTTCTTCAACCATGTAGGTAAAAACCTCAGTGAAAGACACTGGCAAGTTTAGTCCAAAGCCCAGAGAGTAAGTCATTGCTTTGGGCAGAACAGGGGTCTTAGCTGAGCCTCAGTCTCTGATCCCAAAAAGACCCCTTCACACTCTGGCCTAGGCAAAAAGGCTCTGTTACTAAGCCTAATTTCCAGCTTCAAGTTTACCCTTGCCATCATGGATACCAGTGAATCTACAGGCCCACTTATTAAGCTGTCATTGAAGACTAGGAATAATTGTGGTAGCTGACATCAGTTCTTAGAAGCCTGTGGTAGTTTACTAATCCAGAGACCCAAATTACTTAATTCCTTGAAATATTTGGCTATGCACATCTTCTCTAGTTTTTGAAATCATCATACAACATTTAAAAAAAAACTCTGAAAGAAGAGAATAATAAAGATAATTCCCTGAATCTTGCAAGGAAAGCTTTGTTATTTTAGTCTTAATTTCAAAATTGGCCAGATGATAAATGCCATGGTAATCTACTTGCAATAGTGTTAACTGTAAATTATATCTGTGATGCGATACATACACTGACAGTAAGTCCCACGAGAGGGGAGCATTTTATGGCCATTTTATTTTCTCATCTTGCAGCTGTCCATGTTTAAAGCTAAGCTCATTTAACTTTCCTAATTGAAATATTTAAATTTCCAAGGTTTTGAATCTTAGAGTGTCTTTATTACATTTATTTTTCTATCCTTTTATTCCTCTCATACACTGACAAATGATTGACACTTGGAGCATATAAAAAAAAAGCTGAATAAATGGAATTGCTCCCTGAGTAAAATCTGTCTATATTTCAATTTCTTCTGACCCACTAAGGAAAGAATACACAATTGACTGTCTGGGTTATAGCTATAAACATAGCAAATATAAGTCAACTTAGACACATCATGGAAGAACCGAGAAACTTCTCCAGCTACAAGACCTGAAGTGGGGAAGCATACTAAGCTTGTTGAGTCCTTGTAGAATTTCATTTTCAAAATAGATTTGCTGAAAAGAACTACAGCTTTGTGAACTATTCTCTTCACTAGTATTCTTCCTAAGTGAATGAAGTGGTGGGGACAGGCATTTCTAAATCCCTCTCGCTGTATAACTTATGGGTCACATAAACAGATTCAGCACTACATTTTTGCTAAACATAGGAAATATTTATAGTAAGTACTGTCTTAAAGACGAATTTATGTAGAATCATTTTCAGAAACAAATGAAAATTGCAGTTGCGGGTTTTAATGAAGATAGGATGTGGCTGACTTCCATGCCTTTATCTCTGTTCTGAATTTTGTTTATTCATGTATATTTGTTGAATAGCCTTTGCCTCAAGCATTGCAAACACTTCAAAAGAGATTATTGATTATTTTCACATTCCACCATTTTTACTTTTTACTTTATGTACACTATATGCTTGCAAGATAGCTAGAGTACATAAAGAATATTTAGATAAAATGTACAAATGAATTCAATCAAAGGTATGCTGATCCACTGCAGAATTGCACCAGACTGAGGTGCCTTTTACAGGCTTCCTGACTGGGTCAAATTGAGAAGGAAACAAAACTCCTGTTGCTCAGGGTTTTCATTTTCTCTTAGAACTCATCACAGAACAAACAAACAACACCCATGATTGTGTTTAAAGCCAAGGAGTGATCAACAGGATGGGTATGTTTGTCATCATAATAGGAGGACTTTTAGTAATTTTAGAAGACAATCCTGATAGTTATGGATGAAGAACCAGCTACAAGAGATGTCATTATAGACAAAGCAATGTGACATAGTGATGCTAGGCAGGATAAAGAGGATCTCCTAAAGGACAGATCAACAAGGAGCGGAAGGGGTGGGGAGCTCCTCTGGCTGTGGAGCTGTGAAAACAACTTCTTTGCCTTGGATGAAGGCCTCCTACCCCTTCCTATTCAACTCTTTTACTTTTTAAAACATCTATTAGAAACTTGATGTAACTACAGTGGTCAAGACGCAGAGAATGAGAAACCAAAGAGGGACCACAAAATTAGGCAATGGAAGATGGAAAAAAGAGAGAGAGAGCATTGCAATCTTGCATGTGCATCACAGGAGAAGCAGCATGTCTGTCAGAACCTCATCTCCCTTAGTAACTCAGACCACAACAGTTTCTCAGTCCTCTTAGACCCCTTTGTGGATATAGAAATGTAGCTGTCTCTCTTTGGGTGCCATGCCCCTTTGCAGTTTTGGTTCTGGTAAAAGAAACTTATTCCTTCTTCTTTCCCTCACAGTGTTTTCACTGTTTGTAACCCTGTGCTTAATTTGTTGGTATGTATTAATGTTCTACCATTTTTTTATAGAAAAGGCACGATACCTCATAGTTCCTGTCACCTCAGCTTTATATACTACGTTCAGTGGTATTTGCTTGCTTCTTGCTGCAATTGGTTATAGTAACAAATAATTAAAATATGTAAGATATCAAATTGTCTGGAGAAGTGTGAGTTTTAAAACCAGTGATGAGAACAGCTGGATTGATGCTTAAATTATTGATATAAGAGGTTCTTCTGTCTATGTCTTGCTTTCATTGGTTGAATAAAGAAACTGCCTTGGCCTTTTGATAGGGCAGAACTTAGATAGGCGGGGAAGACAGAACAGAATGCTGGGAAGAAAGGAAGTGTGGCGGATGCCATGGTTCTCCTGCCCGAGACAGACACTGGTTTAGACTCATGCGGGTAAGCCACAGTCAAGTGGTGATACACATTAATGGAGATGGGTTAAACTAATATGTGAGAGTTAGCCAATAGAGGCTGGAGATAATGGGCCAGGCAGTGTTTAAATGAATACAGTTTCTGTGTGGTTATTTTGGGTGTAAGCTAGCAGGGCGGCAGGGATGAAAATTACGCCCCCCCCCCCAATCAACAAATTATGAAGATTCTCCTAGCCTCTGATAATTTGAGTTTGCACATTCATTAGAAGCCAGGCTTTGATAAGACTATTTTACCTTTTCCTGGTGACATGGAACAATGAGATTAGTGAGGATGCTGGGCCGCTCACCCAGCTGTGTTACGTACATCTTCAACTCAATGCTTTCCACTTGTGGGATTACTCAGGTTAGACCTCATGGTGAGTAGAGAAACATCAGCAATTGGAAAGAAGGTCCTAGGAAGTACAGCATGGAGGAACTCAGCTATTGAAATGATGACCTAAGTTTCACAGTTAAAACTGAGAGAAAAGCAAAATAAACACTAAGGAAAGTGTCAAAGTCAAGTGAATAATTTTTTGCATGGGTAGGTATGTATAATTGTGTGTGTGTGTGTGTGTGTGTTCATTGCCCACACTTAGAAGAGAGAGGTGGGTGTAGGTATCTTCTTTGATCCACTTTCCCTTTACATACTAAGGCAGGGTCTCTCACTTGAAACTAGAGCTCACTGACTCATCTAGGCTAGATAGCGAGCTTGCTCCAGGGACCCTCCCTCTCTTCCTCTAAGTACTGAGATTATGGTGGGCCACCACCCCCACTCCACATTTATGTGGTTGTTGGGGACCTGCTCTCTAGTCCTCATGCTTCTACATAAAGCCCTTTACCCTGAACCAGCTCTCAATAACAAGAAAAATTAATTAAAAATTTGAATATATATTCAAGAATATATTGAATATATACTTTATATATATTCAAAAATATATTGAATATATATTTTATATATTCAAGAATATATTGAATATATATATATATATATTCAAGAGAGAGAGAAAGAGAGAGAATAGTGGTTGAAAGAAAATCCAACAAAACTGACTGAGGAATGAAGTGCCCTTGTACTAGAAGATGAAAGAGACAAGAGATTTAACAAAGATAGCAAGTGCACCTTCACAAGATCCTGCTGGAGACCTCTGACCTCTATGCACCTCATGTCCCCCATGATGTTGGGGTCATGTCTTAATATAGGCATGCTTCTTTCTCCTACTCTACCCTGATGAAAAGGCATACGTATTTTGTTGAAGGGATTAGAATCTCGGACCTGGATTCCTCTTTGCTGCAATGGTTACATGTTTCTATTGTCCTTCCCTTTGCTTTTCATCAGCCCAGGCAGAGCATGCCCCCTCCTCATCCCTCTGAGCCCATTCTACTGTCCAGCTAGCTATTCCACACAATCATGATCAAGTCTGAATGTTCTGGGTGAGTAAGGAAACTCGAAGAATCGTCTGGTAAAAGTAAATGATACCCAGTGCTGTATGATAGGTGAGGGCTTTGTTTGTGATTTGTTTTGTTTTGTTTTGTTTTTATCAACTTGACAGAACTTAGAGTTATCTGGGAAGAGGAACCCTAACTGAGAAAAGGTCTCCATCAAGTTGCCCAGAAGAAAGTCTGTAAGGATATTTCCTTCATTAATGATTGATGTGGAGCCATGTCTCTAGTCCATAATTCTTCAGACCACCCCTCTTGAGGAACCAAGCTATCATACTGTGAGAAGCCCAGAGAGCATAGAGAGCTCACAGCTGTGCTCAGAACTAAAGGACTGCCTTAGTCATGCCCACCAAGTAAACCAACCAGTCCACATAGGCCTCTCAACTGCAACCAGCACCATGGAGAGCAGAAGGCCCTCCCTGTCAACCATAAGACAGAGAGAGGCTGTTGATACAGCTAGTGTTCTGAGATGCTTTTTAGAATAATAGAGACCCAGCGGTGCCAGAGTTCAGGATTAGGAAATCTGAATCTTTGGATATGAGTGAGGGTTAATTGCTTGTATTTTTTCATGTTCATTTTCAAATTTTCTTTTGCTATGTTCACTGAGGACTGGAGAATTCTAGTTTTGTCTCTACAGATAACCTGCTAAGTATAAGAGAAACATTCCTTTTTTATTTGATAAATTCTGATGTACCTTGTTCTACTGAATAAGTATCCCAGATGCCTTTAGAATGCATCTTTCCATGAGTGACTATGCTGGCACTCTATCCTTAATTGTGGTTATGAGAGTTTATGGATGGGACAAATTTGAGTATCAAAAGAAGACAAATTAGACATCTAAAAGTCTTAGTGTGCTAAGGATTATTTCTTAAAATTTTATAATGTAAGTATAAATTCAAATTGTTAACTACATATCACCTTTCAGCTCTTATCCCCTTCTCATACCTTGCCTGCAAAGAGGACTTGGTAAATAGAGGATGGAAGTCATGTGTTTCAGGCTGTGTACTAAGCCCCAACTAGACTGATAAGGGTTTTTTTTATTTAAAGTTATTTCAATTTTTTGATCTTAGAGTGTGTTATAGGTAGATCTGTAGTCAAACCTGAACAATATCCTAGATGAACTGTGGATATTTTTGTAATCCTTGTGTCTATGATTGACAGGTTGTGGCTTGTATTTGCACTGTAATCGTAATAGCTCTCAGCTTGATTTCCCAGAAGACATTACTCTTGAGAGTAAGAGTAGGAGCCTGAACTTCAAAACAACTCAAGTAGACTTCATATTCATACTTCATGAATATGCAATGTGCCAATAGGCATTTATGAAATGAATTTGTAAAATCAACTAGCAAATCCTAATGGGTGGTTTCACTTCATTATTGATTGGATTATTGCACTCTCTTCCTATTTTGAACTGAATTTATTTTTGAGCCCTATTGAAAAAAACATTGCTTTGTATTTGAGATCCCAGAGAGACTTCAGGGCTTGATTGTTGAAGGAATAATTAAGTAGGATGTCTCAAACCTTATGAATCATTTCATTCCCAAACAAGCTCAGGCTGCCCTGCTGCCCTGTGCTGCCCCTCCTAGTGGAGCTGTAAATGTAGGTTACAGTAGGATCACTTGATGCTACATTCTCAATGGGGTAATGCACTTCATTGTTCATGCTTTTCCAAGAAACCTCACAACAGATATTAAACAAAGATAAGCATGGTAGCTCAGAATCGTATGCTTTGCAAAGGCTAAAGACAGAATCATGTCGGCTCCATGCTTGAGTTCTGGTTTTCATCTCCACTGGTCTTTTTCAACACCAAGGAATCTTATCAAGCTATGAAGTATTCAATCTGGAAAACTTCCTGATTGAGTCCCTCTGGAAATTCATCTATGTGTTATAACTTAAGAGGACAGTCTCTTGCTGAAAGCACAGACAGTTTATCAGCATTTCTGGAATTAGAGGAAAGGAGTTGATTTCTCACAGGGAGTGAAATCTAGTCCAGAAATGAATTCAGTGCATTGGCATAGTTAAGGAAATGCTTGCCCGAATCTCTCTGGGATACTCACTGAGTGATAAATTTGAGGATACTAGCTGTGCACCTCCTAGTGTGTCTACTGTGTTGGATGATGCTGGACCATCTCTGATGAAGTGAACATGCTCTGTTATACTAAGATGCTTTTAGCTTAATTCCTTTTATTTTTTTCCATTTCCTTCATGTAGTTTCCTAGTACTCTCTCATTAATAACAAGATTCAATGTGGATTTTGCCAAATGTTTTTGGAAAGCTCATAAGGACGTTCTTCTTTCCCCTTTCCTCTGTCCCACCTTCCTTATTACAGCATTCTTTGAGAGTAAGTAAAAATCTGGAAAAAAAAAGTTTTTCATTTTGTCTTAAAAAGTACAAGATTTTAGGATACCTTAGCTTTGTGTACATAACAAATAGGAAGAAAATCTTTCACTCTGATTCTAGTCTTGTTATACAGTTATAATGTGGTAATTATGAACACAGAGTTAGAATTCCACATGCACTTCAACTCGACCCTACTTTCTCAGTGTGGCGTGACTTCGAATATATGACCAAACCAAATGACCCTTAGTTTCTCCATATGCAAAATATGAATGATAATGTCTGTGCTTTGATTTTCTTAAACAGTTTATGCTGAGACACATACACAGGTCTAAAGAGGGGTGGATGATACATTTAAAATCTCAAATATTAAACTGATAGGCATTTAAAAATACTATTTTATGAGGTAATTATCCAATTTGATTTCCTGGTTTCCCATGTTACTTAGTTTGTACATCTGGTTACCAGAGTAATATGCAATAGTTATGTAGTAACTTGTAGTGGGAGCTGCGGGTTGCATTCCTGCCGCCCTGCTCCCAGCCGCCTGGCTAGCTTATGCCCCAAAATAACAACACACGAATTGTATTCATTTAAACACTGCCCGGCCCATTTGCTCTAACTTCTTACTGGCTAGTTCTTATATCTTGATTTCCCATTTCTATTTATGTGTGTAGCACCCCAAGGTGTGCATACCGGGAAGATTCTAGCCTATGTCCATCCTGGAGCTTCATTGCGTCTGCCCCAGAGAGCAGAGCTATCTAGTCTGAGCTCACTTCCTCTTCCTCCCAGCATTCTGTTCTGTTTACTCCACCCACCTATGTTCTAACCTATAAAATGGGCCAAGGCAGTTTCTTTATTAGCTAATGACCTTCCTCCATCAGTAACTGATGCTGTTGACATAAATTGGGGAAGTTCAGACATTCAATGATCAATACAAAAATATGAAATTGTCATCCAAAAGGAAAGCTAAAACTCTGCTTCTAAATTATTAAAGCTGTGTACTCTTATGAAATTTAAACAGATATTTTTGCTTTATTTGATATGAAAAGAACCGTGAAACTATTTAAAATTCAAAAGCTTACTTTAAAAGTAATGTACATTGAATAGCAAAACTTGTATTTGGGCCTTCCTATAGAAGTCAGCTGACAGCAATACAGTTTTCCAAGACATCATCTCAGTCTTTTGGAGACAGTATATAGTCTTACAAATGATGATCTCGGAATTTCTTAATTACCTTTCAAGTTGAATACTTCATTGAGTTACTTTTTAAGACTCTTTGCCCACCGAAATATCCCTTCATACCCAACATAGAGATAAATTACCATCTTCCAACCCCAATTAAGACTTCGTGCAGAATGTGTAATGACCGTGCTTCTTCTCCCTACTGTCTGAGCATGCTTCTATTCAACATCCATGCTTTGGACTCCTTATTAGCCTGCCTGTACAGTTTTTCAAGATGAAATTTATTCCTTCAATGCCAGGATCATGTCTTCTCTGTTTATTTTCACCTCATTTCTTTCTACAGAGTAGGTACAATGTTTAAGTAGATGAATAGAGAAGAAAGATAGAGAGAAAACATAGGCAGATTGCAGGATAAGGAGCTCCTTCTACAGTGCCTGGAAATTAGTGAAGTAGAACCAGAAACTTTGCCTCCCAGAAGTAGTTGAACTGAATGTCATTTCAGAATGTAATACAAGACTCTAGAAATATCAGAGATTTCAAGTATCAAGTCTACTGATCAGTATATGTCTAAGCTCAGATTTTGATTCTAAAGCAAAGTGTGAATCCCACAGAAGAAAGCTTGTTCTTTACAAAAAGCCCATGACATTTCCTGCCCACCCCTACTAAAATCCAGAACTACTATGCATTCAACTGTACTTCACTCAACCCAAGAAAAATCTAATGATATACTGGAAAAATCAGAGCAGATTTTCGCCTGCCAACCCTTATGCTCAGATGTAAATTCTGGGAAGGAACATGAAGTTGATATTTTCTCCAAGTCTTTATAACTAAAGATGGATCAATCCATTCGGAAAGGCCATAGGTATCAAGTCTACTATGTTGGAAAAAAATGTAAGACCTGTACAAAAGAGAAGACTCATTGGTATCTAAAAGCAGGGTGGTAATTATACCAAAGACCTAGGCAAAGAGCTGGCAGTGTGGCACAGTTTAAAGAGCTTAAATAGCTCACATAATGACCCAGGTTTAATGCCAATAAAATTAATAACAACATCAAAGCTCCATCTCAGCTTGGATGCTAATGTGGAAGAGTAAATAAAAGACAAGGCTTCCTAAATTATAAGATCCTAGAATTGAGCCTCTCTGAGAATAAAATATTTTATTATATGTTTGGTATGTATACATATGGATTTAAAACTATATGAGGCAGATCAGAGGTTTACCTATAATGAGACAAAGAAATGTAAAATTATAAAAAAATGTTTAATGGGAAAAACTCAGGCTATCTTCCTAGGTAAGATGGAAAGAACAGAAACTTGAAGTTAATCATGTCTCAGGAGAAGATGTAAGTAACAAAATATGGCTTGTGTTTGGTCCTGAACTTTATATGTCAACTTTCAGTAGATAGATTTAAAAAGAAAGAGAGAGAGATTTTACAGGAAGGGTTAGGTATGGAAAGGGTTAAAGAGTGGGGCAGAAGAGGGAGGAGGTATAAGTAACACTAGGGATATCTGAAAATGCTATACAGAAAATATTTTGTAAGTTTCCTAAAAATACATTTTAAAAGGAGTTTCATTGGTTCTGTTCTTATATGGGGGAATAATGCTACTCCAAGAAGCTATAGGTTATCAAATAAAAGACCCAGTGCCAAGCATGGGATAACACCTATCAATCTACTGCTTAGAGACACTTTCCAAAACAAATACAAGATATTGTCATTGCTGTAGGTTAATTACCAGAACTTAACAGTAAAACCCCATTGATGAAAACACTACACTTTGGTCACAGGACATGAAGAAATCAAACCGGTGCTAACATGGAAGCTCCCTCCCTGGTGTCTGCTTTTTATAAAACCAGAGTGTGCTATGCAAGTTGCTGTAGAAAACAATTAACAGGCTTACCCAGCTGTGAACTCTGTGAATTACAATAATGCTTAACTTGGCAACATAATTCCAATCATTGCCATAGTATCATGTAGGAGTGACCAAGAGTTTTCTAAGTGAACTTAAGATCTGTTCTACAGGAGGAAACTCTTGGCTAGTTCTTTAAACTTGGCCAAGCACCTATACCTTGGAAGATCTGAAGCATTATGAGAAAATCTACTGGTATTATTTTTCTAAATGGACTTATTATTAAATAGTCTTCTAACCACTTATCCCAGTACCCATAGATTAGTGCAGTTCTCACCATCATCATGAAGCCTCTTTTTGTAGTGAATGACAGTGCAGAAACACTAAACTGGTCAAGATGCAGAGAAGAAGCAACTACGAAATTCCCAGTCCTAAGTAGAATATCTGTATCACATTCTCCCCCATATTAAACATAGAGGACACTGGGGAAGAAGGTCCAGAAAGATTTTAAGAGCCAGAGGTTGTGTGGATGGCTTTGAAATAGTGTTTTCTATATGTGACAAGGGCTTTGCGCAGCAGCTGTGGTTGCATACATAAGACCTACATAAGATCAAGCCTTCCCCAGTCCTGCACAGATAGGAGGGACCTCAAAAGGCCTCATCCCTATCTGAGGAGCAGCTGCCAATTGAAGTCTACTTTGGGAGGCAGAGTTTCATGTGTCCCGTGATAGGTTGCTCAAGTGCCAAATGATAGTTCTACACCTATGCACATACTGAGAGAGAGTACTGATTAGATTCAGAGTGTTTAAAAAGGAAAAAAGAAGGCTATGAAAGAGGAGGAGGAGGAGGAGGAGGAGGAGGAGGAGGAGGAAGAAGAAGAAGAAGAAGAAGAAGAAGAAGAAGAAGAAGAAGAAGA
>JABTXL010001671.1:773890-789246 GCA_025134845.1 Neodon shergylaensis | reverse complement strand
AGAAAGAAAGAAAGAAAGAAAGAAAGAAAGAAAGAAAGAAAGAAAGAAAGAAAGAAAGAAAGAAACTTTCTGCGAACCTCTGCTAGCTCAGGGATTGAAAATCTCTTGGTGACAGACCACATCCCTACCCTCAGCCAAAATCTGCGGGAAGTCCCTGGATGAACTGTTAAATTGCCTTTGGCTGCAACAGTGCTGAGTCCCTAGAAAGCATCCTTTAGTACAGAGGATGATCCCACTATTCAGTTAGCATCTCACGCTGGTAACAGCCCCATGTGAGTTTGAGGTTAGTTTCCTTTCCTTTAGACTTTGCAAGTGTGGCTTTAGACAATCCCTTAAAAGTCAAATGGCAAAGCTTAGAACAAATGTCCCCAGAGCAGCAATGTTGGAAACGAGTTTTACATTTATTTTACATTTCAAGGTCAGTTTTCAACTGCACGCTTAAGGCATGAAATCGAGAACAAATGCACCTGTTTCAGGACAGTGTTTCCAAGAGAGTGACTTTGGGTTTTGATTCAAACTGCCAGAAATGAGTCTCATTCAGGAACAGAAACCAAAAGCCTCCCAGGATCATTTTGTGGGGGAGAGGTTTAAAAGGAGACAAAGCCATTGAGAACAAATTTTGAAGTAAAAAACAATTCTGGAACTAAATCACAAGTATGTAGACCACATACATTTGAACCTTCAAACATTTTCTGATCTCCCAGGTCTTGGAAAAGAAGTGTTTGACCTGGTGTATCCTCACAGGTACTGAAGCCTGACTAACCACTGGCCGCAGGAGCACACTGCTTAGGTTGACTGATGGCAAATGAAAGACCACCATAGTTGGAAGGATATTCAGATGTCTGAGAAAAGATAGCAGACTCAATATTTGCAGTGTTTTATAGCTCATATAACATGGGCAAATCCATTATCTTCATGCTCTCTGTTAGCTATGAGCAATTAGTCTAGTTTCAACTTTCTCCCAAATACTAATAAACAAAAACCTAGACCCAGAGCTGTTGAGCTGAAACCAAATCTAGGATCTTGGTCTGACATATGCCTACTGGATCCTCTCTGCCTGCCTTTCCACAAGATAATCCTTTGCCACACTCCTCAAGTCACATCTCAGACTCTTTTCCAGAAGGACTTGGGGAATGTTTGTTCTGCTCTGTTGTCATAAGTATGGCCCTGGGAGCTGCCTTAGTCTATGGACAGACTGATAATGGCTAAAAGTGAAGATTTCCGAGGGCATGGGACTGGCAAGACAGCTCAATGGTGAAGAGTACTTGCTGCTCTTCTAGAAGACCCAAGTTCAATTTTAGGACCCATGTCATGTGGCCCACAAATGCCTATAAGTTCATTTCTAAGGATCTGACACCCCCTTCTGGCCTCCTCAGTTACCCCAACATCTCTCTCTCTCTCTCTCTCTCTCTCTCTCTCTCTCTCTCTCTCTCACACACACACACACACACACACGCGATTTTATTTTGCATATTGTTTTGTTGTAGCCTGATTTTTAAAAACTAAACCATGAACATATACTTTTCTGTCACCAATAGTTTTTCGAAAGTGAATGTTAAACTGAGTATATTACATAAAGGCAAAAAATCATGCCGTACTTTAGCCAACCCCTAGTCATTCGTTTTTCCTACTACTGGATACTTCATTTGAGGTTTCTCTTTAGAGAAAACAGTGACTGCTTCTTGAAGTTTTTTAATTAATTTTAATTGAATTGAATTGAATTGAATTTTAAGTAATATTGTCTCCGCAGCTCCATGCAAACCATAAAGTCATATGCATATCTCTTGGCACTTTAAAATCTTTTGTACATACATAAATATCTATAATTTAAACATATGGCAGACTCAAAATTGTATAATTTTTTTGTTGTTAAATTCAACCATGTCTTCCACCCAAAGCTAGAGTGAGCGTCACCTTCTTAGTGTGGTTGATCCCCAGGAAGACATTAATACAAGATACGATACTCTTCAACATCAGGAAAATCTTTACATCGGTCACAGAACTACAGATATTTGAAGAAGGACTTGTGAAAAGTGTGTTTTATCTTTTAAATGCAATGTTAATTTAGTTCATGATGCTAGATGGAAATTATCTGCAGTGAGGTCTGTGATTTATTATAGAATCTTTGATTTACATGGATAAGTTTTTTAAATGGTCAACTGAGTGGACTTCAAGTAATACACTACCTCACACTTATATTTTGGCAGAATCTCTGTTTCTGTCTCTCTCACCTTTAAAGACACTATAAACCACGAGCTCAGTTGCTAGCTCTAAGTTCTTTTCAAGTTCAGACAAAACATATTTGCAAGTTAAGCAACTTGCCCTACTGAAGCAGTGATGGCAAGTGACAGTTCCAGGGACTGAAATGGAGTTGGCATCTTTCACGAAAAACCACTGGCTGCTTTTGGCTGGGGATCCTGAGTGTTGCGAGCTCCCAGCGCCCTCTAGTGACGTTTCCGCAGCAGAAAACCCTCATAGCTGGCTAAAAAGAGACTGCTGCCGGGACTCACAGCCAGGGAACTGACTTTAAGAAGGCTTAAGGATTCCTTCCTGTCTTCAGCTCTTTATCTATCACGGGAAAATGGGGTTACTTCTCTGCACAGTTTCGGAACTCTGGTGAATAAAGCATTTCCCACAATGTTTCCGCAGGGCCTGGGAGATTTGCACAAGGCAAGATGTGCCTGAGAAACCTAAAAGGCCAAATGGTCTAAGGGAATATAATTCTAAGTTAAAAAAAAACTATTTAACATCTTTGAAGGTTCTTTGTCTCATATTATTTTGTTAGGGTCTCTCCCACCCCCCTTTCTTCTTCATTTTTACTTTTTACCTTACAGGTCCCTTGCATACATACTATGACATCCAGTTTTGTATTCTTATGGGATTCCTTTGTATATAAGCATGTGCGTCTGTTTCTATATGACTTTCTCATGCTTCTTTTTTTGGGGGGGCTCTTTCTCTTCTGTCTGTATGCTTTGTCCTATTTCATTTTTGTTGGTTTTTTTGTCTTCTTTTCTTATTACCCTTTAGATAGCTTTATCCACACCTTTTTAAATCCAAATCTTTGGAAAGGATGTGGATTTAGATGGGAGGGGAGGGGAGGAGGATCTTGGAGGATTTGGGAATGGAAAGCTATAAGAAATTTTTCTATTATTATATAAAAAATATTTCCAATAAAAGAAAAATAGAAAAAAGTATAAATACAAAGAAATTTTAAATGAACACTGTAATGAGTCTTTCTCTGTCTAACCAGCCAACTCCCAAAGAACAACACAGAGACTTCTTATTAATTGTGAAAGTTCAGTCTTAGCTTAGGATTGTTTCTGTCTAGCACTTACAACTTAAATTAATCCATTTCTATTACTCTTTATGCATTTCCTGTATCGGGCTGGCAACTCTTCCTTTCTTCTTCCTAGAGCTCTCTCTGTCCAGAAGTCCCACCTATACCTTCTGCCTAGCTTTGTTTAGCTTTTCATTAAAATCACAGTGACATATCTTTACAAAGTGTAATCAAATATCTCACACCAGAACACATAAAAATGAAATTGGTATTGTCACTGATCTGCAATGACAACAAATGCTATTCATATTTAAGTATTGGGAGAGAAGGTGAGAATCATAACAGCAATAAAGCATTCTTTTTTACTTGCAATAAATAAATGATTTTTTTGAATCATGTTATAAAAAATTAAGCCTGCTTTTGGTGAGCTAGCTTTAAGTTAGTTCTTAGCAGTCAATTTATCTCTGTGTCCAAGGAGCAAAATTTGAAAGGTGTTCAAGTTTTTTAATATGAAAAATTATGATATACTCGGTTGTGCTGCTTATTATTTTTTGTCACTCAATGGTAATATTTCTTTAATTTTTCAGTATGTGGAGAGGGGAATTCCCCTCGATTAGACCTAGCATATCAAAGGACTGAAAAGGGATAGACTTGAGGTCATTGGCAGGAATAAAAATATATTTGTAAGAGTGTATCATCTCAGAATTTATAATTTGTGAAATCACATAGATATAATAGTAGAAAATGTACTCTGGCACAGAGAGTAGATGGCACATATATTTCCTAGAAATTTTGATAGATTCCTATTCCTACTTCTTAAGTGTTTCATCATTACCATCATCATCATTATCATTGTCTTATGCGTCATCTTCAACCCTTTCTACCACACAATGGTTTCCTCATTTTACCTTTATGGACTTTGCACTTAGTGCTGCAATTCTTTATATTGCTTGCATCTTGAAATTTGTATCACAATTTCCTCAACTTCACGAATGTCTCTTTGCTATTACCATGATTGAAATTACAACAGAGCATTTAAAAATAGGCAAATATCACCCATCAACTCAAATTCATTTTTATATTTGTTTTTGTGTTTTGTATATTTGTGTCTCTTGTAACACCATGCACTTTTATTACATAAGAATTTATAAAATTTCACCCTTAAGCGTCCATATGAAGTAACTACTATACAGGAATTGACACCTGATAATTTCTCTGAGGTTTGGAATCCACATCCTCTTATTTTTCAGATTTCAGGTAAAATGCTTTGATCAAAACATACATGATAAATGGTAATTTTTTTTAATTTTATTTTTTTATTTTTTGAAAAATTACCGCCTCCTCCCCGTTTCCCATTTCCCTCCCCCTCCTCCCACGCATCTCCCCCTTTCCCCACTCCATTCCCCCTCCCTCTCGAGAATGATGAGCAGTCCAGATTCCCTGCCCTGCGGGAAGTCCAAGGTCCTCCCACTTCTATCCAGGACCAGGAAGGTGAGCATCCAAACAGGCTAGGCTCCCACATAGCCAGTTCATGTATTAGGATCGAAATCTAGTGCCATTGTCCTTGGCTTCTCATCAGCCTTCATTGTCCGCCACATTCAGGGAGTCCGGTTTCATCCCATGCTTATTCAGTCCCAGTCCAGCTGGCCTTGGTGAGCTCCCAATAGACCAGTTCCACTGTCACAGTGGGTGGGTGCACCCCTCGTGGACCTGACTTCCTTGCTCATGTTCTCCCTCCTTCTGCTCCTCATTTGGGTCTTAAGAGCTTAGTCCGGTGCTCCAATTTGGGTCTCTGTCTCTATCTCGATCCATCGCCAGATGAAGGTTCTAAGATGATATGTAAGATATTCATCAGTATGGCTATAGGATAGGGTCATTTCAGATTCCCTCTGCTCAGTTGCTCAAGGTACTAGCTGGGGACATCTCCCTGGACACCTGCGAGCCCCTCTAGAGTCAAGTCTCTTGCCAACCCTAAGATGGCTCCCTTAATTAGGATATAAATTTCTCTGCTCCCGTGTCCACCCTTCCTTTATCCCAACCATCCCATTCCCCCAAGCTCACCCCAATCTCCCCTTCTCACGTTTCTCACCCCATTTCCCCTTAGCCCCATGCCACCTCACCCCAAGTTCCCAGTTTTTGCCTGGCAATCTTGCCTACTTCCCATATCCTTTGGGTTCACCTTCTTATTTAGGTTCTCTAGCATCACAAAATATATGCTCAATGTCCTTTATTTATGGCTAGAAACCAATTATGAGTGAGTACATCCCATGTTCATCTTTTTGGGTCTGGGATACCTCACTCAGGATAGTGTTTTCTATTTCCATCCATTTGTATGCAAAATTCGTGAAGTCATTGTTTTTTACTGCTGAGTAGTACTCTAATATGTATATATTTTACACTTTCTTCATCCATTCTTCCATTGAAGGGCATCTAGGTTGTTTCCAGGTTCTAGCTATTACAAATAGTGCTGCTATGAACATAGTTGAACAAATGCTTTTGTCATATGATAGGGCATCTCTTGGGTATATTCCCAAGAGTGGTATTACTGGATCTTGGGGTAGATTGATCCCAAATTTCCTGAGAAATCGCCACACTGATTTCCAAAGTGGTTGCACAAGTTTGCATTCCCACCAGCAATGAATGAGTGTTCCCCTTACTCCACAGCCTCTCCAGCGAAGGCTATCATTGGTGTTTTTGATTTTAGCCATTCTGACAGGTGTAAGCTGGTATTTCAAAGTTGTTTTAATTTGCATTTCCCTGATCACCAAGGAGAATGAGCATGACCTTAAGTGTCTTTTGGCCATTTGAATTTCTTCTGTTGAGAATTCTCTGTTCAGTGCCCCATTTTTTAATTGGGTTAATTAGCATTTTAAAGTCTAGTTTCTTGAGTTCTTTATATATTTTGGAGATCAGGCCGTTGTCTGTTGTAGGGTTGGTGAAGATCTTTTCCCAGTCAGTGGTTTGCCTTTTTGTCTTAGTGACAGTGTCCTTTGCTTTACAGAAGCTTCTCAGTTTCAGGAGGTCCCATTTATTCAATGTTGTCCTTAAAGTCTGTGCTGCTGGGGATATATGTAGGAAGTGATCTCCTGTACCCATATGTTGTACAGTACTTCCTACTTTCTCTTCTATCAGGTTCAGTGTGTTCAGCCTGATATTGAGGTCTTTAATCCATTTGGACTTAAGTTTTGTGCATGGTGATAGATATGGATCTATTTTCATTCTTCTACAGGTTGACAACCAGTTCTGCCATGTGCTGCTTATTATTATAAAATTCCTTTTAATGGCTTATTTTTAATACTGAGGACATTTGTTGCCAAGTATAACCTTCAATACACACATAACAATTGGAGCAATTCAGAAAGTATGTACCTTGTTTCTAGATGTTCTCTAATATAAAAATTGTTTTATAATCAACAGTGTATCATGTAGCCCAGGATGACCTCAACTCTCTGTTTAGCCAAGGATATGACTCTGAGCTTCTGATCCTCCTGTCTCCACTTCCCGAAATACTGGGATTGCAGCAATGACATAAAATAGGTGTGTGCTATGAGTCCTGTTTTTATATAGCACTAAACACTGAACCCAGGGCTTCATGCATGGTGGACAAGCACTCTACAAATTGAAATAGATACTCAGCCCCAAATATAAAAGATTTTGATGAAACCCATCAAAACTGGCATTAGAGCCACTTTCAGATACCCGTAAGCATTATCAACTAAATACTATTAAAATATTTAAGTCAAGTTTATAAAAGATTAAAAAAATACTAAACCAGTAATTAAGAATGGGTACTAATCTTTCTGTGAAGCTAAGAGTTCAAATCCCAGCACCCATGTCAGCTGGCTCACAGACACCTGTACCTCCAGCTAGTGGGCCTCCAGCACCTTCTTCCGGACTCTACAGGCACCTGAATTTTTATGCACATATTCACGCACACACACACACTTAAAAATAATAAAAGGTAACTCCACTTTTAAAAGTTTTAAAAGAACATTTCTATGTTATAGAAAATATTTGAATAATAGTCACTCAAAGTTTAATTTGAATTTGTACTACCTAAACTGTTGAGAATTATTTTTTGCTATCAATTGTACTTGTAGTGTTTTATTTGATAATACATAAAAAATATGAATCTCTGGTTATTTTGATTGACAAAAGTAAAAGTATTCTATGGGAAATAATTTTCCTAAGTGGAGAAATGTATATAATGTAACAAAACCAACATAGTAACAATGAATACTAATAAAAGCAGTTTGTGTGTGTGAAGACTGAAACTAGTTTATGTAGTCATCATTTTCTACCTTCCATCCATCTTGCAAAAGTATTACAAAAATAATCTAGACTTATGTGCAATATCATTTTATGTCTCATTTTAACATTAATGGCCTAGCAAAAGAATTCTCAGGCCATAATAATAGTTAAAGTCAGTCAAATGTCTGTCAAATGAAGGTGTCCATGGAGCCTAGAGGCTTCAGATCTCGCTATAGCTGGAGTCATGGACAGTTGTGAGCCACCAGACTTGGGTACAAAGCACAGAATTCAGATCCCTGTAAGAGCAGTGCAGGATCTGACCTCTAAGCCATCTCCCAAGCCCCAGAGTCAGCCATCTTGGATGTTTTGCTTATTATCAGTCTTAAAAAAAAATACTTTTTTTTTCAATTTTGCTGTCATGAAGGCATATTAATTAAGACAGTAAGTATAATAGTTTATTTAATTATTTATTAACTGACTGATGACCTTTTAACTTTATAGATTTGTGATGTGAGGGCTCCCTGTGTCCCTTGTCATGGTCCTCCTTGAATATAGGGACTGACCTGAAGGGGGCATCTCTCAATAAAACCTCAACACAGGGGACCTGCAACTCCTCCAGCCCAGAGAGAACTCTGGGTCCCCCTCACCTGTGGTGGAGAGTAGCAGGACAAAGACCAGCAGGGCATTTCCCCCAAATCATCCATGTTCACCCTGAGTCCATTCAAGATCTGGTTTAGATTAGCAAACCTTTTAAACACTAGCAAGGACTCTGTGCTAAAACCTGTGATGAAAACCCACTCACACTATCCCTGCTACCTGTGAGGGACCCCAACACCATCACTGCTACCTGTGGTGAACCCCAACACCATCTCTGCTTTCTGTGATGAATCCCCCAACATCATCACTGCTTGCTGTTATTAAGCACCCAACTTCATTGCTGCTCCCTGTGATGAACCTCCCCCCAAAACCATAACTGCTGCCTGCGATGAATCTCCACTAACATCATCACTGCTGGAAAACATGCACATTTACATTCAAGAACAATTCTCTACAAACTGTTGATTACATAAACCAAGACATGGCTCTCTTTACTAAAGCAGTCCTCAGTGCAGCAGCAACCAATACGAGATAGCAAAGCACTGAGCTTGTGCTATCAATGGTGTCAAACTTCTGTTGTCCTGTCTCAGAAGTACCCAGTCAGCCTCTGCCTCTGGGTGCAATCTATTTGAACAAAGAAGTTGCTTCCATTTGAGATTGACATAGATATGGGGTGATACTGTTGTGCAGTTGTTTGTTCTAATCAATTTGCAGGCACAACTGAGAAGAGAAATTCGGCCCAAGTACAGCTGTGGAGCGAGCAAGTTTGGTCACAGCTAATTCTTTTACAACTGTGTTGGATTCCTTTCAAAGAACCACACGTTGGAAATGGTAATTAACAGGACAAGATGCGAGTGGAGCCAGCTCTACACACGTTGGAAGGCTGGCGACAGTGTCAAGCTCTCTCTGACAGGAAAGACTTGGAGCCAGGAAGGGAAGCCAAGACAAGCCAGTCCTCATGCAACTGAGCCAGGCACATGCTCCAATGTGTTGTCAGACTTTCCTGTGATAATCCTGCATGCCCTCCTTTTTTATTCTTTTAAGATGACAGGCATTTCATAATTCTGTTTTTATTAAATCATGCATCCCTCCCTCGTTTGTTTTTAAACCCTGCCACACCGGACAAAGTGGCTGCTGTTGTCATTTACAGCAGTGTAACCAAGTGTAAACATATTTTTATTTGGCCTGAGAGTCACTATGATTCTTAGGTTTGAAGATTAAATTATCATCTGTAACCTGTTTACTTTAACCATTATATTTCATGGGCTGTCCCTTCCCATCCTTTCTATTCCTGTCGTCTAGAACTTCTATTAGATGGAGTTGAAGCACGTACCCTTCAGATTGTCTAATCTCATCTGACTCCCTTTATTTCTGAATGTCACAGAAGCTTAGTGTTCTGCACACTTATTTTCCTCCCTGCCTCACATTTCCAAAAATAACAGTTCTTTTGCTCCATTCTATATGTTTTGATATGTAATATTTTATCATGCTATAGCTTTAGTCCATTATATATTGTTATTGAAAATTGAGTTTATAGACTTCCCAACATTCTGAAATTGTCTTTCTGTGTCTGGCTTAGCAGTTGGCCAGGTGTGTTTTTCAGTCATTTCTGGGATGTTTAATTAAATTATTTAGATTAATGCTATTTATCAGTGGTGATATATTCACATCTGTATTCTTATAGTCTGACTTGTACATACAACTTTAGCATTGAATCTTCCTAGCTTTTAAAACTAAAATTTTTAAAATCTCTTTATTACTAGAAATTATATCTAGTAACAAATTTACCTTGATTTTATTTTATTTCACATATAAATAAGTTTTTTGCATTTTTTCTTATTAAATTTTATATATTCTTTGATTTTCAATAACTTATTCTTTATATATATATATATATATATATATATATATATATATATATATATCTTGTTATAGTGATAGCTTGCTTGGTTCTCTTAATTCAATTTAGCCAACTTTATAAATTATCCTATTTATATAATCTTTATTCAGATTCATGTTTGTTGTAATAGGAGCTGTGGGCTGCATCCCCGGCACCCGGCCGCCCGCACGGCTAGCTTTACCTGAAATAATTACACGGAAACTGTATTCTTTTAAACACTGCCTGGCCTATTAGTTCCAGTTTCTTATTGGCTAGCTCTTACATATTGACCTAACCTATTTCTAATAATCTGTGTAGCTCCACGAGCTGGCTTACCAGGGAAGATCTTAACCTGCGGCTGTGTCGGGAGTGAGAATCATGGCGACTCCTGAATCTGCTTCTTTCTCCCAGCACTCTGTTCAGTCTACTCCACCTACCTAATTTTCTGTCCTTGTAAAGGGCCAGGGCAGTCTCTTTATTTAACCAATGAAATCAACACAAAACAGCAGACTCCCACATCACATGTTCACTAACTATATTTTACAATTTCTACTTTTATTAGTCCATGCTAATCATATCATTCTTTGCTGTGACTTGGCCTCTTTGAATTGATTCATCTGTCCCGTCCCCTAATCATTTGTAATTTATTTTGAGAAATATAGGTATTTAAACCTACCACATCTGGAGCCAACCAGTCCCTTTAATCATCTCACAAACAAAATTTAGAATGTCCCACCTCCAGCCACCTTCTCCTGATGTGCTTGCTAATTTTGTCTAGAGTTTTGGTCCTGCCTTGTCTTTTTCACCCTACCTGTTGGTTATCTATATTGTTTACTCCAGCCGGTCTTTATTTGTCTTTACTTACATATCCCTAATAAATTCTTGCCATTCCGTCCTCCTTGTAAACTAGAATTCTTCAGTATGTCTTCTCCCAAAGAAGAGTTTAGGAATTTGTTTACTGAATACACACAAGAAATAAATGGATTTACCCTCATCTGCAAGCAGCAGCTTTTCTTGGTTGTAAGCTCTAGGCTCAGAGTTTCTGGTGGTGCACTCTGTAGCCACCCCTAACGGTGCTGCCTTTCCCTGTGTGGCAGCCATTTGTCCCTGGCAGCTGAAGGCCAACCTCTTTATAAGGCAGGTGGTCTTTGCTCTCAATCTGCATTTGAATCTTTTTTTTTCAGCTTTGTAGTTCACAGGAATGCTTCTAGTGTTCGTCTCTGACTCTGAGATATTTCCTAAGTTTAAGGATTCCCGTCTTTCATCATTTTCCAGCTTGATAATCTCAAAACCTGCCTCTTAGCTAGTTTCTCTGCCTTCTTCTTTAAGAGGTCTGCACGCAAAGGTCAGAATTTTAAGTTTGCTTTCTGTTTCTTTACCACCTTTCCTCTGCAGTTGGCTTGGTATCCATTTATCTTGTTATAGTGATTATATATATCCATTTATCCCTACCCCAGTGTGCCAATTCTGCTACCCTGGAATCTAAGGGCTGTTTAAGTACTAATTTCGATTTTTAATTCAAAGGATTGTATTAAAATTCAATTTGGCTAATTTCCAAGTGATCGTGGTCAGTTTTGGTCATCCTTTATTACTTCACAGATGTTGTTTACTTCGTAATTGTGTCCTTTTGACTTTTGTACTGAAAATTGCACCATAGGTAGTTGACATGTCTGTAACTCCTTAGCTCTTGCTTCTCTGCCTCACACTTGTGGGCTTGTTTCCTCAAGAGTTGAGTGATTTCTTGAAATCACTGTGATTTCATTTTCTTTTGAAGTCACTTGCGGGAAATTTTTGGAGGCTATTTAAAGTGAGTTTTCCCACAGAGGTAGTACGATTGCCCCTGCGTCTCATCAGGGAACATTCCTAACCATGCTCTCTTTCATATTATTTGTTTTTTAACAAAGGTGTAGTGACTTCAGGTCCCAAATCAATATGAGGCACACCCTATGGCTGGTGTTTTTCTTCTTTTTCCTACCTGAGCACCAATCTGGAGACTACAGAATGCCTAGCCTTCAGAAGTCAGAATGTCTACCTGTTACATAAGCAGTCACCTGGGCAGCCCTTAACCATCTGTACTGATTTGGTGGAGTATCATGGTCTGGGTAAATGTGAGGAACAGAAATTTGGAGCTGGAGAGGTGGCTCAGTAGAAAGCACTGGTGCTCTAGCAGAGGACCCAGCTTTAGTTCTATCACCCTCCTGGGGTAGCTCACAACTGTTTGTAACTCTAAAGTCAGAGAATCTGACACCTTCTTCTAACCTTCATGGTCACCTGCAGGTACATAGTGCATATACAGACACGCAGGGAAATGCAAATAAACACAAATAAAAATTAATTACATAAAAAGGAAAAACATTTGTTTCTTGTAGTTCTTCGAACTGCTAAGTCTATAATTAAGTTGTCGTCAAGTCCTATGACTGATGAGGTGCCACCCTCTCCTGAGGGGCAGAACTTCGTGTCCTCGCATGGCAAAAGGTACAAAGATGGTAAGAAAACATTAACAAACACCACCCCCTTCATCAAGCCAGTTCCTACCCTAATTACCCCACAACATTTAAACATTTCTGCCACGCTGTTGCATTTGGAGTTAAATCTCAACATGAACGCTGGACAGTATGCATTAATTTAAATCCAAGTATTCTCTTCACCCCTCCCCATGTATGTTCTCATATGCAGAGTACGCAATGCTCCAATTCAGTAGCCCTAGAGCCTTACCCATTGCAGATATCAACTTCAAATCTAATGGAAACCTCAGTTAAATAACATCTGGATCCCTTAGAGTGCTTATCCAGGCTCCAAGTGACCATTTTTTCTAATTATCACCTTATTTGCATGTGTATTTTCTTCTTACTATATATAGGAGTAATGAAAGCATAGTCACATTCTTCTCTTTGGCCACTGGACATAGCCAAGATCTTGGTGAGCCTATGATCTCATCTCACAACCCCCTTTCCTCTCTTAGGGACACATGGCCCAAGACTACTACATACCCTAGCAACTCTGATTTTTCTCTTATGAGACTATAACAGTTTATTTCTATTTTGTCAAAATCTTCTATTTTCAATATCTGCCTATACAAAGCTTTTTAAGTCTTTTTTTCCACCTACCCCCTGTGTGTATTCCCACTCTCGTCTCTGTTTGTAGAGGAGAAAAGTTAGGAGTTCTCCCAGCACACATGGTAGCCAGAGGTCGAAGTTGGATGTCTTCCTTCATCTTCCTCCATCTCTCCACTATATTTTTTGAGTTAGGGCCTTTCATTAAACCTAGGATCCACCATTTTGGATAAACTAGATGTCAACGAATCCTCACAAACATGGCCCCTTCCACCCAGCATTGGGACTCAGATACCTGCTGCCATGCTTGATTTTCACATGGGCTCATGCTTCTGTGGCAATCTCTACCTAAGTGTCATTTCCCCAGCCTATTTCACTATATTTCTGAGGTGTATAAAACATATCCTATACTCACGCATTTCACCTAAATTGCTATTGGATACAAAACTTGATACTTAAGCATGTTAGAAGTAAACCTAAATTAAAAGTCAATAGGCTTGAAGGCAAGGTAGACCATAGATACTGCAATATTTTTTACATCAAAAAAGCTGTCTGGGATTTTTGTTTTGTTTTCCTGGGATGCCTCAAATGGTGAGTATGGCCAAAAGAAAGTTCGGAAAATGAAGCTTTGAATTTTTCTAAACGTGACTGAAAAGCAAAAAATACCTCATGACTCAGATTGTGAATACAGTGTAGATGAACCATAGACATGAAGTGAAATCTTATTTATGGAGGAAAAACTCACTCCTAACATTACATGTGTGTATAATATTATATATGTTTTCACCTCACTGTAAGAGAGATACTGTCACTCAGCAAAGTTGTTTCGCTAACGTCATAGCCTAAGAAGTACATTATTAGCACAATTTGAATTGTTTCTCAAATTTAAAAGTAATACAATCACATTTCTCTGAAGGACTAAAAGTGCTGAACGATGACTGATTTAGATAATCCCCAATTACTCTGTGGAGTTTCTATAAATTAGCCTGACAGTAATATTGTTTCATTCACAATCTCTTTAATAATATTGAAGATATGGACTGGAGAAATGGCTCAGCCATTAAAGACTAGGCTCACAACCAAAAATAATGCTGAAAATAATTAATGTGGCAAGAAAAAAAGATTAATTTTGCTCTAGAACAATTTAAATTAAATATAATTGCTTATGGAATAATTATTGTTCTGTGTAGTTCAATTAATAATCTCTAGACACTTATCTTTCTTTATTCTTGCCTGAGGTATATATTAAGATATCAAGAGCCCTTGTGAATTGAGGGAACATATTTCACTTCTGTTTATTGGTTATTCTTCTGTTTTAATTTTTTTATTTCCATCATGATTTTTTATTCCAGAGAGATGGGTACTAGTCTCCTAGTAGAACTTAGGTTTTAGAGTCAAGACTTGTGGCTAGCACACATGCCACCTTTCCTCCTCTGGTCATGCCTATTTTCCAAGAGAGGTGGGGAAAGGCTGAGAAACCTGAAACACTTGTTTCTGAGCATTGGAGGTAAGTGACATTCATTGTGACATGTACTTTCAAGGCCATAGCCTTGTCACTTCCTACTTACAAGTCTGCCCCTGCTGACTTCAGCCTTAGCATGCACTGAGGGCTCTCCTCTTACCTGACTCATGTCTTCTTACTCCTAAGCTAGAGGGTCAATTTACCACAGGCTGATAGCCTGCACTGGCATCCCTCCCTAAACTTGACAATCATTTGAAACCTACCATTGTTAGACTTTATGCATGAGTCTGCATAGACACAATACCCTTTCTTCAACCCACTTACTATTGGAAGGAGCTAAAGACCTTAAAGCAGTGAGGAGACAGCTGCATGACGATGCTACCCAGTCCAGAACCATCCTGAGTGTTGGCTATGTATAGCAGGTGATTTATAGGGGGATAGAGGTTATCGTTTTAATTTAAAATTATATTTATCCCAGGAATTGTATTGCAAGTTATTTCTAAGTCAAAACCTCATGTATTTCTGGCCCAACTCTATGCGAGATGGCTACCCATCCTCTTGAAGGGCAGCAAAAATGGCTGTATATTGAAAACTTATGTTATTTTCATTGCGGGCTGTTCTACCTAATACCAGGGATTCCCATAGAACCTTACATGGCATTAATTGTAAGATGATACCATAACTGTGTACGGACAAGGAACCGGCAGGCATGGTTGGTAGCTCCTTGGGGTGTTCTTCCGATTTTAATCACAAATTCTGGCCTGTGTAAGGTGTTCAACACATGTTTATTAACTAAGTCACTAAATGAATAATGCAGCCAGTTGTTTGGAAATGAAA
>JABTXL010001671.1:697840-773880 GCA_025134845.1 Neodon shergylaensis | reverse complement strand
GGCTCTTTAAATAGTAAAATACTGAAATGGAAGCCCAAGAGCCATTTTCCATGTAAATACTAAAGAATATGTAATAATAATTAGATAAACATCTTTCAAAATGCCACTAGAGGATATCAACATCGTCTCCCTTAGAAACAGAATGTTGACTTCATAACTTCCAGTGTTTGGCTGCAGTGAGGACTCAAAGCCAGGAAAGACAGCTGTGATTCTGTACTGAGACCATATCTGAAGCAAGTATCTTACAAGCAAGAAAGCAGTTTTGTCTCATGGTTTAAAAGTTTTCAGTCTGTGACTGCTTGGCCCTGTTGGTTGTTGCTGTTTGTTGTTTGTTGTTTTTAAGTCTTAATTGGTGAATATGTTTTAGAAAAGATAATCCATCCACTCAGTGGAAGGAAGAGCTGTGTTTAGGAATCCATCAGTGCAATGGCTTTTCTTGGTGGTTAACTTGCCTGTATCTGGAATGACCTACAATCCAGAAATGGAGGTCACACCTGTGATATGAATCTTAAGGCAGGAAGACAACATGCCTGTGATCTGGATCTTGAGGTAGGGTAACACAGGCTTCTCATCCGGATCGTGAGATAGGATGACACATGCCTTTAATCCAGATCATGTTAGCTTTGTGTGGGGCCTGGTAAAGGAGAAAGCTCTTCACCAGGTCCAGGATACTGTACAGTCTGCCCTATCACTTGGAACATGTGATCCAGCATTTTCATTTGAGTGTCAGTGGCAGACAAGAATGCTATTTGGAGCCTTTCGCAAGCCCCTATAGATGAATCACAGTAGGGATCTTTGGGATTTTGGAGCAAGCCTCTACCATCATCTGTAGATTTTTCTCCCTTTTGAAAGGGACATACGTAGATCTAATCTACATGGGAAATAGAAAAAGACAAGATCTCCTGAGTAAATTGGGAGCATAGGGACCATGGAAGAGGGTTGAAGGGGAGGAGAGGAAGGGAGGGAAGCAGAGAAAAATACATAGCTCAATAAAACCATAACAAATAATTTAAAAGAAAGACTGATGTTGGCCTTCTGCTGGACGTTAGTGAAAACTGAACATTTGACAAAGGACCACCAAGTTACCCTGTAACATCATGAGCTGCTTGTTATCAAACCTATCACATCATAAAATAGGCCATGTATAGCAGCTATCCATTATCAAATGGAGATGGTATATAAGCAGTCAATCCCATGCAGGTCCTGAAGGCATGGGCAGGCTACATGAAGAAGTTTACCAGATACCTATAGTTTCTCCTCTTGTTACAATGCTGTCTACTGCTAAGCATGTGCCTATAGCCATCTAGGGGTTCCCATTGATCAGCTGACTGAGGAAGAGAAGGCCTAAGGCAGGGTTCTCCAGAAGGGAGTATGTGCTTTCATTCAGTGTTCACTATATGGTACTCTTTCTCCCAAAACCAGGATCCACAGGTCTAGGAACAAGGTATGGAAAGGGGAATAGTTTCACTCATTATTACCCCTTATAGCCCACTAGGAAAGTTTTGCTTCCTGTTTCTGCAACTCTTAAGTTTTGGTTCCAGAGAGGGGAGTGCTTCTGCATTCCATTGAACTGGAAGCTCAGACTTCCCTCTGGTCACTTTGGCCTTCTGATGCCCTTATACCATCCGGCTAAGAAAGAATAACAGTGTTAGGAGGAGCAATAGATCCAGATTAGCATGGGGAAATTGGGTTGCCTCTTCACAGTGGAAATAAGAAGGATTATGTCTGGAGTACAGGAAATCCTTTAGGACATCTTTTGGTGCTACCATGACCTGTGATTAAAGCTAATGGGAAGCTACAGCAGCCTAATCCAGACAGATAACCAGGGGCACAGATTCAGTAGGAATGAAAGTATGGGTCACTCCTCCAGGAAAAGAGGCAAGACTTGCTGAGATGCTTGCAGAGGATAGAGGGAATACAGAGTGGTTAGTAGAGGAAGGTAGTTATAAACACCATCTAAGGCCACGTGACCAGTTGCAGAAGTGAGGATTATCATTGACATGAGTGTTTCTCATGTTGTATTTTGTTAATAATGCACTTTATAGATACTTGTGATTTCTTTAATATCAATTAAGAGAATATCAATTGTTATCATATGCAAGTTTGAGATGCTAAACATTGCTACTTATTTTAAATTTATAATGCATTTATGGCTATATGAGGGACAGATATGTCATGTTAGGCATAATTGTGACCTGATTAAATATATAATGTCTTTGTGATTGTATGTGATATTATGTTTAGGTGTTATTACTAATTTTACTGTTACTGTTTCCATTTTGAAATTAATCATGACATAAGGAGGTAAGATTGTGTGTGTCAAGTTGACAAAGATAGATTGTGATGGATATTCTTGGTTGTCAATTTGACTATATCTGGAATGAACTACAATCCAGAAACGGAGGGCACAGTTGTGATCTGGATCTTGAGGTAGGAAGATAGCATGTCTATGATTGAGATATTGAGGCTGGAAGATACAGGCCTTTAACCCAGATCTTGAGGGAGGATGACACACCTTTAATTTGGACCACACTTTCTGCTGGAAGCTTGTATAAAGACAGTTGGGAAAAGACAGGTTATTGGTTCTTTGCCTGCTTACCCTTCCCTTGCCAGTATAACCATTCCTTCACTGGTCCTGGAGCCTGCTTCTTTGAGACTCCAGTGTCTAGAGAAGACCAGCTGAGACATGCAGCCTTGTGGGACTGGTCAACAACTAGAGCCTTGGACTTCCCCTTCACAGCCAGCTTTTTTCAGACTGAAGTCATTCCAATAAATCCATTCCATAAGTTCTATGACACTAGGGAAGCCTGACCAGCAAATCAGTAATGCTGGAAAGAACCCTGTGTTTTCCACCTCGACTTATACACCCAGTTGTGGGCACAAGACTTTTAGTTAGTCACTTCTTCAGGCTTAAACCATAGATCTCTTTCTAACCACTTTTCAGCCAATCACTGCCATGAAAGATATTCCTTCCAACTTAAACGCAGAAATTTCCTTGAATTGTGCCTGGTTTTGATCAGCTGGAAAGGTCTCACCCAGCATCACTTGGCCTGTCTTCAAAAACATTGAGTTCTTTCAGACCATGACCACCACAGACCCCGAGTTCATGTCATTCGCCAGGCTGTGGAAGAAAGAATGGTCATTCAGGTCAATGTAGTGCCATCTGGGTGTTCTTCAGAAGTCTGAAGGAGCTTCATGGCCAGCTAACCTCTTCTGTATGAAGGACTTGATGAGCTTGCCCTTCCAGGCTGTGCTGCTCTCAATCTGGCTTGATGGCCATGAAAGTGCCCTCGAAGTTGACTGTGGTCAAAAAGCTGATGAATTGGCCAGTGTCAGTGGGGGCAAAGAACAGCCGTGGTGGTTTTTGACCTATGATGAGACAGTGCATCATAGTATGAGCATGGATCAGAAGAAACAACTCATCTCAGAGACGCTGGGGGTGAGGGATGAAGGCAGAAGGGAAAGGCTGTAGCCCCCAGATGCCCTTCAAGGACACTCCCCTGGTAACTTCCTTCCACTAAGCCACACCACTTAAAAGTGGTTCCATCACTACAGCCTGACAGCTAAGCTCATGTTGTGTGGTGGTGATTATCCAAGTTATAGCATCTGCTTAGGACACCTGAGTATGGAAGAGAAACCAAGAGAGGGAAAGCCCCTTCTATTGTTTTATCCCCTCCTCCTTCATACATCCCAATCTCTGCTTAGGGCAAAGGCCGCTCCTTTCTGTCCTGCTTGTGTGTATTTATTCATACAAACAAAAATTCTACTCCAAAATTCTAATCTAGTACTCAACAAGAAGTGGAAGAAAATATTACTTGTGTTTCAATTCAGCAATGTGTTTGCCATCTCTATTTGTAGATAAAAATATTGAGATAGAGAACTTGCGATTGGTGACCATACTTTGCCCATGGTTACCCGGATCCTGTTCTTTTGAGTCACACATTTTCTTTTTTTCCATTTTGGTTTTCCTAGGGTCCTCTATGCATGTCCCTCTTAGGGTCCTTTTTTTTTTTTACCTAGCTTCTCTGGGGTAGTTGATTGCAGCCTGGTTATCCTTTGCTTTGCATCTAATATCACTTATGAGTGAGTATATACCATATTTCTCTTTCTGGGTCTGGGTTACCTCCCTCAGTATGGCTTTTTTTTTTTAGTCTCATCCATTTGCCTACAAATTTTAAGATGTTATTATTTTTTGCTGGTGAATAATATTCTATTATGTAAATGTACCACATTTCTTTATCTGTTCTTCAGTTGAGAGGCATTTAGGCTTGTCCAGGTTCTGGTTATTATGAATAATGCTATGAACACAGTTGAGCAAATGTCCTTGTGGAATGATTGTGCGTTCTTTGGGTATATGTCCAAAAGTGGTATTGCTGGATCTTGAAGTAGATTGATTCCCAGATTTCTGTGAAGCTGATATACTGATTTCCAAAGTGGCTGTACAAATTTGCACTCCCACCAACTATAGATGACAAATCTCCATTTTTTTTATTCTGTTTTGCTCCCTAGGTTCCCTTCTCAAATTGTTCTAACTTTTCTTTTCTCTTTCTTCTCGTCCCCTTGACATACCTTTCATCTTTCAAGCTTCCATGGTAGTATCAACTGAGAATTAAACCAGAGGCATTGTAAGAAATGCCATTTATAGAGGTAGAGAATGGAGAAGAGATACTTCACAGTATTCCTACGGGGAGAAGAAAGCATGATTACTTTCTATAAACATTCTGGTGTCTGTAGGCAGGGTGCAGATTATCCCATCCCTGTAGCACTGCCCTTCACTCTAGATGGAGCAGTTGAGGATGGGGCTGGTTAGTCCACCCTTCTAGCACTGCCCTTCACTGTCATCAGAGCAGTTGAGGATGGGGCAGGTTAGCCCATCCTTCTAGCATTGCCCTTCACTCTAGATGGAACAGATGAGGATGGGGTGCCCTTCACTCTAGATGGAGCAGTTGAGGATGGGGCAGGTTAGCCCATGCTTCTAGCACTGCCCTTTAATCTAGTAGGAGCAGTTGAGGACAATCGCAGACCAAGTGGTTATTATTTAAGAGTTTAAAAAAGCATCATACGGCTGAAACACTGAATTGTATGAACTAGTGCTGAAGGATGAATTAGAGATATTTATGACAGACGAGAAGTTCAAGAGGGCACAGTGACAGTAAAGAAATAAAGAGTGAGAAGCTGAAGAGTGATACTGGCTTTATGTTTGTTTTAAACACCTTCCCCACCCATTTGTTTGAAAAGAAGTCTAAAAGGAGATAGGTTTAGACCAACCTAAGTAATAACTTCCTTTTAATTGTATTTATTGTTCATTATTATTAGTGTGTGTGTGTGTGTGTGTGTGTGTGTGTGTGTGTGTAATGTGTATGTATGATGGCATATATGCCATGGCCCATGTATGGAAGTTAGAGGACACTTTTGAGAATGAAGTTTATCCTCCCAATGTGTGTTTGGGATCAAACTTGTGTCATCAAGCTTTGACTAGTGTTATCAGCTTTTCACCCACGGCGCCCCTCTCTGGCCATCTTGGGTATAACTTTCTAAAGTCTGTACTTCAGAGAAAACTTGTATCTTTTTTTTTTAATATTATTAGGTTTGGTATTTGTGAAAATACCAAATTGGTATCTTTTTTTCTTTTTTTTTAATTTATTTATTTATTAAAGATTTCTGTCTCTTCCCCGCCACCGCCTCCCATTTCCCTCCCCCTCCCCGAATCAAGTCCCCCTCCCTTGTCAGCCCAAAGAGCAATCAGGGTTCCCTGCCCTGTGGGAAGTCCAAGGACCACCCACCTCCATCCAGGTCTAGTAAGGTGAGCATCCAAACTGCCTAGGCTCCCACAAAGCCAGTACGTGCAGTAGGATCAAAAACCCATTGCCATTGATCTTGAGTTCTCAGTAGTCCTCATTGTCCGCTATGTTCAGCGAGTCCGGTTTTATCCCAGGCTTTTTCAGACCCAGGCCAGCTGGCCTTGGTGAGTTCCCGATAGAACATCCCCATTGTCTCAGTGTGTGGGTGCACCCCTCACGGTCCTGAGTTCCTTGCTAGTGCTCTCTCTCCTTTTTCTCCTATTTTGGACCTTGAGATTTCTGTCCGGTGCTCCAATGTGGGTCTCTGTCTCTGTCTCCTTTCATCGTCTGATGAAGGTTAATATTCAGGAGGATGCCTATATGTTTTTCTTTGGGTTCTCCTTATTTAGCTTCTCTAGGATCACGAATTATAGGCTCAATGTCCTTTGTTTACCCCCTGGACCCAGCAATACCACTCTTGGGGATATACCCAAAAGAGGCCTTATCATACAACAAAAGTATATGTTCTACTATGTTCATAGCAGCATTGTTTGTAATAGCCAGAACCTGGAAACAACCTAGATGCCCTTTAATGGAAGAATGGATGAAGAAAGTATGGAATATATACATATTAGAGTACTACTCAGCAGTAAAAAACAACTTTGTGAATTTTGCATGCAAATGGATGGAAATAGGAAACACTATCCTGAGTGAGGTAAGCCAGACCCAAAAAGAGGAACATGGGATGTACTCACTCATATTTGGTTTCTAGAAAACTTGTATCTTATAGCAGATTCTGTGACCTGAACTCGGTGACTTTTGTCCAATATGTTTATAGAAAGAACCTGGGATGTTAAAAAATAAAGAAATACAAAAGTCCCTTCCATCCCTAAGTTATAAATTGACCTGTCTCTATTTCAAGCATTTTTTCCAGTCAATCAACAAGCATTCTGCACATTTTTCTTCAGGAAAACTCTAATAACATAGATACTTTCCCCTCACCATTGATTAACTACTTCCCAGGGAAGACAGTAGGCAGAGAGGCCATTGCACACAGGAAGACAGTAGCGAGAGGCACACACATGATTTTCAGCTTGAGCCAGGCTCCTTTCCATCTTCTCACTGTCTCTGGAGCTACTATCTGCTTTCAATTCCAAACACCTGGGATCCTTTAACTGGACACTGTATCCAGTTTCTGATTTCACTATGTTGCCTGATCTAAATGGAAGAAGCCAGAAGTTCCAGAGAAGTCTGCATTTGAGTTCAGAATGACAGTTGGAAGCTGCCCGAGAGAAAGGTGGGGACCCCTGGCTAGAAGCC
The DNA here is from genome assembly GCA_025134845.1 of Neodon shergylaensis. Lineage (NCBI taxonomy): Eukaryota > Metazoa > Chordata > Mammalia > Rodentia > Cricetidae > Neodon > Neodon shergylaensis. The sequence continues at coordinate 766,780 of JABTXL010001671.1, read as the reverse complement.
AGAGAAATGTCATGTTTGGGGATCCCCTTCATGGCTGGAATGTAGAATCTCAACAAGAAAACAGACAAAGGAGGCCCTGGCACACAGTGATGCTTGGTACATTGGGGAACGTATGAGTGAGGCTGAGGAGAAGATGTAGCCTGGAATCTGCCTTCCTCGATCCTCCTTCAGAGTTATAAGATGTACACGATCATGTGCACACCATATTCAATGTGCAGACTGGGAGGGTAACAGTGTCTCCAGCACGCATGCTCTACTTTTGACTCCAAACAGTGCTATGACGACTAAAACTGGAATTCAACAGGAGGGTGTCTGGACTCATCGAAGCTTTATGTCATACGTTTGTAGGCATCTGATATTAATATTCCATGTATTCTCCAGCAGGTAACGGAGAATGCATTTTACAGCAGATGAGAGTTGAAAGTCTTAAAGTCACTACTCTGGAATACCTATTTGTGCCTCACATTCCCTTCCCTTGGGGGCGTTTTTCTAGTTTCCACCCAGACACCATTTATCAACTCTGTTTAAGCAACAATTTGCTTAATGTACCACTTCCTTTCCTAAGCCTCCTCACCAGACTGGGCAGAGGTTTCTCATGCTGGACATCCCAGCACCTCAGACCAGCTCTCTTTCCATGGTGCATTTTTTTTTTGCAAACTCCAGGTACATTAGTCCTGCTCTCTTGGGGGAACACCTTGGAAGCTTATGGTCCCTTCTGTATGGACTGACTCAGCATCCTTAGCATCCCTTAGAAACAAAACCTCTCAAGCGTGTCCTGTTCTGGTTGCTTTCGTTTGTACCCTTCCCTTCCTCCCGCAATTTTTTCCCATCCATGAGTTCATCCTGGCCATTCCACCCAAACTGGCATTGTTCATCTTGCCATTGATCTCCAAAGTATCAAGCCAGTGGCCCACTTGGAAGCCTTTGTGTACCTGTCTTCCAGAACAGCACATTTTTTCATTTTCCTCCCACTTGCCTGGCTGTCCCTTCTCAGTTTCTGTTGCGTGCATCCCCTCATACCCAGTGCTCAGAACCTGCATTATTTCTTTACTAAATTCACGTCTTTGGGATTCTGACAAATTTGTCTTTTTCCTCAACTGATGTGTATGCAGGAGTCAGCAAAGTGCTAGAGGCATAAAGTTCAATCAATATTTGTTTATTGATTGAATTAGAAAATGTATTAGTAGAGTGGATAGGGTGGGTATCTCTACTTAGGCCTCCATAACTTGACTCCTTCATAGCCCTCTGAAGCTATCTCTACGCTGGATCATTCTGACAAGATAAAATGTCCAGGTCACCAAACCTGTCTGTCTTTCTAGATACACATATTATTGCCCTAAGGTTTTCTGGCATCTTTATTTAGAGAAATAATATCCAGCTCACTTGTACAGTAGTAATAGAAAAGTCACCTCCGTTACAAAACAAAGCCTGCTTTTATGTTTCAACATATTAATATGTGTTATGAATAGAATGAGTCTCCTTCTCTTCTGGAGATTTTTGTAAGAATTTAGATCAGACCAGAGTAAGCTCTTTCTCTATGCCAGTGCTTTGTCTGTGAATAAGGAACCCTTGCCCCTTTCCCTCCAGGAGATTTCAGAATTGTAAAGCTAGTAGCAAAAATGGGAAATGAGCGAAACAGACTTTGCAAACTTCTTTGGGAAGGACAAAGAGAGCAAGAGTAGCTGTCAATCTCCTGCGGTCTTAACCAGCCCTGATTTGTGATGCAGACAGAACATGCGCACTAAGTCCCATGTACAGAAAAGCCGCCTCTGCTGGAGGCAAGAAAGGATCCTGTGGTTTTGGGGTAGGTAGAGAGCCAGGGTGATACGTTGGGATTTTACATTATTCCTGGTTATATTCAGCTTTGAGGTGTTCTAAGAATAGGAGTGGCACACTCTGATTTGTGTTGGGAATCCATCCCCTGAGCAATGCATGGGAGATTGTGAAGAGCAGAGGCAGGAGTCAGGAAGCCTGGAAAGAAAAACTGCGTTGGCGTAGAACACAGGTAGAGAGCACTCACGAGAAGGAAGCATCAAGGCAGAGGGAGCGAACAGAACACGTGTATGAATGGCTTCACAAGAGGAGAGGAGAGAAGGCGGGATTGCAAGTGGAGCACAGGCAGGAGAGAAAGGAAGGGATTGGGATCCGCGCTCACGTGTGTGGCAGGAACAGTTGCATAGGTGATAGGCTAGGGGTGCCATTTAAGAAGTTAGGGAAGTCTGAGAGAAAAAAATATATTGGCAAGGGAAAGTGGTGCCTGGGGGAGCTTGGTAGGGAATGTTAGAATGTGAGACCTGGGAGACATCTAAGCAGGCAGCAGCTCTGAGAATAGAAGTAGATGAAAGGGGAAACTGACATTTTTTGAGCATCTGTTCTTATAGATAGATTCAAATGTTCTTTAATACACCTGCGAACCCTGTTTCATAGACAAAGACTCGGGGTGTTAAAATGGAATTAGTCTACATGTCATTAGTAGAGTGTCCAGATGAGACTTGAATCCACTTTGCCTGGCTCTAGAATAGATCCTTGGTTCTCCCCGAGACTAGAAATTGTTCTCTGTTGCAGGGGAGCTTATTCATCTGGCCACCCAGAACTGAAATAATTACACAGAAACTATTATTTAAATCACTATTAAGCCCATTAGCTCTAGCTTCTTATTGGCTAACTCTTACATATTGATTTAACTCATCTCCATTATCTGGCCATCACCACGAGGTCATGGCTTACCAGCAAAGTTTCATCACATCTGTCTCCAGTGGTGGCTTCATGGCTTCTCCCTGACTCTGTCCTTTCTTCCAGTATTCAGCTTAATTTTCCCCCGCCTACCTCTTATTTCCTGAACAGGCCCAAGACAGTTCCTTTATTAATCAATTGTATTCACAGTATACTGAGAGGAATCCCACATCATGTCCCCTTTTCTGTTTAAATAAAAAAGGAAGGTTTTAACTTTAACATAGTAAAATTTCATATAACAAAACAGGTATCAAGCAAAAATTATAGTTACAATATTTACATCTACTTTATCTTTTATCAAATCTAAGGAAAGCTATGACTATAGCTGTACATTCTTCAGCTCCATCAAAGACTCCAGAAGGATACAATATTACCTAAGTTCATCGTAAGCAACTTTCAAAACTCTAGAATTGACACAGACATCTCATTGCCTGGACAGTCACCCAAAGTTTTTCTCTACCGTTGGGGCATCCATCTTCGGTCTACAGGCCCATTGTATCCGGCAGACTTTTTCATGAAGCAGGAAATTTCAAAGACAGTTCTGCCTATATTGACAGTTTTTCAGTCACTTTTTTTGTGTCCTATAGAACATCTAGCAGACTCTTTCATGAAGCAGGAACCCCGAAGGATTGTATCACCTTTAGGCAAGTTCAGCAGTCATCTCTCTGTGGATCCTGCATGTCCAGTTTACATAGCTTACCATAAAGCAGTCCAGGCAAGAGCAGTTTCTTGCCCAAATGGCTAACAAACTCCATAAGCAGTCTCATTAGCATTTCACTGAGCAAGGAATAACTACGCGTGAATTCGGCCAGCCACTTTTAGAATGGCTTAAAAATACTTGTGTGCATTATCCACTTAACTCAGCAGACCTTAAACTATCTGTCTGGCTGATTCAGAACCAATTTTCCTCTGGATCTCACCACTGCAACCTCAATCATCTATTAAATATGTCAGATACGATCTGTGGTGGATTGAACAACAGATTTCCTGTGGCATCTTAAAACAAGAATTTGAAATAGTTTTATATTAATAGAAATATTGTGAAATTAATATAGATAACTCTATACCTCACACTTGGATTCTCCTGTGATTTACACACACACACTACACACACACATACACACACACACACAACACACATACAACTATGGTACTAAGGAATCATAACTGGTTTGTTACTATTAAAAAGTTCCAAACATTATGCAGGTTTTACAGAGTTCTCAGGAGCAAAGCTCTTTGAAGGAAGTGTCTTCCATTTCTGCCTCTTCTGATTCTGATGGAAATGGCTTTTGCCACCTCCCCACCTCCATGATGGCTACTACGTGATGGTCACATTCAGTCAACTCCCCCAGGACCTGCAAGTGTCTTTCTGGCTACACTGCTGCACCAGCTGTACCTATATGGTAGAAGCCAGACCTCAGCCAAGCGCTTGTGGGTGATTTGCTCCCGCCAGCCTCCGCAGTTACACTGGTACCTGCATTTCTTTCTCTCACTTTACCTTGTGCCTGCTGTTCACCTGCTTTGCTTTCATATTTTGAAAAATGTTGTGACATCTTCTGTGTACATCTTGTTGCTGAACATTCAGAAAAAAAATGGATTTTGTAAATTCTGTTCATCTTCAATGGTTTTATTCAGCAACTTTATGTATCTTTATATAAATTGCCCCTGAAATACAAACATTTGATTTACTGTCATGACATCCAAGTGAAACACCATTTATTAATCTGTAAATAATAAGATGGATTTTTTTGCATTCTTTTAAATTTGAAAAGCTTTCACAATCCCAGGAAGTTACATAGATAATCAACAATGAGTTTTCTTCTATTACTAAGATTTCTATAACAGAGCACTGGCTGTGCTCAAAGTTTGCGGCCGCCCCTGCGCCGCGCGCCCGATGGATGGGTGATCTACTGAGGCGGCGGCAGGGTGAGGGATGACCATATTTGCCGGCGCGGCCCGAGCTGGCGACATCCTCCCAGTATCGCCAGCTGCTGAGTGACTATGGGCCACCATCACTAGGCTACACCCAGGGAACTGGAAATAGCCAGGTGCCTCAAAGTAAATACGCAGAGCTGCTGGCCATCATTGAAGAGTTGGGGAAAGAGATCAGACCCACGTATGCAGGGAGCAAGAGCGCCATGGAGAGACTAAAACGAGGCATCATTCATGCCCGAAGCCTGGTTCGGGAGTGCTTGGCCGAAACGGGGAACGTAATGCCAGGTCCTAGCCCCTGGCCAGTTTGAAGGCCCATCTCGCTACCCCATGGAGATGAGAGGCTTTATTCAAAATGGCGGTGGTTTTCCTGCCATGGTCATTAAGCTCTGAACCCACATCCAGAAGACTGGGAAGACATTTTGCAGTTACTGACGGTGTGCATTCTAAGTCGTTAGAAACCATCCAGCTCTTTTCTTCTTCCCAAGCATTGATTTGAAAGATGTTTGTGAAGCCACTTCACAGCAAGCTATTGTTTGCCCCCAAATACCAGTGTCCCCCTTAAAATCTCCCTTTGGATACACTTGCCATTCGCCTCACCCCAGCTGACTTCCTTTCCATGAGCTCACCTGCCTCTGAGGACTTGAGTGCAGACCACAGCACATCTGCTTAGTAGCTGGCCTGCCTCTGGACAGTGTAGACCCTGCTTCACAGAGCTGCTCTGCTTAAGCCTTTGCATGACCGAGTGCTTTGAAGTCAATCTTAAACATGCACAAGTTATAAATACAGAAGAAAGAGCAATCTACCCAACCCACCACGCGCCCTGCAAATGTCCATCCTGAGACTGTGGATCTCAGTTCCGTGTTTACTGTGAGACGGTCACAACATCTGGAAGAAAACGACCGCAACTGTTGCATCTTTGTATTTATTACTTGATGTAATAAAGCTTATTTTCATTAAAAAAAAGATTTCTATAACAAACATTATTTTTGCCATATCCTTAGGCAGTTATTCTGCTAAAATCCATCGCTATCCTGACCCATTCTACAATCTGTTGTTTTCTAGTCAGTGTATGTCAGATTTGGGAGCCTCAGAGAAAAGGCACTGAAGCATTGTAACTCACACTCTATCGCCCTCTTGTGGCCAAATTAAGAACTTTGGCGCACTGAAGAAACAAGATATGCAAGCTTTTCTAGGAGCTACTGCCAATTTCCATCCACGGGAACAACTTTCACACTGTTTTCCTTTTTAAAAAAATCTTAAATTAGCGTACCCAAAGAGCCATTGGAAATTTCTCTGCAATCTCCAAGGTCCTCAAACGTAAATTTAAATTAAATCTAGGTAATCGAAATAGAGAATAAATGTAGGCGGGGGACCCTATAATTTACCTGGTAAGTGGTTCTATTTGATTCTGTTGACAGTGGATGTGAGAGTCCTTTGTGACTGACAGGAAGAGGGAGTTTCCAAGGTCCAACTCATCCCTCCTGAAAGTATGACAGTGCTCCGCGGAGTGGCTGTTTGCAAGCTCTCTGACGCCAGCTAGCACTGACTAAACGCAAATCCTTCCTGGAAGGTGCGGGAGATGGGGTTTTTGGAAATGGGAGGTGGTGATCTGTCAGCACTGTATTTAAGAAAATATAAGAAATCACACCACACATTTCTTGTTGACAGAAAATGGGGAAAGGGAGCTAAACACTTTCTGATAATTGTATTCATAGAGCCTGAGCTAGAAATTTCCATTGAGAAGCCAGTATCTGAAAGAAGATGGACAAAGAGTCTCCCTCCACCTTTTGATTTAAATGAGGAATGCCATGTGCCACACTTCCTGCGCGTGTTCCAAAAATGTCCAACAAAATAGGCTGCTGCTCTCCCCACTGTGGAATCCAGGCTGAACATATCATTGACCCAATTGTCAGTGGCATATTCGTTAGTTAGAGGACACACATCGAGTAAGAATTATGCACTAGATTGCTTGACTAGACTATTGCCTGGTAGCAGGCTGAATGACCAGTAACCTCCCGGGATGGCACCACTAGAAGATTGATATTGCTAGTGGCCAGTATACAGTTTGGCCATTTTCATATGGCTTCTGCATCTAAAGTATTGTGCAACAGAAATTATTATTACTAGTGTTCACAGTAATTTCATTATTCAGCCACCAAACATTTGTTTTGTCTATTAAGGACCATCATAGGGAGCACACAATACAAACTCCATAGGAGTTCCTGGATTCAAATCACATAGTGACCGATAAACAGCTGTGTCTCACCTATCTCATTCTCCTACGCACCCCATCTTTCTTCTGCACTACTCCTGCGGGAGTCCCCTCTTCTCACTTCTTATTTTCATTCCACTGGGTTGTTGGCTACATTGTCTCAGTGCCCTAAGTCTTCTCCATCAATGCTGGCTTACCCAGGTTTGCATTAATCCTGACTTTTGCATTAGAAACATCCTTTCAACAAGACGGTCTCACAATGTATTCCTTCTTGGGTGTGAAGTGTGTATATTTAAGGTATATATTATCATATTATGAGATACATTTAAGCAAATCCGACAGATACTAACTAGCCAGATAAAGCAAGAAAAGACTTAAAAGAGTCAAAAGTTCAATCATTTCTCTGTGATTTGGCATGATATAGAGACAGATACTTGAATACTTGAAATAGTTTTTGGTGTTGCTTATGATAGATAGCAGAGACTTGGAGAGAATCCTAGGTGTAGCTCTTTGAGGAATATTTGTGAGAGTAATACTGTTTGAGATTAAGGATGCTATAAATAGTCTATCAATAGCAAGACATTCAATCCATGTTATTAAAAGGTATTTTTATAGTAAAATTGATTAAGGGTAGGAAATGGGGTTGTCCTAAAATATCAAAAGATAATTTGCAAATAATATACAGTATGAAAGTAAGACTGAGTGAAATTAGCCGAGGTCAGGCATTGGGATACAATGATGTGTTTGTGGGTTTCCTGATGAGGTCTGTGGAGTAAATCCTGTCTGGAATGGGATCTCTGTAAGTTTCCAGTCATAAATGAGGAGATGGCGAATGGTATAGTTCTGACTAAGTCTGCTAGTTCCAGATATTGTGAAAAATGGGTCCTGAACATATAAAAAAGAGTAGCATGTTTTAGAGAGATGGCTCCGTGGTTAAAAGCACTTACTAATTTTCCCAGAGAACCAAGTTTGGTTCTCAGCATCCATGCCATTCAGCTCACAACCACTGGTACCTCCAGCTTGGGGAGATCTAGTGTCCCTTTCTGACATTTGGGGGCTACACTTGCATTCATAAACCCCCACACGGATGCAAACATGTACTCATAACCCCCACACAAATCCACTCAAATTCATATCATTTTAAACAATTGTTTAAAGCGAGCACATGGGCAGATGTGAAGAAAAGCAAGGCAGAGTTGATTGCTGTCCAGTTACTATTATTAATCCTGGTTTAGTTGAGGTACAAAATATGACATGTTTTAATGTCACTTTGTGTGAAAGTGGAAATAGCTAGGAATAGTGTCATTAAGGCACCTGGGCATAACGTGAGGTTTCAGAAGGGTGAATGTCATTTAATGAAAGATAAAGGTGAATTGATTGGAAAGTACTATAATAGCTATAGCAATGGAATAGAGATGTCTGATGACACCCTTGTGGGATCATCTGTCTCACAGGGTAGACAAAGGTAGAACTAAGTTGGGCTGATTAATCAGCTACTGTTAACATTAAGACAGTAAATGCTAGGTTTGTGGCTTCAGTTTTACCAAAACATTTGTTGAAATTCCAATGAGTTAAAGTGTATAAGAAATATACTATAGGCTAAAAAGTATGCTCAACATCTCTAGTAAAATTCTATGAAATAGTTTGTGAATCTGCTGTGTTCTTGTGCCTTTGGCCATCCCGTCATCCCATCTATAGCATCAAAAGCTGAAGCACATTGCTAGCAGTTACTAGAATAAGTAGGATAATAAGGAATGTAAGAAGAGATTTTAAAATAAGTTGAAAATTACAATAGATGTCTCAGAAACCTGGAGAATCCCCAGGGGCGATTATGAATAGCTATATGCCGAAAGTTGGATAGCTAAGAAGAGATAGGTAAACACATTGAAAAATGCAGCATGAAACTTGAGATACGGCATAATCAATAAAAGTGCTTGCCGCTCATGCATGAGGACCTGAGTTTGCAAGCCTAGAACCCACTTAAGGAGCCAGGCACGGTGGTACACACCCTGTAACCCCAACATGGGAGAGGTGGACAGAGGTGATTCACTAAATCTCACTGTCAAATCAGCCTGCCCAAATCAGTAAACTCTGGGCTCAGTGACAGACGTTGTCTCCAAAATAAGAGGAAAGTAATTCATGGAAGGCACCCAGCCTTGAACTTTGGCCTCCACATGCGTGCTTTTACATGTGTAAAAATATATGTACTCAAATATGCACAATACACAAACACATACAGTAAATAAATGAATAAATAAATAAATGTAACAATATAACTTATCAAAAGTGAGTCACAAAAAAATAGAAAACCTGAGCACACCAACAATAAATAAAGAGAAAACTAGATGAGCAAAACATAGCTCAAGACCAAATATCTGAATTATACCAAATGTTCAAAAAATGGATACAATATTTAGTAAATTTTTTTAAAAGTAGATCTAGGGGAAATATTTGCAAATGCTTTATATGTGGTCAGCATAAGTATCAAATCTAAGCTGAGAGAGAGAGAAATATGTCAGAAATAGAAAGCTACAGGCTAGTTCTCTGAACCATAATACAAAATCCTTTAACGAAATTAGCAAACCAAAAGAATTTTATATTGCAACCAAATGTAATTCACCCCAGACATGCAAGACTGACTTAATATTCACAAATCAATCAGCATTATACATCTCACATTAACAGAATAAAAGCTAAGAAACACATGCTCTCCTCAATTGATACAGAAAAAGCGCTTGACATGGGCATCATATGCTAATATGAAAGGTGAGTTCAGGGTTGAAATTATAACAGTGAGAGGGGAAATGAATAAATGTACCTTCGGTACCCGGGTCGAGAAATCAGGCTAGGAGATGTGAGGGTGCAGCATCTACAGACTTAGCCTGTGCATCTGTGGAACTTAGTCCAGTTCACTTAAAGCACAGTTGCACATTTAGCATCCTGCATCCTTAGACCAAACCACGCTTCTATAAGTAGAGTACCATCTCTCGCTTGTCCTTTGTGGTCCTAGCTAGTTTTGTTTGTTTGTTTGTTGTTTTGTCAACTTGATACATGCTAGGGGTTTCTGGGATGAGAACTGTTAGATCAGATTGCCTGGAGGCAAATTTGTAGGGCGTGTTCTTGATTAGTGATTGATATGGGAGGACCAGCTCGCTTGGGATGGTGCCACCTCTTGGTTGGTGGTCCTGGTGGTTTATTAAAGCAGGCTGAACAAACCATGGGAGAACAAGCCATAAGCAACCTTCCTCCATGGCCTCTACTTCAGTCCCTATCTCCAGAATCTTGCCCTGAGTACCTGTCCTGACTTCTCTTCATGATGTACTATACACTGCAATGTGAAATAAACCCTCCCCCCACCAAGTTGTTTTGGCCATGGACTACATCACAGCAATAGAAAACAAATTAGGACATTTATAATCAATTCATTCCCACCAGAAAAAAAAAGTCAACTTTTTTTTTGTATTTGTTTGGTTGTTTCTCTATGGTCATTATTGAGCTCATTTTAAACAAATTAGCAAAGACTAATGTTCTGAAAAGAATTGCAAATTGTTGCTATTACCATAAATTAAAATATGTTTTGCTCCTGTGTCCCTCTGCTGGCTGCTGCGGATAAATTACAGGCACATATTAGACACAGATTCTGCCCTTGGGGAAACTATAAACAATCAGGACTTTTATTTTTTTTAATAACCATGTCACTCCAGAGCCATCTGGTGTACATTTAGAGTAATGTAATTTTGACTCTTGCTTGATGATGCTGATATAATACAGCAGACATAGTGCCAGTTTGAAGAACAACAATTGGGTTAATTTCTGCGTGTAATCCAACAGTGATTTAATCTTACGTTCCGTGTGAACTGTAATAAAGCCTGAATTAGTTCCATTTTTAGAAAAGATATAGACAAAATGAAATGCTGAGAGGCCAATATGTATTCTTATATGGAAACTAAATATGATTTTTAAAAATTGTATGCATTTATACTATTTAAGAGCACCAAAGAAGAGGGATTAGAACACATGGTTCAAGGAAGAATAGTCATATTTTTTGTGTTATCTGTGTGAAGTCAACAGGACCAAAAAGACTTTACCCACATCCACTGATTTAATTCTGACAGTGCTTTAAGACGCATTTCCCCCTGTTAGAGATAGGAAAAGTGAATCAGAGAGAAATTTAGTTGCTTGCATACAGTCTGATAGCTGCAAAGAGACACGGCTAAGCTGCAAACCAGCACCTCTCCGTTGCACTTCCGCATGGCTGAATGCATGAATTCTTGTGGGAACACAGATACATGCAGACACACACACACACACAGACACACACTCACATGCTTCACAAATTGAGTAAATGGCTCCATAAGCATTATACTAGATGTGTGCCTGAGGACAGGGAATGTCTACTGATATACCAGATAGGTTTTAAATGTCAGAGATAAGGACCTCTAGAGTTGCTTGGGCTTTTGAAAGGCTCAAAACCCTACACATTTTCTGTGGAAGTTAGTTATGCACATATTTTTCTAGGGAGCGATCCAATAGATTTATTTAGAGTTAATCAGATTTTCAAAGACATAAGTGACAATCAAAAGGGTAAGAACCACTGTATGGCTATTGTAACCATGGAAACTACTGAAGACAAGGGATACGAATATTTCATTCACAAATAATGAAAGATAATAGCAGTTACCCTACATTCTAATGTTAAGAGTGACCGATAAGAGCAACTAAGGCTTTTCTAAGTATTTGTTAAGGTGCTTCATTCGTTGTCTACAATGACTTTTTTTTATTTTTTATTGAAAAAATTTCTGCCTCCTCCCCGCCTCCCATTTCCCTCCTCCCACTCCTCTTCCCCTCCCCCCTTTCCATTCCCCCTCCCTCTCCAGTCCCAAGAGCACTCAGGGTTCCCTGCCCTGTAGGAAGTCCAAGGTCCTCCCCTCTCCATACAGGTCCAGGAAGGTGAACATCCAAACAGGCTAGGCTCCCACAAAGCCAGTTCATGCAGTAGGATCAAAACCCAGTGCCATTGTCCTTGGCTTCTCATCAGCCCTCATTGTCCGCCATGTTCAGAGAGTCCAGTTTTATCCCATGCTTATTCAGTCCCAGTCCAGCTGGCCTTGGTGAGCTCCCAATAGATAAGCCCCACTGTCACAGTGGGTGGGTGCACCCCTCGCGGTCCTGACTTCCTTGCTCATGTTCTCCCACCTTCTGCTCCTCATAACCCAGTGATCAACAAGTGTGTAGTAAGTCCTGGCATTCTAGGTGTTCAGCAGTGGCCTCAAATTCCCTTTAAAGTGGAGTTAACTTTGAGGGTGGTGGACCCCAATAGCAAATTTAGCATTCATTGCCAATAAGTGCTAAAGTGAAAATTGGGTGCAGGTCAGAGAATGATAGGACTCTGGTTGCTTTATTTCTTTTTGCATTGTGTGTGTGTGTATGTTATGTATTTTTGTATGTGTGTTCAAATGTGTATGAGCACACACATCCTATCCACATATGTGTGGAGGTCAACATTTGTCATGATGTGTTCTTTGATCACTCCCCTTCTATGCTGAGGCAGGGTCTCCCACTAGAATCTTAATTGCTCACTAATTGGGCTAGCCAAGCAGCAAGTGCATCCTCCAGTGTGGAGGAGGAACACATGGTTCTTCAGGCTTGTATGCATTGTCAGTACAAAAGCACACCTGCCTCTCTCTCCTCTTTCCTATTGGAAAATAGTTACTCAAGAATGTGTTATGTGGCTATATGTAATTTTTTTCTGACAGAATCTGAATAAAGAGAACAAAGTACATAGTTGGAAAAGCTTATAAATGTGTCACCTTGATGTGTAACTGGACACAGTTTGAAAATACGTGTTGTCTGTTTTTTGGATTGATTTCATTATGGACTAGGAGGTAATGGACTAGTAAGGCCACTGAATGTCATAAGGACCCAAGCTCTTGGTGCCCTGGAGGGGTCCACTGGGGCAGAAAGTTTTCCCTTTGCCTCTTGAAACAAGAAAACCAACTGTGTAGTTATTCCATTAATTCTGAGATATGACAAGGGAATTGTCAGTCGAAAGTAACCGAAATGACAGGCCATTGTAAAAATACTCCCTTTTGCTCAAATCAGTGGTGGACATTCCAGGCTTTTGACAGTGAAGACTGGCAGATTATAAATGCATTTGCATGGCTTGATTCTCAGGTGATTTCCTGCAGAAAGTTGTAGCCTGAGCTTAATACAAACTACCTGAAAACCATAAAATGGAAGAGAGACATTCCAAACACCTTGTACCCAGCTCCAGATTTGACAGATTTCAGCATTTGCCTTATTTGGTTTGAATTCTTTCTTATCAGGTCAAAGGGAAAAATAGATTATTCTGACCCTCTGTTGTTGGTTCATGCCTCGTTATAAAATTCTCTATTTCACAGAAATCCTTCTGTCGCATTGCTGAGGAGCCGCGCATCAAGAATAATCAAACATTGCATTGCTTGAAAACCCTGAGGATGCGTAGCTCTCAAGGCTCCTCATGTTACTCGCAACTAGAATCCAAAATCAAAATACATGCCTCAGAAATTACTGAGCTGAAATACGTTTTGGAAGGAATGGTTCAGGGTACAGATATTGGCCTGGGTTCAGTTATTGACTGGGATATAATTAACAGACGAGAGTGGAATTTACCCAGGGACAGGTTTCAGATTGGCTTGGAATCCTTCATGGATTTTCTCATGGAATTCTGTACTGTGAATCTCTTCAAAAACCTCCCCTTCTCACAGAACAAAGGGCATGCCCCCAGTACCTGAAACAAGTGTTCCCCATCTGTCTCCTTGGGCATGGCTTATCCAACATTAGCTAAGGTTCTTACTGCTATACATTAATGTGTGGCCCCTTTTTGACTTGCACAAGAAGCCTGTTCTCCAACCACTCCATCCATTTCCTCAATGTGACTTTTACCTTCTTATGGCTGTCACTATGATCTTCTATTTCTGGAAGACAACAGTGGTATAATGACAGTCATTTGATTTGTCTAAGTCTGAATCCACACTGGGAGGTGTGGGGAAATGACTGAACACCTGTTGCTGCACCCCAGTTGGAGAGAAATGTTTGAAGGGCACCACAGAGGGTTAGGCTTCTCTGGAAATTGCCCAGGACTAGGCACACAAGAAGAACTGTTTCTTTGATAACCCCCTAAAGATCTAAAGTTGAACCCCAAAACAGAATTACTTTGCTAACACAAGTGAAGACTCATTCATAGACAACCTTAGAACCCTAGAAGCCTGGAAATTGTCTCCTTAAGAGAGGGCCCTCAACTGCAGAGTAGCCCCTGGATAGTTGGCGAAGCCCAAGTCTAGGCATATGTTGCTGTTATCAGTGTCCCTGAGGAGTGGCACCTACTGAAGAAATCCAAAGGGTTCCTGGTAGTGGAGCATCTTCATCCTTTGGAGAATAGAGCAAAGTGGCTGTTCTCCCCCTGGCCCAGGGAACCAATGAGCTGTAGAATGATTAAACAGCAAGTATGGGAGACACTTCTTGTTTTCATCTCTGGTTGATTTGCCACTGCACATGCATGTTTACAAGCCTGGGGTGTGTGAGTGGCAAAGGGGAGAGAGAAGAGAGACAACTCTCTAAAGGAAATGTGTTTTATAGGAAGTCTCTGTTACCAACCTGAAATGGCAGATCCCAGCGAAGCAGAAGGAGGGGCAAAACAGGAGAGAACTTCTAAAAGCAGTTGAAGCTGTAGAAAATTCCCAGAAAGCTGTCAATACAACATGAACATTTAATCCAAAATTCAACTCACTTCTAGAAAAATACGTGCTTATAATTTAAAAGCAATGGCTAACTCCACTAGGAGAATATTGTGCTGGAAAACTAAAATCCCGATGTAGATTAGACATCTGAGAGGCAGAAATAAAAAAACAATAAAAAAATGTTTTAAAAAATTGAAACTTGTATTGGTTTAATAAAATGCTGACTGGCTGGTAGCCAGGCAGGAAGTATAGGCAGGGTGACCAAACTAAAAGAATTCTGAAAAGAGGAAAGGCAGAGGCAAGTTGCAAGCCAGATGCAGAGGAAGTAAGACTAGAATGCCTTATTGAGAAAATGTACCAAGCCATATGGCTAAACATAGATAAGAATTATGGGTTAATATAAGTTGTAAGAGCCATTTAGTAATAATCCTGAGCAACAGACCAAATAGTTCATAATTTAAAAAAGAAATTATATGTAATAACTTTTTATTGATTTCTTTTTACATAAATTTTCAAAGATTGCATGATGTTTTTGCAAAATTCTATCAACCTTGTTGCTGTGGAAATAGATTGAGGAAACTTTGAGCTTTTCTTAGAATAAATAAACTTTGTGGTCCATCTAACTTTAAAAAGAAAGAAAGATCATATTTGCAATAAGGCTCATATGTGGCCTGCTTTTCAAGTTCCAGGTTTATAAACGAGCAAGAATAAAAATGTTAGCTGAGTCCATCAGTTTTACTGTGACACTGAGTATAAAGATACGTA
The DNA here is from genome assembly GCA_025134845.1 of Neodon shergylaensis. NCBI lineage: Eukaryota > Metazoa > Chordata > Mammalia > Rodentia > Cricetidae > Neodon > Neodon shergylaensis. Next base: position 751,417 of record JABTXL010001671.1, on the reverse strand, counting down.
ACAGTAATGGGGAAATCATCTCAATGCTTTCATAGGGACCAGGATTTGCCTTAGATCTTCCTCAACTCAATAAATATTTCATTGGTGCTTGAGATTTGGAATGTCAGATGGGTTGACCTATACCAAAAAAAAATGTTATTACCAATTTGTGTGTGTGTGTGTGTGTGTGTGTGTGTGAGAGAGAGAGAGAGAGAGAGAGAGAGAGAGAGAGAGAGAAGAGGCCACCTCTTAGTGCTGACATGGTCTGTAGAAAATGAATATGCCTTGTTTAATGACATTCCAACACCTGTGCTATTATTTTCTAGTGTTGGAAGGCAGTAATGTCTCCTAGGATTTCCTGGATGGTTGATGAATGAAAGGTCACTTGGTTGCATGTAGGTACAGTTGGAGCGCCCTGTGCGAACTCTGCACTCCTTTGACAGAAGTAGGTTTTGGAATGTAACACAATAAGTCATCTTGAGTTGTAACATGGCTAGGGATTCAGTTCGCTAAAAATTGTGACTATCAACATTGCATGGTAAATGTTTTGTAGTTTTCTCCTAATAAAATCCATTGGAAAAAATATAGAAATGATAAATCAACAAACCAAAATATAAGTAATTGAAGTTAAGATATTAGATATATGTGTAAATCTAGTTTTAAAAAGGCAATGCTATACACACTTCATAAGGTGTCATGAGGTTGAAATAAAAGATGCCATATTTTCGCAGTTCAACATGTCTAAAATGAACCCAATACAGCACTTGGGATAGAAAAAATCACCTGCTAAACACAATGTGCTGAATGTCAAACAATGGACCAAGACAGACACTGTCAGTTCTTCTCTGCTGAACTCCAGCAAGGCATTAAATGCTGTGTGTTGTAATTAAGGGTTGCAGCAAGACAGGAGAAGTTGACGATCACCCAGGGATATTATAAGGATGGCTCAATAAAAATGAATTAAAAAAATAAGGATGACTCCTGGATTCAGTAGAAAAGAAAGTTCACTATTATTGGAGGAGCAACAGCTGTTCCTGGATTGTCTCTGTCAATTTTTTTCTGCTTGTGAAAATCCCCTAGGTTACCTGTTCATGAAATTGTGTCTTTTTTAAATACCCTTTGGTTTATACCATAACCAGTAATGGAACTTGCTGTGTATACTAGGCTGCCCTTGAACTCACAATTTGCTTCCTGCCTCTGTTTTCCCAGTGCAGGGATTAAAGGTAAGCACCACCAGAAATTGTGACTTGGGTTATATTTGTTGTCTAAATGGGAGCTGAGGAAAATATTTCTCAGTAATCTTTGTGGTTTCTATTTTCCACCTAGTGTATGATTTATGAGATGATAAAGTAGCTGTGGGCCCGTGCCATGGATCCTCCTATCTAAACAGTAGAGGGAAATGAAAAAGTGTTATCGATGCAGGGTTTTCCTTTTATGGTTTGGAGATAAACTGCATAAAAGGAGGAAAAATGAATGAAAAGAACTATGAAAATGCATCTAAGGTGAATAAAAAGGAAGAAACCAAAATATTGAGGAGGCTAGTGGGGTATAGCCAGTATGTACAACACTCGCTAACTGAAGCCCTCAAATTCAAAAGTGAGCATTAGAAAGAGGGGGAAATCAACAACAACGAAAAGGAGCCGTGAACTGAACCTCTGTCTAGAAAGATGCGTCCCAGAAGAAGAAATACATTTGGCATTTTGCAGTGACTTTCTGGTCTCCAAGGTAACAGGACAAAGTCTGACTGTCTTCTGGGTGGGAGGCACAGCTTGTTAACCAAGTTTGCAGCACACTCGTGGGGCAGGACAGCACCATGGGTGCCTAGCTATTTCTAAGTTGCATGAGACTGGAATATGAACTAGATTCTTTCTTATTCCTTTGTAGAAAGGGATTGGATCAAAAGAGGAGCCAAGGAAATGATAAGCAAATAGTAGCATAAAGAGTCTGGGTTGTTCTATAAAGCTAATAAAAACCAACGAGAGCTGAGCTGGCGGTATCAGTGTTCACAGAGATCCTAGTGCAACATCGTGATCCCGAGGTGGAAGCTAGTGAGTGAAAGGTTAGTGGTTGACAAAGACAATTTCAGTCACTGAGTAAGTTTGGTTTGGCTAGATACAAATGGGGCACATTGCTAACCCAATGACTATTCCATACAGGAGAAAACAACGTTTAATATCCACACACACTACCAAATGAAATCCAGGCCAATCATAGATATAACATATAAAATTAAAAAAAAATGTTAAATAATGCTTCCTTGCAAGACAGAAAGCCAGGACACTAATAGAAAAGAGACCACTCAACTGTGAAGCTCTTTAAACCGGGTGGTAAAAGATATTATAAAAATAAAGAGGAAAAATGAGAGCTTGGTAAAGGGGTTAGCAGTATGGAAGAAATATGAAATATGCTAGCCTTAATAGTAAGGGAGTTTCTATAGTTCTTTTAAAAAGGCTATGTAATCCAATAAAAATAAATGAGAAGAGAACATGGAAATGGGACCTAAATGACTGATAGACATGAACACGCACAGTCTAATTTACTATACACAGAAAAATGCAAGTAAATGAAAATGACGTATTTGAGAGTGTGTCCTGTATGTAAAGCTTTAAGAGTGAAAGCACAGGTTACTAGTAAAGAAGGCTGGGGTGGATAGTCTTACACACAGCCATTTTTAACTGTTACCTTGCAATATGTAATGGTATTTAAAATATGAATATGCTTTTGACCAAGTTATTCATCATTAAGAACCGTAGGGAAGAAAATTACAGGAAGGAAACAGATGCTGCAGGTAGGTTTATTTTCCCTTTGTTTCCCAACACTATTGACTGGAAACTATTGTCAAATAAGTAAAGACATGTCAGGCTCTAAGAACACTGGTTTCTCTTCCAGGGAACCCGGGTTTGATTCCCAGCATCCATACAGCAACTGACCACTATCTGTAATTCCAATCTCACTAAATCCAACATACTCTTCCACCCTCCTGGGTACAAGGCAGGCATGTGTTACACCTGCATATATACAGGCTAAACACACATAAAAAATTAAGTACACTAATAAAAATAATAAATGTTATATTTATATCTGTCAGTTTGGAAAGCTGGTCACAATCTGTGCTAACGAGCAAAGCCAAAGAGCAGGATGAGTACTGATGGTACTGTCTTTCAAAGAAAACCAGGGGGCCAGAGATGGGGCTCAGCAGGAAAAGGTGATTGCCACTAAACCTGAAAGCGTGAATTCCATCATCCTCAGACCATGGCGAAAGGAGAGAACCAACTCCCAATAGCTGTCAGTTGTCCTTAGACCTACACAGGCATGCGATCACACACACACACACACACACTGGAAAAGAGACTGCTGGTGTGTAAGTGAGCCTGTAAATGTGTAAGTCAGCTGAGGTTTGTCAATACAGCCTCTCCTTGTAGGAAAGCAGAGGCATGGGTGTGCGGGCTGTGGACATGGTTACCTATGGAATCAGGAATGAAAGGAGCTCTTATCCTGGAAATAACTTCTTTCTCCTTTGCATGAGAGAATAAACCAGACCAGTTGTTTAGTTGAATAAGAAAGTATATAACCCTGGGCATGTGCCATTTTGGTCCTAAAGATCTCACATGCCGAGCTTGTTCCCCAGTATGGTCGACACTATTTTACTCAAGGTCAAGCTGAAACTCCCTTTCTGGATCACTATAGGCATTGTCACCCATTTCTTCCTAAATCCCAAGGAGACAACTGGCTTGGAGAAAAGCAGGTCATCTACCTTATTCACGTTGATGCGGACTATGTATACTTGGCTACTGTGGGGCAGTCAGCAAAAAAGAAGACAAGTTTGCAAAGACTCCCATTAAGAGTCTAGCCAGAGCTGCTTTGCAAGGGTTTTTAATTTAATGTTAAAATTTTCTGGCTATTAGGAACAGCTCCCCAAGTTCCCTGAGAGATCTCCCCTTTGCCAACTGTTCCTGGAGAATGTCTTGGAACATCTTTAAGCAGAGGAAGGGCTGTTGTTTTTGGTCACATCGATGATGCCTAACCTCTGTAATAAACTGATATGCTACAACTTTGCAAACACATTATTGTAGGAAGTAGAGGAAGCCATGAATGAATTAAGTCGTCAGTGAATGTATGGACTGTGTATTGTTGCCATGGGCACAGCCCATGTCAATGATCCCATAGTCTCAGATCCATGGAGGAATTGCAAAGCCTCCTCCCTGGGAGTGAGGCTCAGGGGGAAATGGCAAAGCCTTCCCTTCTCGTCTGTGTGGGAATGTTGATGGTGTGTGTAGAAAATGCCCACCATAGCTCCCCTCATATCCACAGTCTTCATACTATTGCCCTACAGACTGTTCCTACCAGGATTAGCTCATGTCTAATCAACTAATGTGTCTCCTGATCCAACCACATGTGTCCTGCCTCCCTTTTTATCTGTTTCTAATAACCCTGCCTTCTTGTTGAGATGTATGCAGTAATCCCAGCTCTCTTTTTAGCTCTATATTATGAATATGCTATTTGGGGGTTCAACAGAGGTCGTAGCCCATTCAGCTCCATTGTTTCTGTTTATCTGTGCATATGTCTGCCTCTTGCCCTTGCTGGCCTAGAAAAGCCCATCCCTGGAGGTCATACATGGACATAGCACATTAGCATCCTCCTCTCAGGTCCCTTAGCAATAAATTGACATGCCGGTTCACATGCTGACCCTTCCAGAATGCTCCATATGTGTAGTCATTATGTTCCCTCATTACAGAAAGGCTTGAGCTATGGAACCAGATTTTCTAGCCTTGACTCTTTCCCAAACAACCTATCTGTTGTGTAGCTGTAGGCATGATTTCCTCATCTATAAACAAAGGATAAAGCCATGCCTACCTCTCTGCCTTGTCTTAAGACAAGCTTTATAAAACCTCAAGAGGCAATATGTTAAGCTAATATGTTGTGCTCAAATTTCTGGAGACATAGCTACCTTCTGTTGACTACTATCTTACACAACCATGTCTGGGACCATACTTAACACCAATTAATAGCCTTCTTGATAAGAAGAAAATGCAGGAAAAAGAGTATCACGAGAGTGATTCACACAGTATCCATAGGCCTTAGTTGTGTGATGTCATGAAAGAAAATGCTGATATCCATTTTTAAATTTTACTTATTTTTTCACTTTTGATTAAAATTCATTTATGTATTTATAAAATTGATTTACTTAGAATTCATTCACTTATCCCCTTCTTTTCTCTTTCTTGGGCCCTTTCCAAGTGCCCTCTATCCAAAGACTCCCAAGACCTCCCTCTCAACTTTATAGCCTCTTTTTCTTTTATTATTAGTGTTACGTACATGTATGTGTATACTTGTATATACATATACAACCCATTAAGTCCGTTTTGGCTGTTTGTGTGTGTTTCAGGGGTGGCCAATTTATACTGGATCACCAATGAGAGTGTCCATCCCCAGCAGTGGCTTGTGTTCCCTCTTTAGTAGTCATTGGTTGCTTTCAGTTCTTTATCTAGAGTTGTAGCTCTCAATCTTCGTAATGTTGTGACCCTTTAATACAGTTCCTCATGCTGTGGTGACCCCCAACCATGACATTATTTCATTGCTATTTCATAACAGTAGTTTTCCTACTGTTAGGAATCATAATGTAAATATCTGATATTCTTATCTGATATGTTACCCCCCCCCCCCGCTGAAAGGGGTCATGACCTACAGGTTGAGAGATACTGGTCTAGAGGTAGGGCCTAAGAAACTTTCCCCTTATGTTAACATGTCTATTGATATTGCCTTTCTTCTGGTTTTGCTATTACAGCCATTTCAGAGAGAAGGTTTCACAGCAAATTTTCTGGTGTTCTGGCTCTTAGAATCTTTCCATCGCCTATTTTGCAATGTTAATTGAGCCATAGATTGCCAGAGTTGTAATGTAGATATATGCATTGGGGCTGGGCTTCCTACAATCTGTGGCTCTCTGCATTATGTCTACTTGGATTTTTGTGATGATCTCCGTTGACTGTCAAGGGAAGCATCTTTGATGATTGGTGGGTAAAAGGATAAGATTTAGAAATAGTAAGGAATTATGCTAGTCTAGCAAAGTTGTGGTAGAACACACTTTTCTAAGGTCCATAGCTTCCCTAATCATGGCTAGATTTCTAGTACTAGGCATCATTTCTTCCCTGTTGAGACAGATTAGACAGCTGTGTGCTCCCAGCAACATGTGAGTGCCATTTATTGCTCCTTAATGTATATCATGCCATGCTGTCCATTGTTGTGGCTCATAATTGTTACAACATAGTTATTGTGGAACTATTAACCCTCTTGGCAACTTGCATACTATTTTCCATTTATCATGGAAGCTCGGCTGCAGGCAGGAGGCTTTTGGGTCCGATCCAGATCAAATCACTGGTGTCCTAATTGTGTAGTATCTTCAGCAACAGGGACTTAACCTCATCTTCTGAAAAGCAAGGCAGCAGCAATAACCTATATTGTTTGGCGAGTTACTTAGACTCTCTGAACAACCATTCAAAAAGAGGTTCCACTGCCTGGTCCTTGGGGTTTTGCTAGTTTAAAGTCCTTGTAGAGAGCACTGGGAACACAAGTGGCTTAACTTACTTTAAGGAAATAGCTGTGCATATATATATATATATATGTGTGTGTGTGTGTTATGTGTATGTGTGTATACACGTGTGTGTTGTGTATGTGTGTGTGGATGTATGTCTGTTGCATATATGTATATGTTTTGTGTGCATATGTGTATATGTGTGCATGTTGTGTATATATATGTTTAATGTGCATGTATGTATGTATGAATGTATGTATTTACACATAAAATTCCTTGGCATTGTTTTTCTTTCTCCTTCTTCTGTATTGACCTCCTTTCCCCTTTCCACTTGGAGCCCACCCTTTCCATTTCGCAGTTTTAAATTCCCTCTTAGATAAAATTAAATCTGATACATAAGGAATGACATGTTTATTATATTATCAAGTGCAAGATATAGATTAAATAACTCTTCTTATCCTGGCACCAGGTACCGAATTTTCTAAAACATATTCATCCACATCCACTAAGCAGTGGTAATGTGTTGGAATGGAAGATCATTCATAGGTTCTTCCATATAATAGAACGTTATACTATTTGCAACTTTTAGCGTCGTAAGAGTAAGAAACACACACATCTGTCATTTAGTGCTCTAGTGGCCAGAAATAAAAAGTGAAGGAAAAGTTCCTACTAGCTACATCTCCCTGAGCTGTAGCTTGACCCAGCGAACAGGAGGGGGCGCTGCTACATGCATCACCCTCCAGTAGGCACATCAGCATTCACCGGCATCTCCAGCTTAAAAAGCATGATGTGCATACACACACGCTTCGAGACAAGGAATGAGGCTTTGAGAGTAAAAACAGATGAAACTCTCAGCGGGTCTCGCATGTCAGTGCTTAATTTCTGCCGAGTCAGAAAGAAGGCTTTGTTTGTTAGGCTGCACTCCTGTGACCAACTACTTATGCTAACTCTGACTTCCAGAAGAGCTCTGTGCGTGTCTGTGAGTCCCCGGTGCATTTAGCATTTCCTATGGAAGAAGAAATAGGCCTTTTACATTCCAGGATATGTACGAATGAAGGTGTGAAACATGAACCCCTCATAAATACACTGGCTTCCTCTCTTAAAAAAAAATATCTGTGTTTGCAAACCCAGAGACAAGTGAAAATGAGGCATTTGTCTTCTCGTGGACTGTTATTAAATCTTATTTATTTGGATACAATTCATCGTCCTGTTGAAATTCCACTCCCTGCCCACTCCCCCTGCCTTCACTACCTGTTTCCTGATTCTTAGAAGACCTGTGGTGAGCCTTCCGTCTACTTGGTTTGTCAAGAGACCGGCGGAGCCTTTCGGCAGCATCAATAAGGAGATTATAATCTGTTTTCAAACCACATGCGGTCTTGTTTCTTAGATGCCACCGACTTCTACCCCATCAAAGGGCCCTGATTTTGATTTTTCATGTCACCTTTCACAAACATTTTCTTTGCCTGTTTTCCTTGTTGCTTAAGTTTAAAATGTTCCGCCAACCAAAACATATAATACCTCTTGGTATTATCATGAGATTATATCTTCTAAAACCCCCTGAGTGATGCTCAGGTCTCTGAACAGGTTTGCTGTCTGGACTTTCAGGATGAATGTCTCCTTTCTCAGTTTTCATGGCATCTCAAAAGTGAGCTCTATGTCAGTGTGTGTGTGTGTGTGTGTGTGTGTGTGTTTACATGCTGGGGCAAAGGAAAAGGGCCTTATGTAGCCAGTGAAGCTTATCTAAGCACAGGGATCTTGGAAAAGATAGAAGATACTAAGTAGGCAATAGGTTGATGGAAAAAAAGAAGAAGAGATGCAGACCTTTGATTTCTAGAAGATATTTCTAAGAGCTCTTTGCAGGTAGTTCTTGGATACTGAACAGAAATCAGAGTGTCAGGACCAAGAGGTCCTAATGTTGGAAAATAGAGATTGGATACTTAATGGGATTTGTAATCAATCGTTCATCGTGAGCTTTCTTTGTCTAAACGTATCTGCTGATTGTTGTTATGACAAAGAGATGGGTATAGAAATGAACAGACTCTAGACTTCAAAGGAATTAACAGCCCAGTGGGGGAAGACCAAGGAGTCTGTGCTGTAGGAGGAGACGGGCAAGGAAGCTTAATCGCAAGTATAAAATCTAGGGACTTCAGGCAGTTTTATTTCTAACCCAAGGATTCATTGCTTCCACGTGGACCAGATGAGCAAGCAATGTTGCTGAGCAACCAAAGTAATATACAGCCCGGGTGCTGTGATAGTGACATCCCCCTGTCAACACTACCTGTACCCCGGGACTCTCTGCTTTGATTCATTTTCCCAAGAAATTTCATTAAGACATGTTCAAAGTAAAAGCGCTACCCCCAGACCCCCCACTGACATTTACCCCTCTCTGTTCTTGTGTATCATCTGCTGGTGAACTGTCTGTGATTGCTGTACCCTTCCTCAAGCTTGCATAGTTTCTGACTTATTCTTTTTTTTGTTCGTTTGAAAATATTTCTTGTTATTTATAGCTTATTTTAAAATGCATCTGCCAACCAAACTCAGTTATGGACAGGTAGGAGGTTAGACAGATAATGGATAGACATAAGTGAAATGTAATAAATACAAATTGCAGGAGTTAGGGAAAACAGTTAGGTGACGTTTATTATATAATTCTTTCAGATTTTCAGGATATTTAAGTTTTTATAAAAAAAATCATATCTTAATTTTGTCATTTATTGAAGAGCATCTTGCAGTGAACTGAATGAGAGCCAAAAAGATAACAGGCAATGGGTTTGTCCCACCATTTCCATTAAGAAGTGACTGTCGGACGCCAACCTTAGTTCTGCGAAGAAGACATAAAAACCACCAATAATTGCATGAACATTACTTAGCCTCCATCAGCCATTAAGAAAATACATATTATGGGACTAGAGAGGGGGATTCAGCAATTAAGAGCATGCTCTGTTCTTACAGAACCAGGTTCAATTCCTAACACCCAGACAGCGGTTCTTAACTAAGAAGTTATAAGCATAACTCCAGTTTTGATGCCTCCCTCCTCTGGCCCTTTAAAACCCTGCAGTCTAGCAGTGCACATAAACTCATTTAGGCAGATACCCATATACGTTAATAAAAATAAAGAAACCTTTGGGAAGAAATAAAGAAAATGTGCATCAGTACCATGAAATGCCCCTCATGTGGTAAAATTCAAATTAGTATTAATAAAAGGACCAAGAGTAACAGAAAGCAATATGTGATGGTGAGAAATGTAGGCATTAGAACTTATGTGCATTGCTGGTGAGGATGGAGAATGGGGTCACCAGTATGGAAACTTGGTGAGCAATTTCTCTGTAAGGGTATAAACGGGATTACTATATTGCTTCAGAAAAGCCAGGTCCCAATGCTTGAGAATGGACCAAAAGGTAGGAGGTATTATGAGATCAAAAAGAAAGAAGCGAACAGACTTAGTGCAGACAAAGTGCAGCCTACTGGGGTCATATAGACATAAATGAATTCTGATCAACAACAACATTGCTAGATCTCTGTCTAGCAGAAGGACATTTATATGACGAGTGAGACAAAGGTTGGCCAACAAGAATATACCTGGGCTTTCTGAAAAACAGTAGCATCCACAGTGTCAATTAAGGAGCTGCCTGGGCATCAGGGACCAGCAAAACACATTCGACTATTTTAACAACTTTGTCCTGTAAGGTTGAGGATGTGCCAAGTTACCTGGCAGTTACAGCCCAGTTGGCTGCCATCTTATCAAGGTGTATCCTTACACATATTGTCCAGTTTTTTTTTCTTACTATCTACTCAGAGGAACTGAAAGCAGGTATTCAATCGGGTACTTTATACACCGAGACTCATAATGCATTAGTCACAATAAGATGCATATTTCACAAATGATGGAAATGACTCAGGTGTCAAGGAATAGATGAATAGATAAAACACATGATATATGTAAATAATGGTTTTATTGAACTACAGGAATGAAAGTAACATATATGCAATGCGGATGGAAGTATTACCCTAAGTAAAATAAGAATAAAGAAAAAATATACTTAAGCAAGTTAGAAGAGACAAATTCATAGAGTAAACAAGGGATTGAAGAAACTAGGGCTTGGGTGCAGGGAAACAAGTTAGTGCTTATCGGGTATAAACTGTGTGTTTGGGATAAAAAGGAGTTTTAGGAATGGATCTTGGCAATGGTTGCACCTTTTAAATGTATACACTTAATGAGACTGAATTGTACAGATAAAATTAATTCAGATGGGAAATTTTATGTTGTTTGTTTTTCTCACACAAAATATGACCTCATGAAAAAAGTAAATGAAAGATTTGGCACTGTGCTGGGCAAAAACGAAGTGAGCAGGTAATTGTGTGGAAGCTGAAAGAGAAAATCAACTGAAACTAAGAGAAGGACCCTGGGAAGAGGGGCATCCTGGGCCAGGTTCTCTTGCAAAGGAAACTGACTGGGGAATACAGGGTCAGTGTACCAACTAAGTCTTCCGTCTGTAGCTCTCCACCTCTCCCTCTCTCTGGTTTCTTTCTCCTTTTTATAACTGGGCATCTTTACTTGCCACTTGGTATCTATTCCATTATTAACCTAGTTCGACTTCGCACCTGATCATGGAGACTTGTGCCCAGGTCAACAATGCCCTTCATCACCAGATCCAGCAACAACCCCACCATCTTATCAGAGCTACCAAGTTCATTCAGCACAGTTGGTGATGCCCTTATCATAGCCTCTGCCCTTGGCTTCTGTTAGATAGCTTTTTCTTTTGCGTTATACGTCTTTGTTGTTAGTTTCTGTATATTTCTCCAGGCTCAGTATTATACCATTTTCTTGCTCTATTCTCTTCTCAGATGATGCCATATGGTCATACGGCCTTAACATACAGTCTATAAGACTACCAAACTTATGTATCTAGGCCAAGTCCTCTTTAAGAACATGAGGACCGTATAGCCAGACTGCCCCCTATCTACTCCGTTCCTAGTTCTCCATTTGGCATTTAAAGGCTGACTAAAAAGGGTTTAATGATCCCACTCAGCTATTCCATATCGCACTTCCTTTGATTTACTGTGTGTGTCTGCCACTGAGGCCCCTGCTGTTTCTCAAATGTGACAACTTGATAGAAGATCACCTGACCAGCATGGTTTTATAAATGAAATAGAATTCTTATGCGAGGTGTGCAGAGCCACGGGTGAAAATTACTTAGAGTAATGATTATTGCTGTGACGTAGTCTGGTCTTCTCAGGCTAAGAGACAAAGGGAGAACAATTAACATATACAACCCACAGCTATGGCTGTTTTCTTGTCAACTAGAGAACACACTAGTTTTGACAAGGGCTTGGCATTTTTAACTCATTCAAGGAGTTAATTTGTCAGTACTGCCTCCTCTGGAAACCTCAGAAGTTAGTTCTTGCCCTTGTTTTAACATTGAGAAAATTAAGCCTGGCTGTTAGACCATCAAAGGCAGCAGCCAACTCAGAGCAAATAGTGATACCATTATGTATTGTGCAGCCTTGGAAAAAAAGCTTGAATTCCACTTGAGCTTTCCAGCTAGCAGAGTTGGCATTGTGTAGACACCACCATAGATGCTAAAAGTGGCTGGTGGCCAGCAAAAGCCCCCTGCTGTGTCTTCTACTCTCTGAAGTTAGATTCCTTACTTTCAGGCAGTGTAAAGCAAGAATGCTTCGTGTACCAAATCGTTTGGCAGTCTTCAATGGCATGAAAAACAACTTGTTTGTATAGAAAAAAAATATTTTCCAGAGCTAGAAGCCCATAAAGATTATTGCCTCTTTTTAGTATACAGAAATATTCCACAAACATGACTCTTTCAGCTTTCTGCACTGTGGCATCCACAGCAGAGATAGTTTTGCCCTCCTCCTGTGAGGGATGTCCTCCCTTGCGGTCAGCCCGTGGACCATCTGTGCCTGGGACCCTCTGTGATGCCTGATACCCACTGCCCATCCTGCTGCTGATCAGGCTTACGGTTGGCCATCCCAATACCCAGAGAAAGAAAATCTGCCTTGGCAAGGCTGGCCCCTCCCTGCTGATGCAGGAGCCTTGGCATTGTTTTAGCTGCCAGTCTGGTTGCCTCCTTGTTGCCTTTGGAACCCTGCACTTTCTCTGTGGCTTTTGTGGTCGTTTCCATCCGCCAGTGTGGTCCCTCTCAGAGGCACTAGCGTGCCAGACCAGCCTATTTGAATTGGTGCCAGGCCACTTACTGGGGAGGCAAAGCCAAATCCCATATATTTAAAAGTGCAGCGCTTCGCTTGTCCACCTAGCTCCTGTCTCCTGCAGTCATTAGTTGTGGTTTTACTTTACTGTTAAAACACTCTTCTTTTTTTTTCCCTTTCTCTCAGCTCTAGCTATTTTCATCTCTATATATTTAGCAAGTTGTATGTAGGTATGGATTCTGCAGTTCTACTTAAATTTCTCTTTCTCTTTTTTCTTTTTCTTCTATTTGTGTCCTAAGGAAAGAGAATGTGTTTCCTATTAAATGGGGGAGGTGGAGAGAAGATAGGGAGACCCAATATTTGACTAGAATAGAAAGTGAGGGGGCAGTGGAAGTCTGTCCTGTAAAGCAGGGATGGAGAGGCGCCTGTTCATGCGGCCACGGGACAGATAGCGTCCCTGCTCTCAAATTTCTTTAGGAAAAACATGGGCCTTTGGAAACTTGATACATCCAGGGCTGCAGTTTGCTTGGCATATGTTAATATCCTCCTAATATCCTGGGGATCTTTCACATTGTGCAGTATCTAAGACTATAAAAGACAGAGAGCATGATTATACAATCTAAGGCAGATAAATAACGCCACTTCTGTTCGACTGCTGAGCTGGGGAAGTTAAGCGATTTTCCTGAAATCCCTCAGGAAGTTCCAGACACATTTAGGAACACAACATGTGAATTCTAACCCACAGACCTTTCAACTATGGACACATATCACTCTCTCTGTTTACTCTAGAATTCCACACATGCGCTCCTCAAGTCAACATTTGCATCTGGAGCGCTCTGTGTGTGCATGGTAGGGGCAGCTGGATTTCAGACTTTGTCAGGGGAGTTTGGTTAACATCACCGCATCCCATGGTCAGCTACTTACTAGTGTGTGGCCACTTTAAGTAGCCACAGTCCCAAGTAACATCTACAATGAACCAGACTACAATTCTAAGGGAACTCGCGTTTACTCAAAGCAAAGCAAGAGCCAATGTAACCGGCAGTTACAGAGGATGTGCTTCATCTCAGCACCCTATAAAAAGTCAAAAATGGAATATAGAACGTGGAGAACATTCCTACAGGGGGCGGTGATGAAACAGCTAGCCATTGGGGGGGGCACATGTGACGACTACATAAAAGAAACGTGGTTTGGGCAGTCTCAATCAGAACTTTACATCTGGCTTGCAAGGTACAATTAAAATACGTAGGAGGATTGTAGAGCTACCGGGGTTTGTAAAGAGATGAGGAGAGTTCAATAAAGAAACATAACCAGCTAGGTATAATGACTCATACCTGTAATCCCAACACTTGCCATGATTAGGCAGAAAGTTAACTATGACTTCAAGATTACCTTAGGCTATGTAATTATTATATAACAGACTTTTCTGGGGAGACAGCTAGGACGTAACACAGAGACACATGGACGGACATACACACACCAACGAGTTTAACTGGGGTTCCTAACAGAAGATTGGGTAGGGGTTACTCAAAGCAGTTGGGTCACTGGAAAGCCCTCCCCAACATGGGAGGTGGCAGCTCAGCCCATGGAACTCTCTGTGTAACTTGCAGTTATTTCATGATGTCTGAGAAATCAGTGGCTTCTCCTCAGTTCTGCTGACCTGATGATCCTCCTCCAGAAACTATTCCCTTTTTGTATACAGCCAGAAAAGGGTCCTAGAGAGTTGTCTGAGTTTCTGTTCATCCAGACCTGTGACCTTTTGCTCACCTCTAGTATCGCATGTGTCTCCTCTCTTCTGCAAGGATTATTTTATTTCCAAAGAGACTGCTGCACAACAATAAGGAGCTTTAGTTTAGCCTGGACCAGAGAATGAGATGTCTCAAAAACAAAACAAATCATTCTGTGGAAAAAAGAAGAAGAATGAGAAGAAGAAGAAAATTTTAAAAAGAAAAGAAACCATAACATAATATATATTGTATTGCAAGCAACTTAGGTGACTAAGGACCTATATGACAAATTTCACACCTTCTCACAATTAAACCCCAATGGTAGAGGTTTAATATCATCTAAGCACTAATAATGGCTTGGTGTCTCAATGTCTTGACTTTTCTTTCTTTATTTTTCTGTCTTTCTTTTCATGTTTCAGTAATTCTCTGGCTCCTGATACTTCTTCCCACATTTCTTCATTGTTGGTGTCACCTGGCATCACAGAACCATTCAGATCTACCCTTTCTATAGTGATCTTCAGAAATATCATCAACACAATTGGTCCAGTTTTTGTCCATATGCTGATATTTCCATGTTCTAGTCCGAACTCAGAATCCTACCCAATTTTCTACTGCTATTATGTACTGATTGTGGCTTCCTTCTGTCATATAATGAAGTCCTAGTGTGTGGCTATGTCTGTAGGTAAAGCCTTTCAGAAAGTAATTCAGCTTAAATGAAGTCAGAAGGACAGACCCTAGCCCAATCAGAGAGCTGCTGCATCTGTACCCAGGAAGGGCCATGCAAACATTACACACTAGGATGTCAAGCCAAGGGGAGAAACTGTAGAAGAAATAAAATTTGATGTCACTTTGGGCATGGACTTTTAGCTTATAAAACTAAAAAAGAAAGAGAAAGAGGAGTGATAAAAAAAAGACATACAGACAGACAGACAGACAAACCCTTTGTTTAAATTACCCAGTCTGTGACAATTTGTCATGGTAGCTTAATTCAGACAGTAACCTGCTGGGCCTTTTCATCAGCTTGCATGTTTAGAATGCAAACTGTTTAAAGGAGAACTATTGGTCATCTAGCTGTGCATCCTGTTATCCCTATCTGTTCTCAGACACTAGATTCGAGATTCTCTGGACTTTTCCATCATTTTCAACTTCTGTCTTCTTCTTTTTCTTCAAGAAAGGGTTTCTCTTTGCAACAACCCTAGCTATCTCCCAAATTATCTCTTGCAGACCAGGCTGGCTTTGAACTCACAGAGAACTCACCTCTGCCTCCTGAGTGCTGGGATTAAAGGCCTGAGCCACCACTGCCTTGCTTCAATTTCTATCTTTTTAACATCTACTCAATCCAGTACTGTTGGTTTTCTCCCTCAGCATCTTCAAACCTATTCCTCGACATTGGCTTCCCCAACTATATTTCAGATACTATTTTCTGATTCAATGTCTCTTCACCATTATTCTCAGTCATCTGGTTAAAACACTTATATTTCCAACCGCTGTCAAATGCCTTGGTTTGATGAGGAGACGCTCTCAGCTGCAGAGTGCCCCATTCAGAAGTGCTGTTCTAACTGGATTCTACACACTAGGCATGGGGATATCAAAAGTCAGGAACATTACTTTAATGTTTCCTTACCTAGGCCCCCAAGGATGCTTACTTGAAATGGTCCTCCATTCACTATAGGGAACATAGTAGCCAGGTGTCATTAGGGCTTTCTCCTTCTAGTTTAATTATGTCTGTCACAGATGGGTTTCTGATGAGCAATAAACATATTTATTAATATTGAGTTGCTGTACAAAGAAATGGAGGCAGATAATATTTTAAATATCAGTCTTTCTCCCTCTCTCTTCCCCAACACCATGTCTCCCCACTTGCTTCCTGGAATATAGGCTACTGATTCATATTCGTGTTATCCGAGTTGTAATCCTGCCTTCATGGCCCTTGGTGTGACCTTGGGAAAGTGACTTTTCCTTGCCAAGCTTTTGTTTCCGTTAAATGCTTTACTAAAAGCGACTTGTCTTTAAAGGCTGTGACAAAAGTTAAAATGAGGTAGAGCATTCAGCTTGGCACTGTGTCTGGCCTCCTCCAGCAAATGCTGGTGTTGGTAGTAGCTGTATAGATAATATTTTCTAGCGGCCTTTAGCGGAAGTACTACCAAAGTCACTTCAGAATTCTAGGGCCAAAGGAACTCAGTTTGAAAACCACAAAAAGTTCCAACCACACTGGCCTCCTCCTGCTGCTTACATATACCGTCCCTTTTTGTGGCTTCACCCAGATACTGTGTTGCCAGAACTCCACATGTGCCAGTGCCTCAATCCCTTCAGATCTTCACAGAAGACTCATCTTCTGAGTAAAACCCCGAGGCCAGTCCTGACCATCAAATCTCCATGGCAACCCGTTTGCTGCCTGCCTCACAGCTGGCACATAGCAGTTCTCCACCAAATTCTCTTCTCTTGAAAACTTGCCACTGGCATGCTATGTATTTCTACTCAACAAAAGATAAATTTGTTGTGTCTTCCACTACAGGAGTGTTGTCTGAGGTTTTCTGTCATTCCCGGTTCCCACAATCGTTAAGTCCCAAAGAATTCACACAGAGTTCTATATGAATTATAAACTGATTGGCCCATTAGCTCAGGCTTTTTATTAACTCTTTTTTTGTTATTTTTTGTCTTTATTGTGCATCATTTTTTATTAAAAATTTCCACCTCCTCCCCACCTCTCTTTTCCCTCCCCCTCCCCCCACTCCCCACTTCCCTCCCTCTCCAGTCCTAAGAGCAATCAGGGTTCCCTGCCCTGTGGGCAGTCCAAGGTCCTCCCCCCTCCATCCAGGTCTAGCAAGGTGAGCATCCAAACAAGGCTTATTAACTCTTATAACTTACATTAGTCCATTATTCTTGTCTATGTTAGCCACATGGCTCAGTACCTTTTTCAGCGAGGCAATCACATCTTGCTTGCTCTGTTTTCATTGCTCTGTCTCTACTTCCTGTCTGGTTGTCCTGCCTATATTTCCTGCCTGGTTACTGGCCAATCAGCATTTATTAAAATATAATTGACAGAATACAGACCATTGTCCCACACCACAGGAGGGCAGGAATTCCGATCTACTGGATTGCCTGTTGCTAGTAGTTTCTTAGCAAGTATTTACTGAATGACTAAATGAATATTCTACATAATGGCATAAGTTCTTTGAACACAATATATTCTCATTTAAATGTCTGCTAAGATGAGAGTCTCTCTATTCATTTTTAAATGGTAAAATATGATATAGTATCATATGATAATAATCTAAAATAGA
Organism: Neodon shergylaensis; assembly: GCA_025134845.1. Lineage (NCBI taxonomy): Eukaryota > Metazoa > Chordata > Mammalia > Rodentia > Cricetidae > Neodon > Neodon shergylaensis. Next base: position 733,739 of record JABTXL010001671.1, on the reverse strand, counting down.
CATTTTGTTGCTAGCCTGTGGTGTTGAAAAGGGGCGTTGTTAAAGATGACTCTATCTAAACTCTATGGATGTGCATGTTTATATTTGGGGATGCTCTGTAGTACTAGTCTCCATGACTTTTTCGCAGCTCTTTCCTGTTATCACTTTAATTATCCCCCCTCCACTGCTCTGCACTTCTATTCCCCTCCCCACTTAACCCTTTCTGCTCCAAAACCCAATGCCATGAATGGGTTACTTCTACTGGAATTGTAATCCATTGGTCCCATAGACCCCCAAATATCATACTCCTTGTTGATCTTTAACCACTGATCTTTGTTATCTCTTAGAACTTGACTGAAAGACTGTATTTCTGAAGACTCCACATATTTGAGTCATAGAACATGGAGAAATCAATATGGTTCACAATGGCAGCAGTTTGTGGTTGTGACCTTATGGGTTACCTCTCCCCATAAAGATTATTTTCACATATACATTTCTTTGCTCTCCTATCTTTGCACCAGGCTCATCTGTCACTGCGTAGGAAGAACATTACAGATGGGGATAGCTCTGAGAGGTTGTCACCTGAGCAAAGTCCCAGTGGACCAGTTCCCTGCCTCAGCACCAAAATTCAGCAGCGTTGGGTACTCCAGAAATTAAGATTTAAGAGGGCGGATGTGAGACTTAAGTACTAAACTGATTCTCGTAAATAGTGATGGATGCCCAGCTTGTAAATCACAAGGAAAGGAGAAGCACTCCAAGTATGAGAATTAAGAGTTGACGTAAGGCCAGCTGTGGCAGAGCATGTCTGTAATCCCATGCCTTCAAGGCAAATCAAGGGAATCCTTGTGAGCTCAAGAACAGCCTTGTCTATGTAGTGAGTTCCAGACCAACCAGGGCTGCATAGTAAAACCTTGCCTCAAAATAGTCAAAACAAAACAATATGGAATCTATACAAACCAAACTGTTGTTGGCTATAAAGAGCAAACATGGGGATATTTGTTGCCCAGTGCTCCTGAGTCCTGAAGTGGCATTCATAGGCCTGGGTTTTACAAGCTGAAAAGAAAAAAAAAAAAGAATGGAAGAGGTCACAAGAAACTAGTTACTGTTGTGCAGACTCATGATTGGTGAGGATGAATAGCAAACTATCAGTCACTGATCCCTTAAGTACACAATCCAGCTGAGATTTGCCACGTTCAGGAGAAGAGTTTCATTGAGCTAGCTGTTAGCCATCTATTCGGTTAGGCCAGAATGAGCTAGGGCCTGCAGCCACCTGTCTCACACCCATGGTTGTTGAATTTTATGGTATCCTTGACATGGCATTTTGAATCCTTTATCAGACTGGCTATTTATTCAAAATCAAAAATGACGTTTTGCGCCGGGCGATGGTGGTGCATGCCTTTAATCCCAGCACTCGGGAGGCAGAGGCAGGCGGAACTCTGTGAGTTCGAGACCAGCCTGGTCTACAGAGCTAGTTCCAGGACAGGCTCCAAAGCCACAGAGAAACCCTGTCTCGACAAACCAAAAAAAAAAAAAAATGATGTTTTGTGAACCTCTAGCATGTATGAACTGCCAGTTATGGGGCAGCAACTCTGTAGATGGGCTATGGGCTGGCTCATACCACACCCAGAAGTTAAAACTTTTTTGTTTGTATTTTCATGCATGTGAAACTAAAACAATAGAATCTAGGTGTCTATGAGGAGTCACTTTCAAGTGTATCTACCTTCTTTGCCATGATGAGATGGTTTCCTTTCCTAGGGACAGGCAGTGGTTCATATCATTGGTGATGGCAGAAACAACCTGGTAATTGGATGGCTCTTTGGAATATATCCACTTCTGTGACTCATATAGGTGTTTTTTTCTCCTGTCCCCAACTCTTCCTCTATACAGGTAACATAGATTCCCTTTGGTTTCTCTTGTCAGGTTTTAGTCATATTTTAGATTAAGGTTCCTTAGGCAGTAATTCCAGGTCTTAACCACTGAACGGATGATTCCTGATGCTCTCCGCACTTTATCTGCAGACAATATATTCAGGTGCAGGAAAACTGCAGGCCGTGGTACCTTGGCACTATTTCATTTGATTTGGATTCTATATGTTTTGCCTAAAGAACCTTGGTAGCACAGAGCATTGGTCATCTGGATCCTTGAAAGCATCATTTTAGGATATTCTTCTCTGAAATGAATGACATATCTTGAATCTTGGCCTGGATTTCCAAGGCCAAGTTAGGTGCAATGTCGTTTGGGGACTATTTACAGGGCAATATAGTCAATCATGCAACAGCTGCTTACCTCATAGTACGGGAATCAGCCAAGCTCAGTTCCAGATGTATTTAAGAGGTATCAGAACTCATATCTTTTACGGTTCTTACAGGTAAGAGAGCTGATAAACATAAGATCTGAGTTTTACAAGTGATCAAATTGAATTCAGATTACCTCAGTCTCAGAAATTTATCAGAAGCACATTTTTATTGCTACCAGAAGAGAGGACAAATGGCAGGAAATGTAAAATTTGTGTATTGCTGTGCTTCAACACATGGCTGACAGAAATTAACCTGTCATTGTGTTGATTCTATAGACGCTTTTACTTTAGGAGGCAAACATTCCATGAAGATATAGGAAGACTACCCCTAAATTGATTCTCTAAATGTTCCATATTTTACATAAATAACTCAGTTCCTAAATAGTATCTATTTTTTTTGTTTTTAAAGTTTTCTTTTAATTTAGAAAAGTAATGGTAAATTCAGTTATGAATCTCCCAAGTATTTCTGTTTCTCTACCCCGCCAAGAGGTTATCTGTTTGCACCTCCTGGAATATCTTCATCTCATCAAAGCGAGGCATGGATCCCAGATGGAGAGCCATTGTTTTTACACTGTTTTGATGTATAAATTTCTCTGAGAATAAAAGATTCCTCAAAAATAAATTATAATCTGTTCACAATCACCTCCCTCACTATAAACGCTACAAGAAATTTGATGGCATGAACTTTTTGGTCTAGTATTTAGAAGTTGACTTTTAAAAAATAAACACGAAGCTTTTAAAAACCAAGCAGTATCCTTAGAACTACAAGTCACTTAATTAGAAATTATTTCATTTCTATAACATGTGTTGTAATAAGCAGTGACTAGATGCCTTTCGATGGTGTAACTCACCATGGCAGATCCTTTGCTTTTTTGACATATGTTTTGGAGCATGAATATTATGCTCAGCTTTAAGATCTTTATTTGTTTATATATCTCATTTCAGCCCCATTTGAAATCATATTAACAAAACAAATTGGGTTTACATTATTTGGTATTTATCTTGATTGTAACCATCTAATAACGATCTCTGGGTGTTCATTATTCCCTAAGTCACTCTCTTTTATGCCCTTCCTACTAATTTGATTTAGCAAATGAGTTTTGAATTACAAATTCATAGGAGCTTAATAAAAATACGCAGAATACCTCTACTGAGGTTTTCTTTCCGTCATCTTATAAGATATTCGCCTTTCAAAAAATATTTGCAGGCATAAGGATGAGGGCACGTTAGAGAAGAAAGTTCTGCCGCACGTGTGAAACATTCCTATCCTCCCTGGGTGAACAATGTCTCCATTCATCGTCCAGGCTCTGGGGAGTATGCTCTTCCTTTCTTCCAGGAGTGTGGGTTAGCCAGAGAAAAACAGAAAGAGAAAAGGGCAGCACAGTCCTCTCTAAATCATCAAGTTCCATTCCAGCTGACAGACCGGCTCCTTTTCAGTACATATTTATAAAGATGGAGAGTCGCGCTATGTTCTAAGTAGCCCACAGCAGAGTAAAAATCTTTGCTTAAGACTTTATACAACTCACTTGGGTAACAGTTCATCAAATGTTCCCAGATTCTTTTTCTCCTGACACAGACTGTATTTTGTAGCCATTTTTCAACATGAGTAGGTATCTCTTAGCAAGCTGAATTTTCGGTAGCATTTAACATGTCAGTGTACACTACAATGAGCAAATTGTTTACAAAAAAATCTTTTCTGTTTCTGGGATTATAAATATATACTTATTATATATATTCCAATTTGTCTATACTGTCACATGTCTGCACGAGACAAAAGAAAATTAGGTATGTGTTATTTCTTCCCTAAACAATGGCACAGTAATGGTGGATATTTGTTGTGTGAAATGTTGGTCTATGGATTGAGGTTCTATAATATGATCAAGAATGTTGAAACTCTTGCATTTCATTCATCCACATCTTGCTGACTTCAGTACAAACTCCTTAAAGGACGCGATACTTTGTGTCACTCCTAGACTTTACATACAATCTCTGTGTCATAAATTCCCAATAAATGTGTGCCAGCTGAAGGAATAATACTCTAGGATCCCTCTGCATCATTCTTCAAAGTAACTTGAAATGTAATTCTATTAAAGGAGATAGAAACATCAAACTGAAATGACCAAAGGAAGAATGTGTAACTGTTTCCTAACAGCAGACAAGCGTAGTTTTACTATTGATAAATCTGGCCCCATTTTCTTTCAAACCATGGAAAAGGTAAGAGCACATCATGTTGGCCACCAAGTGTTTGCAGGGGGAAAGGCCCTTTCCGTGGTGTAACTTGTCACTTGAATACACGGTACACTACAAAGGACCAGGTCCATGGATGGGAGTATAGGCAAACCCCTCTGCAGTCAAATTGGGTGATGTCCAAAGCTAAAAGATCCACTTTTATTTCTAGAACTTGAAGCAAATACTGGAGTTGTCATAAACCTAAGGGGAAAATCCCCTGAGGAGTTTGCTTCCTGCTCACCACAACTGATCATTCAGATTGATCCTGTGTTACCACGTGAGCTGCTAGCTCTGGACACTGAAATCCCAGGGAGTCTAGAAAGATGTTACTTTTGATCATTTATTTTGATATAGCAAAAATATCATAGATGTAATATCATCTAAATAAAGGAAACTTATTCCTCATAATTCTGGAAATTGAGAAGTCAAGTATCAAAGTGTTAGCAAATCTAGTGTCAGGTGAGGGCACACTTCCTGATGCATGCTCAATACCCTCTTTCTGTGTCCATACACAGTAGAAAGGACTATGGGGCTTCTTTATTTCTGTTTTGCATATATGCGGTATGTGCACTGTGTGTGTGTTCATGTGCATGTGTGCATTGTGTGCATGAGTGTGTTTGTGTATTAGGGTGAGTATGTTTGAATATGAGTACACAGGCAGGTCTGTGGATGCACGTGGGTGCCAGAGATTGGCATGAGTCATCTCCCTCCATAGATGCCTCTCACTTGAGGCAGGATATCTCACTTGAAACCAAGCTCCCCAATTTAAGTATCTAACCTGACAATTTTCCCTGAAGATGCCTGATATCTCTCTCTCTCTCTCTCTCTCTCTCTCTCTCTCTCTCTCTCTCTCTCTGCTGGAATTATAGCTGTGGCTCTGCACCCACTCAGCAGATCTGAAGAGGGTCCTCACCCTTGCATGGCAGGCAAGTGTTTTTCTCACTCAGCCGACTCCCCAGCCTCTGGGATTTTCTAATGTTTAACCTTGGAGGTGATAGATGTAAAATTATTAATTTGAGGACTGTATATACATGCAGATCATGCAGATTTCTAAAGGGACAATTCAACTGGAATTATAGAATTCACAGACTCTGCTACCGTCTATCGTTTCTAGAGTAGGAAGAATTTAGGTGGACAGTTCACTATTTGATAAATTATTGGTTGATAATAGTTAAGAATGAATAGGCGAAAATATAAATAAGTAAAGTCTAAGTGTGAATGACTTCTATATGAGCCTTAGTAATATTAATACCTTAATCCCATTAACCTGTTGCTTTAATTTAATTTTCTTAAAAGATTTATTATTTTATTTTAAATTATGTGTATGTGAGTATGCCCATGTATATGTGAGACATGAATGTGCAGATTCCCTGGAGGCCAGAAGTCATATTCAAACCCAGCAGGGCTGGAGTTACAGGCAGTGGAGAGCTACCTGACATGGGTGCTGGGAACTAATCTAAGGTCCTCTACAAAAGCCATATAAGCTCATAACCACTAAGTCATCTATCTGCCCAACCTCATAGTGTATCTTTTATTTGAAGTTCAAGATAATTCGCATGTAAAAACCTAAAACATATACTTTATAGGTATGGAAGAGCTATACAGCTAGTCCTTGAAGATTCATGTTCCTCTCCACGAGGTTAGTTGTTGTGAGAAAACATCTTCCCAGTCAGAAACTATAGCTCCCACTCTCTATGTACCTAAGTGGAAAACAGACTACTTTGGACGAAGGAAGTGGCAACGTCAGTGGTCCACGTCTTTCTGGGACATGCTGAAGAGGTAGATGAATCTTTTCCCCATCTTCCTGTTGTTCTTAATAAGGAAAACACTGAGGGAGTGGATGCACAATCACAGAAGGAGTCCGAGTCTCAAAATAACCATGGATAACAGGCAGGGGAAAAGGCAGACGACTGTCAAAACCTGAGTGTGAACAGAAGTTTGAATCATGAGCAAGAATTCACTGTTGTTTGAAATCGGTGGGAACTGGGGACTTTAACCTGTTCCAGAAGCGAGCACCACATTGACAGATACAGGCATCAATAAGCACTTGCGAAGAATCCTATTATTTGTTTTGCCACAAGTGTGGAATTTCTGTAGAAAAAGCAGAATCACTCAAACATGGCAGCTTGTAGACAGAAAAAGGCAAATATAACCTCTGCCCAATGACCCCTTCTTCCTCACTCTGTCATGCTTTCTCTAAACATCATTTTAGTTTTCATCTCTCTCTATTCCACCCATCTTCCTCTGCTCTTTCCACCCTCTCTTTTTTTCTATCACCCTTCCCCTTGCCAGTAAAAGATTTTTTTTTCCTTAAAGACAACAATAATTAAAATCTGTACCAATCTTTGCTCTGACTCACATACTACCCAAGGGACACTTACCTTAATTTAAAATTTTAATGAGTAAATGTCATTTTTCTAAATTGAAAGGATAACGAAGGAAGAGAAGAATAAAAATTATGTGAACTGAGCAGGTTATATTTATATATTTAGACATATATAAATATGTGTATATATACATATATATTTTTATATACATGTATATGTAATAGCTAAAGAAAAAGAGGCCATGATTTTGAGAAAGAGCAAGGAGAGTCCATCATAGGGGTTGGAGGTAATAAAGGGAAGGAGAAATGATGCAATTAAGTTATAATTTTAAAAATTAAATTATCATGCAAAATAATAATAAAAGAAAATATAAAACTGAAACTAGCATACTGGAAACAAACGTGTTTTTTCTTTTATCTATAGATGAATGTTTGTAAACAGAGAGTAGCTCAGGGTGAATTATGACTCTTTAATATCAGCCCACACTGGACACTTAGCTGTGTTCTGAGACACAGCAACCACTGAGATGTTCACAAAAGTGAGACTCTTGTGGAGAAGCCGAAGAGTGGAAACTGGTTATGAGTAAGTAATGTAAGCAGCCCTAGCAATTTTGGCTGTGCAGCTTCCCTTCCCATTACAGTCATCTTCCAAACTGACAATATATCTTCAACTAATGCAGTCCTTGGCATCGCTCTTATTTTAGGCGTGGGGGAGTCAAATGCGGTAGCATTAGGGTGGCAGGTTTTATGTGCTGATCGCACCTGAAAGGCGAAACCAGACTTAGTGGATGCGCTTTGCCAACCATGTGGTAAGCCCCATCCAGCCCCTCGGATGTGACCTAAATTTCAAGAGACAGACTGGAATGTGAAGGCTCTACATCCTGTTAGCTTACTCTGAATGACCGGTCCCTACTGCTGAGTATCATGTATCTGAGTTGATCCCAGCAGATCTTAATCGCTGTCACCTGTGCAGAAGGACCCATAGAGCGTCGATATGGGCTGAATTGAGGACGGTCTCAGGCACGGTCCCTGAAAAAGAACTGGAAGCCATGCTTCCTTCTGAGCACACAGGCAAATTGCAGTTTGAAAAGCCGGCTGAAGAGGCAGGTGGGGAGGGCTGGGAGGGCACATCCACGATAAAGCCCCGGACAAAAAGGGCTGGGTGAAGGTTTGGGTGTATCTCACTGCGTTGCAAAAGCAGGGACTGTGCATTCTCTGCAGATCATTCCATTAATCGCAAATGTATTATGGGGAGAAAACTCAGGTCATCATTCTTATTGGTAAGCATCATTTATTTGAGGCACTTATAAAAATATACACAATATCAGTGTATGACTAGTGTCTCCCCCTCATTAGGCTTCTGATTAACATATGGCCATTTTGCCGCTTTGTGGAGTTGTCCTGCTGTTAATAAAGCATGACCTGCAGAATACACAGGCACACATGTTCATGCTGAGCTAATAGTTCTGCCCCCCCCCCCCAAATCAGTGAGTTTTTCATCTAGATTCTTCTCAATTACAGACATTGATTGTGTCCTCATGGAAAGAGCTAGTAGTCTCAAAAGAATTCTGCACTGTCTGTGTTATTTCACAACACAGCCGACACAGGCAAAATAAACACCAGGTTTGCGATGGATGCAAAATAATGGAGGAGATTTATTATGCCAATATAGAGAAAAAACAGTCTGAAAAGTTTCATTATCGAGGTTAGTTTATATTATATAAAAAGGATATCAAAATAGAGCTTGGGGAAGTGGCAGTTTTTCCACCAGTTTGGCATATTAGCATATTATTATAAGAACATTAACCGAAGTGAGAGGCGCTGTTGCTGAAGGAGGGACGCGTCGTATAGGACAGTGAGTAGCTTCACCCACGCTTACTGTATCACCCTGTTTGAAGAGCTGAGACGGAGCGTGTGTCAGCACTTCCATTAGAAGCCTGTACTTGGAAGAGTTTGGAATGTGGCCAATAAAAGATCACTCTGAACTCAGGGTTGGCACAGAAAACTTCCTCCCATGAGCAAAAGTTGTTTTCATTATTTCTTCTTCATCGTTGTTTCTCTCCACACACGCCCCCCCCCTTGAAAATTCCATAAAACTTCATCTGGTTGCTTTTAAGCTTGGATATCTGAAGTAAAAGTTGAGTATAGGAGAGCCAAGCCAGTGGTTTGAAGACAATACATCTTTTGTCCATCTGGGCAGGATCTGTACTGCATATTTTATGTGGAGAAGCCATGCTATTCTGTAGGGAGCATTTAGAGATGGAATAAAGACTAATTTCAAAAGAACACCCCATTATTAGCTGTAATAATGAGGTGGAGAAGAATCAAATGGGAGTGGGAGTTATCTTACTGACGCCTATTAATTGTATACATTGCTTTACAGCTGTTTATAAAAATATTCTTCACAACAGTTTTACCTAGTTTCACATTCATAGTCTTTTTGGTGTATAATTTACATACATTAAAATATACCATTTCAAGTTTTCAGTTCTGAATTTTGTTAAGTGTATACAGTAATTATACCGCAGTGAGATTCCATTCACACTGAAAGTTCTCCTGCATAGGGTAGCAGAAACTCCCTCCACCCATAACCTACCTCAGTCCCACACAGCTACTGACCGGGTTTGACAGTGTTATAAGCACACATCTGGATGTACGCATCTCTGTGTGCTCATCTTCATCCATGTATGCTTTCTTTTCCTTAGGAGGAGGACTATGGTCTTGTTTTGAGCTCTAAATGCATCCACCCAACCAGCTTTCAAAGTTACCATCAGCTTCCCTTGCCATCAGTAGTGGTTCCCAGTTGCCTCACAGCCTCCAACTCTTTTGCCAGTTATCCCAGTGATATCACGTTGGGTGTATTTGCCATGTGTACATCTGCTTAGTGAGTTGGGCTTTCCCATCAGCTTTTTTTTTAAACTATGTGTTTGTCTTTTTATTGCTAAGTTTAAACTTTTGTGATGTATTTTGGAAAATAGTTCTTTGCCAGATGCATCTTTAGCAAACGTTTTCTTCCAATGTACGGCTTCCTATTCTTTCCTTGTATGTTTTTATGCCAAGGACCAAATCCAGAGTTTGGCCCATGCTAGGCACATGCCCGATTTCTGAGCTACAACCTTTGGTCCATTTTTACATTTTATTGCTAATTTTTATCAGCAAATTTTTGTTTGTTGAGGTCTAGAATATATATTTTCCCCTGTGGCTCATTTGCTCAGGTGCCATCAGAAATACTCACTTAATCCTGAGGGTCTAGGATTTTCATTCTCCACATCATTTTCTGGCTGTGACTGTTGAAAGAAAGCATGGGTAGTGTGTGACTAGCGTGAGTAGATGTTGTAGGGTATGTAGAGGTGAGGCAAGCATCATACTACATAATTTTGAACTAGCTTGGATCTATGATAAATTTCAAATCAGTGTTTATTACAGTGAAAATTAATGGTTGAATCTTTTTTCCTTACCTATATCAATGTACATTTTTTTCTAGCAGCATTAATTAAAAGGCTATTCCAACAACATTAGCTTATAATGGCATGCTTTTCAAAGAACATTTCAAGTGTCAAATCAAACATTAGAATAGTGCTGTAGTATTAAAACCAGCATAGTATTGACAAAGATTCCAGACACACCAATAAATGGATGAGAATTAAGAACCTAGATATAATTCTGCACAGCCAGGGCCACTAGATTTTTAACAAGAAACCAAAAATACACATTGAATGGAGAAAAACCCTCAGCATCTTAAGAAATTGTGCTGGTCATACTGTGTGGCTGCATGTGTGTCTCAGTTAGGGTTTCTATTGCTATGAAGAGACACCATGGCCACAGCATCTCTTATAAAGGAAAATATTTAGTTTGTGTGACTTGCTTACAGTTCAGAGGTTCAGACCATTGTCATTAGGTAGGGAAGCATGGCAGCGTGCAGGCAGACATGGTGCTAGAGAAGAAGCTGAGAGTTCTATATCTTGCAGGCAACAGGAAATGGCCTGACACACTGGGCGGTATCCTGAGTATAGGAATCCTCAGATCCCACCCTCATAGTGACATGATTTCTCCAACAAAGCCATACCCATTCTATCAAAGCCACACCTCCTAATAGTGCCAATCTCTGTGAGATTATGAGTGCCAAATACATTAAAACTACCACAATGTATAAGAATAAAACTAGATCCTTATATCTCTGCTTGCACAAAATTCAACACTAAATAGAACAAGGACGATGCTGTGATAAAACATTATACCCTGAGTCTGATAAAAAAAAAAGTAGGGAAATACACTTGACATTGTAGGCACAAGAAAAAGATTTCTAAACAGGACCCAAATAACACAGGTTTTAAGACCAACAATTGGCCAATGAGATAATATGAAACTGAAAATCTTTTGTTAAGCAAAGGACACCATGATTTAGTGAAGTGACAGCCTAGAGAAAGGAAAAAACTTTCCCAGCTACACTTTGAGCAGATGTTAGTATCTAGAATATACAAGAAGTTAAAAAAAACTGAACATAAAGAAAACAAACAATCCAATTTAAAAGTGAGTTCTCAAAAGATGAAGTGAGTTTTCAAATGATGGAATACAAATGACTCAGAACATTTTTTTTTTTTACTGTTAAACATTTACCATAAGAGAATAGAAACTGAAACTACTTTGAGATTTCATCATACCTCAGTCAGAATGGCCGAGATCAAAAACCAAATGTCAGCAGATGCTGGTGTAGACATGACAAAAGGAAAGACTTATTAGCTGCTTGATGGGGGTGAAAACTTATACAGCCACTATGGAAAGCACTGTGGAGGTTCCTCAAAATATTGGAAATTGATCACATGATCCAGGTTTGCCACAATTGGGCATATATGCAGAAGACTCAATGGAATATTGTTCAACAGGAAAGAAAAGTAAAATTATTCTTATTCTTTTTTTTAACTTTCTATTTATTCTTTTATATCATGTGTCTCAATGCCATTCATCTCCTGGCCCTTTGTATCTGCCATCTGCCCTTTCAAAACCCCATCCCTCAAATAAAATGAAATTGAAGAGAAAACAAGAAAAATAAAGGAAAAATGAATCGTGTTATAGAAGCTGTAGTGTGACACAGTGAGTCATGCAGGAGACCCTTTTATCCATGTATCATTATTTACAAGTGTTCATTGCAAAGAGTCATTGGTCTTGTTCAAGGCTTTTGGCTTCTGCTACACCATCAATGATGGAGTGTCACTAAGACTCCTATTGGAAATCCTGGTTTTGCCCTGTGTTGTGGAGATCCTGCAGCTTTGTGTCTGCAGGACTGACCCCTTTATGTGGTGTAGAAGGTTAAAGATGATGTGGATGTTGGGGTGAGCCAACTCATAACCCTGGTTCTTGTCACATTCTCAGGGTCAGCTCACCTTTGCCCCTATGAACACAGTCAGCTCTATTGTGCTGCCCAGGTGAGGAGTAGGACCTACTCTTCTGAGTGCTCCAGTCAGTGAGGGGAAGAACCAGTTCTCCCTAAAATTGCTGCCAGTGAATGGGTGGGGCTAACTCTGTATAGCTCTTTACTGCAGGCTGCTGTGGGATAATGATCTTGTACAATGTAAAGATTTATCACTCCTATTAGTTTAATAAAATGCTGATTGGCCAGTAGCCAAGCAGGAAGTATAGGTAGGGTGACCAAACTAAGAGAATTCTGAGAAGAGGAAAGGCAGAGAGTCAGTCATCAGCCAGATGCAGAGGAAACAAGATGAGAATGCCTTACTGAGAAAGGTACCAAGCCATGTGGCTAAACATAGACAAGAATTATAGGTTAATTTAAGTAGTAAAGAATTAGTTAATAATAAACCTGAGCTAATTGGCCAAACAGTTTATAATTGATATAAGCCTCTGTGTATTTCTTTGGGACCGAAGGGCTGCAAGATCAGGCAGGACAGAAACTTCCATCTACCCTAGGCTTTTGGTAGTATCAGGAGTCATGGACGTCAACACAGACTAGTACAGCATCAGTGCCATGAACCTAGACATGGGCCTTGGCAGTATCCCAGGTCCAGATATCACCATGGCCCTGATGGAAATGAAACTTTCCACTTCATCCCTCTCCTCACTGCTTTCACAGAGGACATGCCTCCACAGTACATGAACCATTCTCCCTCTCTCTCTCTCTCTCTCTCTCTCTCTCTCTCTCTCTCTCTCTCTGTTGTTGTGTGTTGGGTCTCATTGTCCTGCTCAATCTGTCATGGCAATGAGCAGGACCATGCTTCCTCTTCTAAGCCAGCATGGTCTGCCATGGGCTTGCTTGTGGGTCTCATTGTCCCACTTAGTCTGTCATGATGCTGGGCAAGACAATGTTTTCAAGAATCATAATGGTGCCCTACTGTCCAGCGCCAGAGATACCAAGTGGCCCTATGGGTGAAATTTTTCCCACTCTAAGTCTAGAAACCTGGAGCAGAGTTATGCTGGTCTTCCAGAGTCTACCAGCTATCCTTGTTTTTAAAACCGGAGTATTTAAAAAATAGTTTCTTAATTCATCTTCTGATCAGTTAGGGTACATTCTTTTCCCTTTGCTTTCTTAAAACTTAATTTAATCTTCTGACTTTCCATGTCAATTTTACTTTAAAAGTATGTCTCATAGGGGCTAGTAGATATATCTCAGTTGGTAAGATGCTATAAAACCATGAGGACATGATTTTAGTCTCCAGAACCAACATAAAAGAATCGGGTATTGCATAGTGTGTGCTGATAATTCCAGTGTTTGGGATACAATGACAGGAAATTCCTTTAGGGTCACTGGCTAGTCATCCTAGTCTACCTGAAGACTGACATCTGAGATTGTACTGTGACCTCCACATGTATGCACACACAAACATGTGCACCTATGTGCATACATATGTACCCACAAGAACACATACCCATGTGCACAATATATCTATACATACCAAAACATATTTCTCTGCTGTATTGTTGATGAATAATATGTATATATGTATTTTGATGTACAGTGTTATATTTTTATTTATATTCTACTTTCCACATTTGATCAATACTAATAATCTAACTTACATTTTAAAAATTGTATCTGTACTAAGTGCACACAGCATATTTTTCTTGTCATTATTCCCCAAATAATTCAGTAGATATCTATGGATCACATGCATTGCATTGGGAATTACTGTAATTCAGAGTGATGCATATAGGACAGAGGTTATGATATAATTATGCTATTTTATAGAAGGTCACTGAAAATTCCTGTGTTGCAACCTTAGTGTTCTGGAGCTAAACCTTGTGGATACCTGGGACGAATGAACGTATACGTTGCCAAATGATTAAATCAAGCTAAGTAATATAGCCATTTCCTCACATACTAAATACTTTTGTGATGAAAACATTTCATACTTACTCTCTGTAACGTGAAGGGCCAGCTTGCTTGTTGGGGTTTTCTGTCCCACCAGGTACCCCACAGCCAGCAAGCCCCAAAGAAAATCACACAGAGATCTCTATAAATTATAAAGCTGATTGGCCCATTAGGTCAGGCTACTTATTAGCTCTTGTAGATTATATTAACCCATTATTCTGATCTATGTTAGCTATGTGGCTCAGTACCTTTTTCAGTGGGGCAGATCACATTCTGCTGCTTTGGTGGTCTGGGCAGGAGTCGGAGGAATCAACTTCCTCCTTCCCAGAATTCTCCTGTTCTCATTGCATCATTTCTACTTCCTATCTGGTTTTCCCACCTATACTTCCTGCCTGGCCAATCAGCATTTATTTAAAACATGATTGACAGATTACAGACAATTCTCCCGCACCAACTCTCTATACGTTCTTATTAACTCCAGACACAGTAATATGTAATAGATCTACAGAGTATAGTCATCCTAACTGGAGCTCATACACTGTGACCAACATCTTCATTCTCTTTAACCTTAGTAACACCACTAATTTCTGCTTCCACATTTAGTTCTTTAAGGCTCCACATGTAAATGAGTATTTGTCTCTATATGCCTTCATTTGAGGATAATGTGTTCCAGGTTTATCTATACTAACAAAAACAGGATTTATTTATTTAAATAATCAAATAGTTATACACACACATTGGTGGGAATTTGAGTTACTTCAACTTATTGACTATGGAGAATAATGCTGCTTGCTATTGTGAATGTGAACACAAATATCCTTTCATCACTCTGATTCATATTATTTGGATGTAAACCCAGACATAGATGTGCTGGATAATAAGGTAGTTTAATTTTAAATTTTAAAGGAAACCCCATATTATTTTCCATAGTGACTATGCTTCTCACATTCCTATCAAAGATGTTCATAGCTTTCAATGACCTATCCAACATTTCTTAGCTTTTGTTTCTTTGACTGTAGCCACCCTAAAAGGTGTCAGGTGATAACACATTGCTCTATAAAATCTTGTTTTGTGATAACTAGAAATAGTGAGCATATTTTCATATAGCTATTGGCCACTTGCATATCTTCTTTTGAGTAGTGACCACTTGGGCCATATGCCTACCTTTAAAGTTAGACTAATTGGGGTTTTGCTATTGTTAATTGTTTTTCTATTTTTATTCTTTTTATTTTCTTTTGTTAGTCTGAGAATTTCATACGATGGATTTTGATCTCTTGCCTGATTCACTCCCACTTTAATACCTACCCAGTTTTGTATCCTCTTTTAAAAACAAAATGAAAAAAAACCATTTGTGCTGCCCAAATACTCTTGAGTTGAAATTCTTGAAATTGAGCATGTGTCACAACTGCTTTGAATTCATATGTGCAACTATCCAGCTGTGTCCAGAACACTGTTTCCTTGTAGCCATCCATGACCTCTGTCTGGTTCTTATGATATTTTTGCTTCCTCTTCTGCAATGATCCCTAAATCTTGGGAGAAGGAGGTGTGATATAGATCTCCCATTTATGTGCCTTGTGAAGTTATGGGTCTTTGTGTTAACTACCATTTACTTCATAAAAAAAAGCTTCTCTGGTAAAAGTTGAGATATGAACTAACCTATGAGTATAGCAATTAGTCATTAGGAATTGGTTTAATACTATGTCCATTTAGCTGAATGGTCATAGTAGATTCTATCCTAGAGCCTATGATCTGTCTAGTCACAGATTTTGAGCACTGACAATGGTGCTAGTTTTGGGTTCCATCTTGTGGAGTAGGTTTTAAATCCAAAAAAAAAAAAAAGAAAGTGGTTGTTTACTTCTATGACGTTCATGCCATTATTGCACCAGTGACCCCCTCCTCGCCAGAGTGGTCTTTATTGTAACTTACAGGTTTCACAGATGGGAAAAATTGATGACTTCTTTTCTCCTCTGTTAGTAAGCATAGCATCTTCTATCACTGTGAAAGCTACCCAGTAGCGAAGATGCTTCCAAGTAAGTACCAACTTGATTTCTCTATGTTCTGTGGCTGATGTATGTGGTATCTTCAGCAATAGGAGATTGCTGCTAAATTTGGAAGACTAACCAAGAGCATTGGCAATAGCCTATACTGTTGGGAGGTCACAGCAAAAGAGGGAATCCCTTCTTGGCATTGGACTTTTCATTTGTCAGCCTGTTGTGTTAAGGATTTTCATTACTCACATAGTTTGGATATGAACTACTTACAAGATATACTCTTTAAAAATATATGGCATTTATTATATTGAGGTCCATTTTTCTAAACCTAAATTGTTAGAGCTTTTAACATAAAAGGAAGAAAATCTTATTTGCTTTTTGAGAGATTCATGATTTTTAAATATAAAAAGATTTTTGTTCATAAATAACAGATTTAAGTGTGGACTAGATTTTGGCCCATGAGACAAACTTACCCCCCTCTTCTGTGTCTGATTCATATTATTTGCAATATTTATGGATTAATATGATCTGCCACTTTTATTTTATTTTTCTATTTTGAACCCTTCTTGTTTATCATGGACAATTTCCCCTTCTACCTGTATATATGACATACGTATGTGTTTATGTGTTGGTGTATGTGTGCTTATACATCCAAGTGTGCTTCAATGTGTGCTAATGTTTGTAGAAGATGGAGGAGGTCAAGTGTTTTCTTTCTTATTGTGACAGGTTTGTCACTGAACTTGGAGCTCACAAATTCAGCTAGAATCGTAGATCAGCAAATCTAGGGACTCTCCAGTCCCTACACTCCCAGTACTGAGAATACAAGCACATGCCATGCTTGGCTTTTTACTTTTCTGCTAGAGACTCAAACTCAAGCTTTTCTGCTTTTATACTTTAATGCCCAAGCGATATCCTCAGTATCCATAATCCTTCTTTGATCATAGCATATGATCCCTTTGATCCACTGTTAGCTCACTATTCTGGTGTTGAGCATTTTGATTAAGTTCATCAAACTTACCAGCCTGGAACTTTTTCTTGTCATGTCATTTGATATCAGGGTAATTCTGAGTTTATAAAATGAGTCTGGAACTGCCCCCTCATCTTCATATTTTTGAAACAGTTTTGGAATGACTAGTATTGTTTCCTCTCTGAGTCTTCATTTTGAGACTTTCAATTTCTTAAATAACTCGTTGGCTCTCCAGAAGTATGTTATTTAATTTCCACATATTTGTGAATTTCCAAAGCTTCTTCCCCTCAAAATTTCCAGGTCTCTGTTCATTGTGGCTAGAAAAGAATGAGGATGTGATGTCAGTCCGCTTGAGTTTGTTCAAATTACTTGTAATGATTAAATCTATGATCTGTGCTAGGGAGAATCCTGATCCTACATACCCTTGAAAGGAATGTGTCCTCTTTTATTTGATAGAGTGCTCCACTTATGTTTTCCAGGTGTCTTATATCTAGAGTGTTACTCAAGTATTCTGCTCTGTTGACTTTTTGCCTGATGCACTTTCAGTTGTTGGAGGTCAAGTATCCAAGTTCCATATCAAATCTTATTGGCATTTGTTTCTCTCTTAAGATCTGGAAATATTTGTTTTATGTGTATGGTTTTTCAGAAATAGGTAGCTATATAGGTATGATGATTACATACTCTTTATAAAGTGTTTCCTTATTTAATGACCTTTTACTTTTCTTGTGGCTCATTTTTTACTTGAGATAATATTTATTTTATGTTATGTAGGTGATGTGGGAGTCCCCTCTGTGTGCTGTGATTACCGTTAATGAATAAAGAAACTTCTTTGGACCTATAGCAAGGCAGAACTTAGGTAGGCAGGGAAAGCTAGGCTGAATGCTGGGTGAAAGGAGACAGAGTCAGAGAGGAGCCATGGAGCCACCAGAGACAGATGCTGAGAACTTTAGCCAGTAAGCCACTGTCATGTGATGATACACAGATTAATATAATAGAAGTGGGTGAAATTAATATGAGTTAGCCAACAAGAAGCCAGAGCTAATGGGCCAAGCAGTGATTTAATTAATTCAATTTTGTGTGATTATTTTGGGGCTGAGCAGCTGGGAACCAACAAGTGACTCACTCCCTCCTCCAACATGTAGATACCTTTGCACTCTTGTTCAAACCTTTGAGTTGTCATTTGGTTTGAATGTCTTTTTCTGTTCATTCACTTTCAGCTATCTTGTTTTGAAAAACAAGCAAAAGCCATTTTATTATAAGCAACATGATTTTTTGGAAGGGGAAGATAATAGAAAGCAACTTTTAATATGTTTGACAGATCATCTGTGCTCAGATAAATTTTGCATATATTAAAAAGTTTATCAAAATTCTTCTGTAATTTGTCTTTCCCAAAGAACACCTACAGAGGAAACATGAATTTTATGTTGTTTGCCCACATGAATCTGTGAGGCTTACCTGGAATTTAGATCTGTGGCAGGGTCTGTGGGTAACATCCTGGAGCTGAGTTTTGCAGGGTGAAGCCATAAATACTTATCAGTAGCCTAGAGGTATGGGACCTGGCCTGGGCTGAGGCAGGAATGAACCTTTATGTTAATACTCCATCAACAATATTGGAAGCTGGCTCTAAGACACACTGGTGACAACAAGGTGCTGAGAACACATAAAATAAAGATTAAGACTGTCAGTGGGGACAATTCCCAGTTCACTGCTTGGGAAAAGCCAAAGAGGTTATCTAGAAAAGGCCAAGCCCAGCAAACCATCCTGAGAAATTCCAGAGGGGGAGGTGTGCCTGCACCTGCTTCTGTTTGCCCGCTGGCTGCAGACCTGCTATTCTTCATTATACTTTCAAGGTAGCGCATCCGAGCTTCTCAACTTTCATGCATTATATCCTGTACAAGCACATCTTTGGAATGCAGCTGAGCTCTTTTTTTTTAAGTGAAAATAAAGTTTTAATAGAAACATGTCACTAGAACAAGACATCTCAGCACAATATTAGAGGTTTGCAGTAAAGATAAAAATCCATACTGTTTCATGTATTCATTCATCCAATAAAGTGACTGTCCTCATGCTGCATCAGGTGTGTGATACCCAAACAAACAGAACAAAATAACTTGCAAAAGAAATAAAATGTGTTGAGCAGAGATTTTTGTTTCAGGGCATCAAATTTACACATAACCTATCAAAGAAAAATGCATTTATATATTTTAGAAGCCGTGCAAAGAAATGCTAAGTAATTCTTACAATTTCATGTAGAGAGTGATCTCCTTCATTTTTACTATGGCACCAAGTCTTTCAGAGAAGGTGTGGTTCAGCTGCTTGTGAAGCTGCTGCTATAGATTGGAAGGTTATGGGGTCCTAGAGGTCCATGAGTCAAACAGAGTGTCCTCTGGGGGATGGGTGTGTGATCTTAGAGGGGATTATGAGATGTGAGCCCAGCCCCCACCCCCTTCTTTTCCTGCATGAGGTAAGAAGCTGGCTACAACACACATCTTGCTACCATGGCAATCTAGCATCTTCATCAGAAGGGCTAAAAGAATTGTATGATCCATCATGATCTGGAACCTCTATAATTGTGAGCCAAGATAAACTTTCCCTGTAAGTTACTATATTAAATGATTGGTGATAAAAAGCTAAATAAAACCAAGACACTTTCTTGATGAATGAGGAAACTGAACCCCAGAGAGGTTATTACATGGGTTCCAAGGGTACATAGACAGAAAATTACAGAGCCTGGAATAGAATCCAGTTTTTTTTTTCTAACCTCAGAATCAAAATTCCATATTTAGTAGTCTACAAAGAGATGAAAGAGTAACTAATTAGCCTTCATCACCTTACTCTATATAGAGATGGATGTGTTTAGAGTGTAGGATCAGGTGGTGTTCTCAGCAGTAGTTTTTAGAATTTCATGTTCAGAAGTTAAGCAGATTATTCTAAGTGTATGATTACATAAACCTTTGAGGCTGCTTAGTTTCTACCATAGGAATTACGTATCTGAGTTAAGATGAGGCAGGTGGTGCCCCTATGTGAAGAGAATGGCTACATCATTGAATTTAGATGAGCTATAGTTGTCAAATGACTAGGATTAGATTCCCGGAAGGGGATGGGGAAATGCTGATCAGCTGGACCAAAATCAACAGGCTTTGTGTAAAACGCCAGAAAGTTATTTTAGATGTTTTTGTCCTGTAACTGAACTCTGCTGTTGTAATATGAAAGTAGCCACGGACAATATGCGAGCAAGTGGGATGTGCCTACATTCCAAAGAAAACTTCATTGAAAAGCAAAAGCGTGCTGCAGGCTGGATTTGGCTCACACGCAGTAGTGGGATGGATTCAAATCTAGAAAACATTACACTAGTGTTCACTCCAGAGCAGATGTGTGTACTTACAACCTGAAGACTGGCTATCCTGAAAACTCAATTGAACTGGCAGGAGAGTCTTCGTCTTAGGAGATTCCCAGTGCAGTACAGTGAGGTCACTTGATATCGGGAGGCTCCATTGTCCAACCAGGAAAATATCTAAAGACGCACAGAAATGGCTCTGGGGCTCAGGAGAGAAACCGTGCTGAGTTCATGATTCTTCTGAGGTTGTGCCAGAGTAAGAAAAGAAAAAATTGTGTGGAAAATCAGATACTAGATACTAAGAACTTCGAATGCCACTTGATCTTACTTCTTCTTTTTGGGATTATGATAAGGGCAGGGGTGCATAGATGAAGAGAAAATATACTTCTCTTTGCCTAGTTATTATCAAGATATATTACCTCCTGCCCAAAGTATGGGTTCTAGTTGTAGATACTACATGCATTACTTATAAAGATTACACAACTAAAGGATTTTCAAGTGCTTAATAAGGAATATGATGCTTCTGATTGGCCAATAACAGGTTGGAGGGTGGTTTGGAGGAGGGGTGACATATTATAATAGTCATATTAAAGTAGACTAAACTTAAAATAATGGGAAAAATATTCCCTTGAAGCTAATAGAAAAAATCAGTTACCAGACTCAAAATCGTGAATCGAAGTTGTCATCCAGCTGCACGGGCTTACATAGAGGGTTCTTGTGCTGAATTTTTCATTATAAAACACAGAGGCATTACTGAGGATAACTGAGCCAAAATGAGCAAAATGCCTGAAACTGCCAACCTGAAATTCCATGCCAAAGTCATCTGAATCCCAGGTTCACGTGGAGTGGTTTCCTTACAGTTCAAATGGAATCCAGTTTATTGCCGGAGTAGGTGCCTTGCCAGGGGGGTGTTTATAAACTGGGATCTTTCAGGTTTCCTCTCAGATTGGAAACAGAAGGAAAGGGAAGTTCTCCACCAAATGGTTTCCCCTGCATGTGCTTATTGTATTCTCTTGTTCCCTGAGCTAAAAATAGCAGCAGTGATGCTCAGCCATGGAGGGCAAGGGGAGCCAGAATCCTGCCCAGGCTCTGGTAGCCAAATCTGGGAAGCAGTTAGGACTGTGTCCACCTTTGGATGGGTTGGATGCCTTTGCCTGAATCATTTGCCTTGCTGGGTCACCTGCTTCCAAATTTGCATGAAGTGTCATGAAGCTTCTGCCTCATGTTGTAGTGGTAGTGACATTGGAAGGACGGAACTAACATAGACTTCTTGGGAAGAGAGAAGGCCATAACAAGGTAAAATTTCCCCTAGTCAGTCCAGCAGGATTCAGGGTTTGGGGTACAGGCTGTGCTCTTTGCCTTCTCCTCACACAGAGTCCCTCATGGTACAAATCTTTGCAGAATGAAGTCACATGATGTGACTCGATGAAAGACTAATGGCAGGAGAAAGCTAAATAAGCCTTTCTTTTACGAGATCCGCACAGGCGGCAATAGGAGGAGGCCTGCCATACTTGTGCTCCTTTGCCTGCATCAGTCAGACCCTTTATTCTCTTCGCCTTTACCCTCCTCCCTTACCCCTTTTTTCTGCGCTATTCTTCCCTTCCTCTTATCAATTCTAGCAAGAGCTTAAATCTTAGCATCTGGCGCTCTTCCTCTGCCTCGCACTCAATCACTCCCCCATTCCTCTTTACTATGTATGTGCCGTGATGCTATCTCAATAAAGTTTTGCTAACAATATTTCAAAGCATCATCTTCCATGCAGTACTATCCCATGCTTATAATGGTTACAGAGATTTGCCTTCCCAAAGGTGTGATACCCTCATGGCAAGAAGGCATATGTCAGTAGATCTTTGAGGGGTCACACTGCAGGAGCCACAAAACTGCTGGACAAGATGGATGGATGGCATTAAAGTAGAATTCACTCATGGAGCCTTTCACCCGCAATTTGTTCTTAATCACATTTTGGTCTTCACCCTATTTGAAATTGCATGGATTTCCTTTTTACCTGGTGCATGTCTGCACACAACATCATGAACACAGTTTGAGGGTTTAGGTTCATGGTCGAAACACATGCATAGATCCCAGGTTAAAAATCCTGTGCTTGTTGAGTCTACCATGACTTATCAGTAGAATGTGTAAAACCTCTGGTTTTTAAAATAGATGTATTGACAAAATGGAGTGAAATACACCTCTGTGGAGAGGTACCACTGTGGAGTGGTCTGCCATGTACCACCTTAACTGACCAAACATCACAGACAATTGCCCAACCTGGCCTTAAATGTCTCCTGGCAATGAAATTAGATAATTTAAAATAACTTCTCAGTGAAATACACTAGTCAAAAATGTATTTCTTTTCTTGGGTCTTTAGAACAGAAGACTTAGGAAATAATAAAGAAATTAAATGGTATTTCAAGGAACTAATCAGACAAATTTTTGAAAAAGTCAAGATTGCTAAGATACAAATAAAATCAAATAGCTCTAGGGATATGAACTGTTCTAGATTAGCCCAAAGGCAAGATGTGGCTCTTTGTTAGATTGTAGTTCCAGTAAACAAGTGATTATAAACCAAACACATGAGCATTTCAGTAGCAATCAGGGAAAATTTTATATGCTACAAGGTAGATTGTGCTAGAGAATTCCTTTACCTTTTTTTGAATGTGATACCAGTCATATATGGCAGCATCCTTATTGAATGATTTGAAGATTGACTGTCGTGTGGGAAAGTTACTCTCAGGCAGCTAGTTCATCAAAATTAGTAGTGTTTACAAATCTGTATTAATCTATGAGTGAAGCAAAAATGTCATCCTTACAAGAAAAGAAAAACTGTAAGATCACATTGTATCCCTTCAGCTTTGCTATATATTTGAAATCTTCAAATTAAGCTTCCTCGTGGTTCTGGGAATCTGAACCCCAGGCCCCATGTTTGTGCAACACATGCTTTATCCGCTTAGTCATTTCCTCGTTTCTGAAAGGAGAATATTTCAAAAAGCTACTAGTTTAATTAACTATGATTCTTAGTCATGCATTTTACCAACTTAACATGCATTGCTGGAATGGTTGATCCGGAAGTTTGTAGGACCAAGATTGAATATTTCCCAGTAGGCCATCCTTGGTGAGGAAACCATTGCCCACCCTTATTTTGTTTCTCTTCTTTTGACTGGTGGTGAATATGATCCAAAATCTATACCTTTAATGTTAAAGAAGTAGGACTGCACTGGGGACTTTGTCTTGCAGGGCTTTAAGCAATGCCTTCTGGCAAATGCTGACGCTGAGTACTTTTTAAAAGAAAACACACCACAACTGCCCCTGACCACCACGGTCCTCTCCACCAGGCTCCTCGGATGCAATAAAAGAGATACATAAAAGTGAAGGAAATGTTATCACCTGAGGTCATGTTTTCCAACTGCAACTCATTGGAAACTAGGTGAAGCTGGACTTAGAAAGCAGAGATTTTCCAGCAACCCAGAGTCTAATTAAAGTCAGGTCCTATTATCTCACGTCCTGTCCTGCACGGTGCTGTGGAGGGCTGCGGGGTGCTGGGGATGGACAGGGACTGACTGCATGGTATTAAATTGTGGAGATAATGGCTTCTGGCGTTTTTGTTAGAAGGGACTGGCTTCAATGTGTAGCAAGGCAGCATCATTTTAATCTTCGTGGTTAGTTCATCACCGGCTCTTTCTTTTTCTTTTCTTTTTTTTTTAAGACCTGAAAATAGCTTACCAAAGATTTGTCATTTCCTGCCTGAAGTTTTTGTATTTTTATAAATATCAGATGTGTAATCTCAGACATGAACTACTTATAACTGGCCCCAAGGCATCATGAGCTCTAAGTTGCCACATGAAAATTAAAGAGGTCACATTCAAAAGTGATGTGTGTCAAAAAAGGCTCTGAAAAAGGGCAGGGATTTAATGTGCATCCTTCAAATGAACCTGTGATAGCTGAGAAACCTGCCATCTGTCTTTCACTGTTGGTTAGATGCCTAAATACCTTTTATAGGCCCCCAGCAGTGAATACTGTCCCTTGGGCTCCATTGGAAGAAAAATATATTAAGTTGGCTCCTCTTAACTGAAGGGAAGGGGAGAGAAGTGTTTAAATGACTTACTATCTCGTGGGCTCTATTTACCCTGTTAAAAAATACCGTACCTAGTATTTCAGAAGGGAGAACTCTTTGAACCTCAGCAGAAGTCTTTCGGGGATCATTTGGTATCCTTTTGGAGCAGGGGACTTGGTGCTATTGTTTTATTGGCAGTATTTATCATTTAAGCCCACTTCCTATTTTACCTTTTTCCTTAGCAGAGGATGATAAAGTAGCATCATAAAAAGAGACCTGCAGGTTTGAATTAGTCTCCATTCAGCTAACCTATTGTTTCTCATTTGGAGTCTGCTCTAGCCAGCAAGGAACTCTGTACACTGGGATGGATTCCCAGTAGGGTGAAGTGAGAATTAATAACTGGGGTGAAGAGGTGAACTAGCAGGACAGGTAAAGCTTGAGAATCGCCATCAAAACAAGAGCGCCGAGAAAGGCAATTTCAGGCAAGAAAGGAGTTTGTAGAATACCAAAGTTTGGTGCTGTATAAAATAAAGAAGTATAGACAAGTGAACTCTTCCTTCTCAATTGAACGAGATATTAGAAAACAAGTCAATTGACAAATAGGTCCTTAACCAAAAAAAAGTGCCTGTGGATGGGGTGCTGTTCTGAATCTAGTAGCAGGACATGACACATTGAATTTTGACTCAGAGGCATAATAACTGGCCTCAAAGAAATACAGAGAGATGTGTGTATGTGTGTGTTTGTTAGCTACTTACTATACATAGGTATAATTAATTATGTGTTCTGCAAAACCACCCTATAAAGAGAAAAACTCTCCATATTCCCATTTAATAAAGCAGTGAAGAAGACTTGGTGTAATTTTCTGAGTTCTGTAATCATCAGTAACCACTAGTCCCAGGCCTCAGAAGTAGCTGCCTCTTCTGCTAAGTCGCATTTCTTCTCATGTTTCTTTTTCCTGACCACCAAGAAGTAAGTAGCCTCTACCACGCATCACTCCACTGTGATATCCTGCCTCGTCTCAGATCCCAAACAGTGGAGCCAACCAGCCGAACCATGAGCCAGAACAAACCCTTTCTCTCAGTTTGTTTATGCCACATGGTCAGTCACAGCACCACAGGCTATCACACTGAACAAAGGCATTGTCTTCATTGATGTTTTGAACAAAACCTGAGAAGTCCCTAATGCTGGATGAGATGAGTGAACTCAGGGACAGAGCACGGATACCTGGCTTGCTTCTCCATAAAGTCATAGCTGTTCTACAAAAAGACAAGTCAGAGGATGGGCATACTCAGCAGTGTGTGCCTGCCGTTCTCGGTGTACTGAAAATGGTACAAAGCCAAGACCACCAAGCGGGGGCATTGGACAAACCCTGCATGTGAGAAAATCCCGAGTGTGCTAGATTGCTAGAAGCTATAAAATAGGACCAGGGACCCAGAGCCGGAACAGTAAGAATCAGAGTCACCAGAATTGGAGACCTGTGCATGGGAACAGGTTCATGCTGAAAAGTCACACTGAAATGTTATAGAGACTTAAGCACCAGAATTAGTTCTGTTAGTAGTAACCTGGTTGTCTAGGAGGCAGGACCAGAGTTTCAAATATGTAAGTGAAGATGGTTTATTAGGAAGCTAGTAGTGAATGGATGTATTATGTAGTCACAATAATGAAATATTGAAAATGGATTTAGCGAAAACTTCTCATCAAATTTAACTTTTCAAGTTTTCAAATCAACTGTAACTGTAAGATAGTCGTTATTTTAAACACTGGTAAAAATTAATTTTATTTGAATTTCCAGCTATTCTTGGGAGTGGGGCTTGCCCTGGTATGTGGTCAACTTACCAGGCACCACATCAATAAAGTAAACTGAGTGTCCCAGCATCTATCAAATAATGCCATTAATGTCTCAGTTAATGCTGGGATTTGGTACCTCCCTTCCCACCTCTATGCTAGGATTTTTTCTGGCTAAAATTGGTGCGTGTTGTCACAGTCACTATGAATTTATCCTGTTGTATCTGGAGAACACTTTTCCCTTGTTGTTAGCAACCTCAGCTCTTCTAACCTTCCTAACTCCTCTTCTACAAAGATGGCTAAGCCTTGGGGAGATGGGTGCCAGATGTCCTATTTAGAACTCTACTCGCCTTTACCTTCCATTCTCTGCATCTTGACCAGTTGGGGAGATCTCTGTGTTAATTGCCATCTAGGGCAAGGAAAAGCATCTCTGATTTGGGCCTACGGTATAGCAATAGTTCTTAGGAGTCTTTCAATACTGCAGGGACAGGACCTGTGGCTAGGCAGAGTCCTGGGCCCTAGGGGAAATGCCAATGCTACTATTGTGTCAAATGGATTGGTAGTGCATCTTTGTAAAACTATGAAAATACTTGCCAGGCAATGGTGGTACATGCCTTTAATCCCAGCACTTGTGGCACAGAGGCAGGTGGATCTCTGTGAGTTGGAGGCCAGCCTGGTCTACCAGAGCTAGTTCCAGGACAGGCACCAAAAGCTACAGAGAAACCCTGTCTCGAAAATAAAAAAAAGAAAGAAAAAAGAAAACACTCATGACAAATGCTTATAAAAACTTGAAGTGGTGGTGCACACCTGTAACCCAATCACTTTGGGAAGCAGGGGCAGGAAGATTAAAAGATCAAGGCCAGCCAGGTTTATAGGATGAGATTGCCTAAAAACACCCAAAGACAAAATAATATAAAGCAAAACAAAATACCGATCAACCAACAAACAAAAAAATGTGTACCAAGTTTACAGATCTTGAAATATGTTAAAACAATACATGGTAGGATGATGAATTATAGTTTATTGAAATTATGAGGAGGCATAAATATAAACATCTAAAATATTTAGTAAACCACTAGATATATGATTTGAATTTGATTATTCAGGAAATTACAGTGATAATATAACTATTGGAAGAAAATTCTTAGAAAATAAGAGGAAATATGTTTCCCCTATATGATGAGGTTAATGGTAGAAGAAACTAGCCTAGAGTCTGTTGTCTTTGTTTCCCAGTTATTTATTACTTTTGGCATTTCTTTAAGCACTGTGCATACATTATGTTTATGAAATTTTTATTTAAATTAATTCTACTTTAATAATCCATATGATGTGTTATTGGCAAGTCTCCTGAACTTCAGAATCATTATCAAACCCTCAGACTATATTTCAGAGAAGAGTGTAGAAGAATTCTATTATTTACCATTAAAACTCAAGCTGAACCACTTTGGGGTAGCCTTTGAGATTCCACATTGTCTGTAGGTCTGCTACGTGGCCACTCTTTCCTGAGTCATTAAAGTAATTCTCTAAGCCATAGTGTGACATAGAGCTTGGGGGCAGGAGAGTGAACCCACCTCACTGGGCAGCGCTGGGGCCATAGTTCAGCCTTCTCATATATGACATAATTTAGTTGCCATGACATCTGAGACAAGAACACACTCTCCACTCTATGCATACCATGGCATCAAGGCCCAGCTGTCTAGAGCACTTGCCCCTCTTAATGACAAAAATAGATTATATTCCTTAAGGAATTTGGGGCAGAAGAACTTGGGAGACTTTTCTCTGCACTCTTCCTGTTTAGCTGTGGGAAAATGGAATATATGCCTCTTTGTTCTTTATGTTCCGATCTTGATTCTGCCACGAAGCTGTAAATCCTCTATGCTAGGATCGTCTCCGGCTAGGACTTGTGCAGATCTTATGCATGTTGTCACAATCTGGCTCATACCACTCTGATGTCAGAGTGCTAGAAATATCATGGGTTGTCTATAACTCTCAGCTACTTTATTTTAATATGATTTAGAAGGTGTTGCTTTGGGGGGGCTGATAAGGATTAGCTGTATATAAAATACCCTAATAACCACTTTCTCAGATTGTTTTTAACACCTTTGTATCACTTCTTTTACTAAGAGTGAATGATGCCTTAGATTTATAGGTATTCTTTAAATCCTGGGTTTCTGAGGCTTCTATCATGAGAAAATGTTCATGGACACAAGCCGATTTATGTTTAGCTTTAAAATGTTACCAAGGAATTTTATATTTTGATTCTTATTAGTATAGTTGAATTGTGTGCTATATATGCTAAGGAGATAGGGTCAAAGTGATTAGATATCTGACTGAAGACATTCCAGAGGATTCCAGGAAAGTACAATTGATAATGACATTTATTTTTTATTTTACTTTTATTGATTCTCCATGAATTTCACGTCATGCATTCAGATCCCACTTGTTTCCCTGTCCCTTCCCATCTGCCCTTTGCCCTGGTAATGACATTTTTAATACCTGGGAAGAGATAACTGGAAGTCCACACGTTTGTCTTTCGTTATTTATCAACCATCACCAATGACTAAAAGGAGTAGTCAGAAAGCACCTTGTATTGTCTGGGTAGCCAGTAGGCACTCATTAAAGGAAAATGATGAAATAGATACTGAATTCCTGGTTTAATATTTAAAGCAATGAGGAAACCATTAAGAAGGTACAGGGACCAAAGTAAAAACTGAGAATGTGGTAACTTTTTAATTTTCCCACCTCAAGTTATTTTTTAGCCTAGTGATGCCTTTTCAAACTCTTTCATCCTTGAGGTAGGATTCCCGTCTGTATGCAGTGAATATCTTTTATTACCATTGGCTAATAAAGAAGCTGCTTTTGGCCTATGGCAGTGCAGAATAAAGCTAGGTGAGAAATCCAAACATTGATATATAGAGAGAGTAGGCAGTCAGGGAGACGCCATGTAACTGCCGTAGGAGAAAGATGCCTACCAGCCTAGATTGATAGGTATGGGTTGATTTAAGATGTAAGAGCTAGCTCGAAATATGTCTGAGACATCAGTCAAACAGTGTTGTAATTAATATAGTTTCTGTGTGACTATTCCAGTCTTGTTGGCCGGAAATGAATGAGCAGTCTCCATTTACAAATGGAGCCATAGAGTACTTCCCACTTTCTCTTCTATCAGTCAGTGTGTTCAGGCTGATATTGAGGTCTTTAATCCATTTGGACTTGAGTTTTGTGCATGGTGATAGATATGGATCTATTTTCATTTTTCTACAGATTGACATCCAGTTTTGCCAGCACAATTTGTTGAAGATGCTCTCTTTTTTCCATTGTATACTTTTAGGTCCTTTATTGAAAATCAGGTGTTCATAAGTTTGTGGGTTAAAGTCCGGGTCGTCTATTCGATTCCATTGGTCGACTTCTCTGTTTTTATGCCAATACCAAGCTGTTTTCAATACTATAGTTCTGTAATAGAATTTGAAGTCAGGGATGGTAATGCCTCCAGACGATCCTTTATTGTATAGGATTGTTTTGGCTATCCTGGGTTTTTTGTTTTTCCATATAAAGTTGATTATTGTCTTCTCATGGTCTGTGAAGAATTTTGATGGGATTTTGATGGGGATTGCATTGAATCTATAGATTGCTATTGGTAGAATTGCCATTTTTACTATGTTGATCCTCCCAATCCAAGAGAAAGGGAGATTCTTCCATTTTCTGGTGTTCTCTTCAATTTCTTTCTTCAAAGACTTAAAGTTCCTGTCAAAACCCCAAGGTCCAAATCAGGAGCAGAAGGAGAGAGAGCACGAGCAAGGAATTCAGGACCGCGAGGGGTGCACCCACACACTGAGACAATGGGGATGTTCTATCGGGAACTCACCAAGGCCAGCTGGACTGGGTCTGAAAAAGCCTGGGATAAAACCGGACTTGCTGAACATAGCGGACAATGAGGACTACTGAGAACTTAGGAACAATGGCACTGGGTTTTGATTCTACTGCACGTACTAGCTGTGTGGGAGCCTGGGCTATTTGGATGTTCACCTTACTAGACCTGGAGGGAGGTGGGAGGTCCTTGGACTTCCCACAGGGCAAGGAACCCTGACTGCTCTTCGGGCTGATGAGAGAGGAGGAGTTGATTGGGGAGGGGGAGGGAAATGGGAGGCAGTGACAGGGAGGAGACAGAAATCTTTAATAAATAAATAAATAAATAAATAAATAAATAAATAAATAAATAAATAAATAAATAAAACAAATGGAGCCATACTTCGCAGGGGGCAGCCTTGCAGGCCTTGCCACCTCAACCAGCCGGAGTACAACCAAAGTTTTTCTCTCTCCCCTCTCCTGCCCTCTCATGCTTTCCTCGACCTGGGTTGCCCCATGGTAAATGAGAAGCCAAGGCCATTCCTCCTGTAACCCATGCAGTGTTGCTTCAACCCGTTCAGCCCCAGTGTTCACCGGGCTTCCCAGCCCGTGCTGAAGGTCAGCAGTGTGAAAGTCAGTACCTCTCTAGAGGTACGGAAACACCTAGCCAAGGGAACCAAGTGACCCAATGGGAGACGAGAATGATAAGGGAGGGGGTGGACAGCCAGCCAGGCAGACATGCCTAGCATGTGGAACAGCTGGAGCCGCTGCAGCGGGCAGGGCTGCAGCAGAGAATGCAGGACAACCCCGTCCAATGAGGAGAGGGGTGACATGTTTATGGCCATTAATGGATTTAGCAGCGACATTGTTACCACTTAATAATCGCAGAGTCCATTTGTAATTCTGACCTGGGCTTGGACTCTCCTGCTATCCTCTCCCGCCCCCTGCTAAGCTGTCTTCCTTTCCTCCCACAGATTTCTGCTCCTCCTGCCTCAGGAGGGTTTCTCAGGTGGAGCTCGCGGGAGGTGACAGCTCTCTTTCCACAGCACTCCACTGGCTGAGACAGTTACATTGCCCTGCACCAATAAAATGCATTTAGCCTTGGCCCGTGGGACACGTAAATCCTTCAGGGTCTATTTATATATAAAGTTGAATATTTTTATTTTACCGTCCAAATGTCCTCTCTGTGTGTCTGTCACTGTTGTAAAACAGGGGCTTTTAGACATTTCTTTTTTTTTCTATTGCTGAATGCTTTGGCCTTGTTCTCATGTGGATCTCTCTGTGTTTGCAAAGCAACATGAACCTGGGGTGCTTTGAAGTAATGGTGGGAAGAGGGGGTCCAGAGTGTGACTCCTACCCCGTGGGCCCTGGAAAAGGGCTATCAAAAGGGAAAAAAAATGGAAAGGAAAACCCCATGAACTCCTGAACAGCAAGACTGTTTATTTTATTCCCTGCATAATACACCCAGGCTTGCTTATTATATGACATTAAAATAACAAAACTTCAACTGATAGGAGGATCAATAATCCTCCCTTTGTTATAGGTCCACATTTTTCTCCTAATGCTCCTGGAACTGAAGATTTTCTCAAAGAGGACCCCATTTTTAGAATGTTAAAGACAGATTGGGTATCTGTAGCAGAAGAACAAACTGCTTCTGAGCACACTGAAGCTACTAGCAGAAAAACTAGTTGACACGGGATTTGACTCTTTCTTTGGAGACCGAGTCTTTAGTTACACTAATATAATTAAAAGATAATAAATCTCTAATTTTCTCTAGTGAACAGTTTAATCCAAAAATGTTCTATCTCGGTTACTGGGACAGACTTTAGGACTATCCCATAATTCATATTCGTATTAATTCCAAGTGACTTTTCTGTAAGATGAAGCAAGTGCATCTTCCTTTTAGAAGACGGTTTGAGAAAATGTTTCTTTCCTTCTAAGATAATATATTGTATGATGATAGAATGACTCAGTGGTTAAGAGCACACACTGCACTTGCAGAGGACCCAAGCACCAGGTCAGGCAGTTTACAAGGGCCTGTGACCCCAGCTTGAAGGATTCTGATGCCTCCTCTGTTCTTTCTGGACACTGTGTTCATGTGCATATACATACTCACAGACAAAAACATAATACACCTCATTAAAAATTAAATTGCTTTTAAGTATAATGCTCCAGAATGACCTAGATCTATTATTCTCTACTCCTTTGCAAGGTAGAATTAACTAGTCAGATCAGTGGATAGATCATCAAGGCAGAGCATCAGTGTACCAGAGTCAACAAGTACAGTAGTTGGAAATTATGTAGCCAACTCAGCCCGTTGTTTGTTGAGTCTAGATCTCCACTCTTGGTGTTTCTCTCTAACAGAGTGTGGATCCTAATAGAATCCTAGAACCCAATACTGGGATCCTTCAGAGGCCATCAAGTGTTTCTGGAGCACGAACCAGCAAGCCCTGAAGGTGTTATGCCAGCGGTGGGGTAGCACCCACCTTCCGGACTCTCTCAAGCTGGTGGAGGGAGTTTGAAATGAGAACATATGTAATAAATACATATACAGCTTATAGAGCCATCTCAAAGAGCATCCTCTGCCCAAAGCAGCCTATGCCTCTGATCAAAAGGCTGGAAAAGCATCTGCCAAGTGGGCAAGTAAGCACAGTACTCTCCAGGGATAAGACAGAACACGGCAACGCACAGAGCATCGCATGCAAGTTAAAAACTTGACATGATATTCTGGCTGTGGAGCATGAGACAGTAGCCAAGGCTCTAGATGCCATGAAATGCCCCTCCTAGGAGAGGATGAATATGTGTATACCCGAGGACAAATCACCAAACATAAATAAAAGGACAAGATAAAGGTAAAGCAGGGATTCAACCCCCTTCTGAAGGAGCTCAAAGGTCAAGCTTGGAAACTTGAATTTTTAAGGCACAGCTGCAAGTGAGGACCCATGCATTCTCTATACAGCAGCCTTGCCCATGACTTCATGTGGATGAAAGCCGCATGCTGCAAGTAAAACATCAGCACCATTCACCGTGGTATTTATTTGAGCAAACCTCCTCGAGCTGTATTGATCTCTTCTGTTGTGTGGGTACAAAAGGGCCAGAGCAATGTAAGAAGTGAAGGGGAGACAGAGTGAGAGAAAGTGTTAGAGGAAATGGTTGTAAAGGAGTGGCCTTGCACACTCGCCTTGGACTTGAACCCAAATTCCTCTTGCCTGTCAGAAGCCTGGAGTGTGCACATGACTTTGCCCGAGGCATCCAGGTGGAGAACAGCAAATGCTGTGCCAAGATGTCCCCACTGGGTACTTTAAATATTGCCGGAGTCACACAGGCTTCTGTGCAAAGCGCAGTAATGTGTCAACCGGGAGCCAATTTTTCTCCCTTACTTTGAAAACAGGGTTCAAACCTGTTGACTCCTGTCTGCCCCTTCCTCTCCCACTGTCTTGCAGTTTCTTGAAAATATACCACATACAACCTACCATGGGAATGATGGATTGCTTTTATGGAGTTCATTCTAATGACTTCACCTCTAGCAGAAAGAGTGTTTTTAATGACATTTTTATATAATATACTGTTTCTGTCCATCACCCACCAAATCATGCGCACTCACTCTTCCAAATGCTAGGGGATACTTACTCATACTGCCTACACTGATTCTGAAGACAGAATAAAGTTTCTTATTTTGTGCAAATTTAACTTAACAAACAGCAACAAACACCTCTGCACCGTAAAGATTGCCTCCTAGCGTTGCCCGTGGTTGTTAAAGCATCGGTTGCCCACCATGTAACAGAATCACAAGGGGCTTCCAAAAGCACAGGCTGCTAAGCTACATCCCAGACTCAACAGGTCTAGGATGAGAGTGAGGCTCTGCATTCTTGCCAGCGTTTCAGACAAAGCTATTGTCCTTGCTTCTGGGCAACTCTTGGGCAAAGTTCGCCAAACATGCTAGAATTTCTTGAATGACTGAAGAGGGTGTTCTAGGCAGAGCCCATGCAGGTTAGCTTTTTAAGAAGAGTTCAGGTGATTCTATTCTCGGGCAGAATTAAGAAAGGCATCAACTCACTCTGGTAAGTTACATGGTTATCATTCCTAACAACCAACTCCAATGACCATTTAAAGCAGAAACTCGAGCTTCTGTGTGCCTGTGAGAATCACCCTGATATCTTTTTAAATGTACTGATATCTTGGTCAAACGATTAGAAGTTTTGATTCTAGCAAAGCCTATGATCTTCATTTTTTATGCCTACCAAGTATTTTGTATTTCCAACCAGAGTTCATCTGAAGCTTGTTAAAAGTTATTATCTTTACCCCTACCACAAACACATCTTTATTAAACTACAAGCTTGAATACCCAGCCTGATTTCTGGAAGCTTTCTTTGCATCACCAGTGTCAGGATACGTGAGCCTTTCTCTTCAGAAGGAATAAATCCACAAAAAGGTTACATAACCTTTGAAATTTCTGGGACTTCTCAATTTCTTTTGTTAGAAGGCTAATTTACTAGGGGCAAATATAGGCAGGGTTCTCTGTACTGCCAGTCGGCTCTGTCCCACCACTGGTTCCCCAAATAACTACACAGAGACTTATTATTAATTATAAATGCTCAACTGATAGCTTAGGCTTGTTGCTAACTAGCTCTTATATTTTAACCTTTATTTCTTATCTATGCTCGACCGTGTTGCAGTACATTTTTTTTCAGCATGGCACATTCATCTTCTGCTTCCTCTACTTCTGGTTGGCAACTCTGCCTCTTCTCCTTCCCAGCATTCTCTCAATTTGGCTCTTCCTAACTAGTTCTTGGCCAGTCAGCTCTTTATTAACAATGAGAGTAATACATATTCACAGTGTAAAAAAGAATTATCCCACAGCATTTCTCCCTTTTGTCTAATTAAAAGAAAGGGTTTAACCGTAACATACTAAAATTATATATAACAAAATCAATTATCAAGTAAGAATTAAAGTTACAATATCCAATTCATTTGCATTTGGCAAAATAAAAGAAAATACTCCATTATCTATTTATCTTTGTGAGGGCCACTAGCTCAAGGGTAGTACCACCACACAATGAGCTGACATTTTCTATCTATCACCAATAAAGAAAATGCACCACAGACTTTTCCACAGGTAAAACTAATGGAATAATATTCTCAGTTGAGGTTCCCTCTTGCTAAATAACTCTATCATGTGTCGGGTGACATAAAACTAGCAATTATAATGGACATGAACAACCATTTGTGGATTTGAAAATAAAGGACATGGCCACAAGCTAAAGAATACAATGTCTCTAGAGTTGTCCTGACTGCACAGCAAGGAAATGGTGACTTTGACCTTCTCCTACAACTAGGCAAAGACTAAATTTTGCCAGCAGATTAGGTAAGGAAATAGAACAGATCTCTGTAAAGATCTCCTGCCCTGCAAGTGCCTGGATTCAAGTCTTGTGAGTTGCAAAAAGAAGCAACAGATTACCCATACTGTGTCTGCTCCGTGAATTCTGTGCAATAGTAACTTAGTTCATTTTTACTCTTTTAGCTCTTTGGGGGCCTGCCAGGAAGCTCCCAAATAAATACACACATATAGAGACTTTTTTTTTCTTATAATGTTTGGCTTTAGCCTGGCTTCTTTCTAGCCAACTTTTCTTAACTTAGTTCATCTACCTTTTGCTTCTGGAGTTTTACCTTTTTCTATTTATGTATATTTTTTCTTTACTTCTTACTCCATGTCAGGCTGTGTGGCTGGGTGACTGTGTGGCTAGGTGACTGTGTGGCTAGGTGACTGTGTGGCT